>OZ024792.1:4866463-5352037 GCA_964017065.1 Haliclona indistincta
CATCAAGCAACTCAGATGATTTGTATATTGTAGATCTGGAGAGGCATTCTGTGGTGAGTGTGTATAATATACTACAGACACAGTATGAATAGTTTAATTTAAAAAATTATGGTACCGACTTCTTTTTTGACTGCTTTCAGCATAGCCACTATAATAGTCTGTTTGAGTCGAGGAGTCATGGAAGTGTATTTCATCATTGGAATGTATACCAATTTGCACCATGGGAAGTCTTATTTTCAAAGGCACTGCCAGTGGTATAAATTTTGTTATATACCACTGGTGGTCATTAGCCTCGTACCCAGGATTTTTTTAGCTGTTGGAGTCAGCTAAAAGTTGCAGTCATTAAAAACTTGCAGATGGCAAGCTAAGCGAACAGAGCTGTTGTTGGCACAGGATGCTGTCGCTGGTTGTTGCTGAACTTGGTTGTCTCTGTTCAGCACATCAGAAAGCACTTGCCTCTGCTTGCCAACCTGTGGTGTCCTGTTTGCTCCATAATCTGTTGCTTATCAACTCCAGAATCATACAGTCTAGTGGTGGCGGTTGCTCTCAGGCCGCGGTTAGTTTTGTAGCCATTATAAAGACAATAACATCTTAGATGTTTAGCCTCCTATTAGACCTTTTGTCCATAGCAAATTTTCGTCTGCCTCAAATCAGAACTCAGTTTGGCCTGCTTCTTTTTGGCACCGATGCCCAGGCTCTGCAGCCACTTCATTTCAGCATCTAGAGATTGACAAAAATCGGTGTATTCGCTAGCACGGAAGAAGTTGATGTCTTAAATGAGTAGTAGTCTGTGAATCTACTAGTATACATTGTTATTAAAATCGTATACATTGTTATTAAAATCGGTGTATACATTGTTCACATCACTGGAGTCCATGATATTGATGTCTTCTCAGAACTGGACCAAGATCAAGAAACCAGTTAGTCAGTCTGTCCAATGGCCTGAGAGGAGATATGCCCATGCTGCATCACACATTGCTGGTCCTGTGTTTATGATGAATGGAGGAGTTGGTGGTTCCACACTGAGTGATGTGTGGTTGTGTGACAATAACCAATGGATCAAGGTGACTCTATTCACAACAGACTAACAGACTTCTTTCTTGTTTAATATACTGTACATGTCTAGTATTATACGGTTAATAAAATTAATGTGTTGTGTTGTTTTATTGTGTTCTTTAGCTACCAACACTATCTGATTCAGTGACACAACGATCCTCTCACTCAGTGTCAGTATTACATCTAGGAGCCCACTGTGTCTGGATACTAGTGTTCGGAGGATGGAAATTCATGGCTGGCACTAGTATTATAGAGCTAAGTAAGCATAATGTGTGTATCTATGCAGTAGCTACAGCAGCACACGCACTGCAGTGAAGAACTGCACTGACATAACTCATCTCCTCTATACAGTCCAGGACACTAGTAGTGGGCAGTGGTGTGTGGAGACAGTGATTAAGAAAAAGTCACTAAGCAAAAACACAGAATACCAGAAGAGACTGAGGGAAGCCATCATAAAAGGAGTACTAGGAGATCGAGCAAAAGGGGAGACATTGGAAGAGAATTTCATGTTGTTCCATCATGAGACTAGATATCTGCAACAACAGGTTAGTGTGTAACCGTTATTTGATACATTCAAGATTATCAAGTGTGCAGTGAGTGAGCTGTTTTCTTCATTAGAGTGAGCAGTCTTATCAGAGGAGGATCAGAGAGCTGGAGGAAGAGATTAGGGGGCTCAGACCCCAGCCCCCAAAACATGGTTAGTCAGGTAATATACGAATTGGGCATGCAAAGAATTTACATGAGGACCGGCTATATGCCTCGATATTTGTACTGTAGTTGTGGGCACACGAAATCCCACCAGCGTCTTTCGTGGTTGATGAGACACTGCCAATTGCAGTGGGGACTTTGCAAGATGAGGGCAGAAGGTACTTCTATAAAACAACAGTTTTTCCCTTCTTCGTACCAGTGACCCTTGGGCTACAACCCTAACCAGAAAATCGCAGGGGCCCGGCCAGTAGTTGTCAGACCACCCATGTAGTAGCTATGAAGAGCAGATTCTACTGACTTTTGTCTTCTTTTTCTCATCAAACAGATCAGCACAGTCAGACAGAACCAGCTAAAGAGACATCACTTGATGAGAGCACCCAGACACCAGCACCAGCTAAAGAGACATCACTTGATGAGAGCACCCAGGCACCAGAACCCCATACATTAACTTGTAAGGCTTGTGTTGCGTTTGGTTCATTGTACTGACAAACATTTACAGCCAAGGCTCCATCAACTGCTGATCTGATGATCCATGTTGCACGTAAAGTACCAACCCAGTGGTACCAAGTTGGAATATTGCTGCATATTGAGACATGTACACTAAATACCATTGAGACACAGAGCAATGATCCAATTCGTCTCAGTATTATGGTGTTTGAACAGTGGGAAAAAGAACAAAAGGTTCCATTCACCTGGGAGACTATCATCAGCACTCTTGAGACACTCGATGAGAAGAAGACAGCTATTGAGATCAAAGAGTGGTTGAATGAATGAAGAACTCAATTTACTAGTGTAGTACTATTTTAGTGTAATGACAATGTGATATTAAAACTGTTGCAGTACAGTTTTAATTTTTAACAACAATGATCTCAAGTGAATTATCTGTTAGGAGTCTTGACTAGTGTTCCGTGTCTATTAAGTATTACATGTAGCTGTAGTTCAGCATGTACTCATGAGGAGGACATAACCATCAAGATATTGTGCATGGGACCACATGTACCAGAATTAACAACACCGACAATATACACATGTGGAAGTTCCAATTGATCATAAACTGCTGAATGTGCCACTGAAGGAATAGGAGACAATTGTAATGTTATCTACTCATTATGTTCATACGTTTTGAACAATCTGATTGGCTGGAGGTCATGTGGTTCACACTAAATTTGTTTAATGTGGCTGTATAGATATTAGAGGAGGAAACTCTTTTATGCATTCATCCTGGACAGCTGAAATCTTAGGAAACGGCAAGATGCCAAAATTTGGAGCGCCTTTTTGAGAGTCACTGTCTTGATTTGTGACATCAAGCAAGCAATGTCAGCAACTTCCTGCATGCAGGCACTTGAGTTCAGCTAGGACAGTAATTATTCAATGAATGGAAGTCTGGTACAGCAAAAATATAGTTGATAGTTATTTCCAGCCCAGTACAGCCGACATTTGAATTACATATATTGAAACCAAATGAAGTGCATGAGTGTTGAAAATGCAAAGGTTATAAGCTTAAGGTTAATGGTACTTCAAGCCTTCAAGCTAGCACACCTTGCATCACACTTGAAAGCTTTGTTTTTGAGAACTGAATACAGTAAAAGATTTGGTTTCATTTATTTTACATCAAAATCTTCACGGCCACTTTCTTTTGCGATCGCTTTCTTTTGTCTCCATTTACTGGCAATCCACAGTTGAAGATTCGCTGTTATGGATGCCCTTTGTTCTGTACCTCATTTACAATTATCTAGATAGTTTTAGCCTGCACTATTGTATCATTAGTCTTTTATTTCCCTATACAAGCAGAAAGAACATGAAAGAACTGATAACTAAATTTAAAGATGACAACAATTCTGATACACCAGTGACGATGATGTCTAGCAACGACGACTGTGCTGATGACAGACCTTGTATATAGTAGTAGGAAACTTCTCCTTCTGCACGCAACCTCTCCCAGATAGCAACGGAACTCTGATATTGACAGCTCTTCAGGATTCCTTCATGACTGGTTGGTCAGCATACCAAAGCTGCTGCTAAAGAAACTGAAAACAGACTCCAGTGGAGCAATCGTTCTGATTAATTCACAATTTCCCGCTCATTCATTATAAGGCGCACTCATTATAGGCGTGGTATATGAATACACAATACGGACAGAATCTCCGTATTTCTCGCCGTATATTACTGTTGCAGGGACACTACTCACCTCCCTTTCTGTTCACTCAGTCAGTCGCCAAAGAAATAAATAGTAATGGCCGCTACGGCAGCCCAAGTTCCGCCAGAGGTGTGGCAGAAAATACGCGAGCTGGAGGAAGAACTTCAAGAAGGTTAGCAACACTTTTGCGGCAGTGTTTGAAATATCAACAGCCAACAAGCGGGCTCTATCTGTTCGTACTCTCGCCCTAGTGTTTTGTGCTCACCATACATACACTGTGGTGCAGTAGTGGTCAGCGATACAACTGCACCTAGTTCGCGTTTGTTTGTGTCCAGTCTAGGTGGGACTGACCTCTATGCTGGTGATAGTGATCGTTAATTGATTAGGAGGGCTGCAACAAGAAGTGCAGTGTTGTAGTGCTACATTGTGTTGAGTTGCATAGCTACTTTGTCAGTTATGCACCTATCACTTGTACATGTAATCCCTCCCGGGCGAGGGTGGGGTGTAGTGGCGAATTGACCATTCAAATGAAAACCCCACCCTCGCCCGAGCGGGGTTACAATTGTTAGGTGCATTATTGTCATAATAATACTATTGACACAAAGTAACTTGTACACATTCTGCTATGCTTCGTGTCTCTATTCTCATTTTCCATTTAATTTGTGACCTCACACTACTCCAGGTGACATCACTCAGCAGGGATTTGAAAAGAAAAAGACCAAGCTATTAGCCCCGTACATGACAGGTGAGCAGCGTCTACTAACCATCACCCACGTGGTGGAGCACTAGTTCGTTTGGTGGTGGACACAGTTAATCTGATTTTCATAATGTGCTCAACTCAGTGTAACCACACAGCTGGCGGGGCGAATGTGTGGGTTCTACACATCAGTACGTGTGGGTCTACTGTGCTGTGTTAGTGAATAATAGGTAGCGTGGATGGTATCCACCTCCACATGCTTGTCACTATGACAGTCGTGCTCTCATCTTAGTACAAGATGACACACTTGTTCTCTATCTTGTTCAAAGGCTGCTTAGTGCATTAGAAGTCACCATTCAGCACACACTCACACGACCATTTACCAAAGCTACAGCTGTTGCAGTGACGCAGCAAACGTGTATTCCCAAATGAACAGGCATGTTTATTTTAATAAGTGCACATGATCAGCAGCGAAGTATGATGGATTGGGGTGTGTAACTGAATAGTCCTGTATTAATCATAGGTCAATACATGTCTGCTATAGTGTCTGGTGTAGTACCCGATCACTTGATATTGGAGGAGTGACATGTGTGTAAACACATCTGTGTGGTCATGGTTCTCATTGCTGGTCATATGTTGTTGTCATCTCACCCACTCATTTTGTGTTCTTGCTAATCGTATGTGTTAGTGCCTGGTCATGTTAGCTTTGCTTGATTGATTGACTCAGTGAAGTGTTAAGAACTTTGTGTCAACTTCCTAGAGAGGGCAGTCTGACTGACTCGTTGCTGTTTCATTTTTGTTTGTAGCTGAGAGAGAAGGCGCAGTGTCAGCTGGTAGTAGCTCATCAGGACGATCCGTGTCTCCCTCTCCGATGGGCAACCACAGTGAACTTCTCCACAGTGAGTATCTGTGTGCATGACATCATGGTTTGTGTACGTGTGTCTATGTGATGCCGTCAAGGTGTGCATATGTATATGTGTGTACATAAGAAATAGTGTGTTTGTAGTCACGTTGTACAACTGAAAGTGTCTGTTATTTATGTGTCGCATCTGATACACTGTTGTGACGCACAATCCACTCACTGGTCTTTTGTCTCTCCAGGTGGTCGCACAGCTGCTGCAGTAGCTGCTCTAGAGAGGTCCTTTGGACAGCAAGATGAGGACATTTCACTGCGCAGGCTGAACCTCTCGAGCACTCACGACTACTCCAGCATGTCACCTTCTCCTAGCTTTGACTCCAGCAGCATTGGAGGCACTAGCAGTAGGACAGGTACACCAGGAACACCTTCTCGTCCTCCTGTGAGCAACAGCAGCTTACTAACCAGTTCATTCTTTTAAAACGGTCATCATTACAGGGCTCACCACCTCCTCCCACGATGCCCAAGTCAAGTGTAGTCGCTGCTCGTCGCCAGCAACTTCAAACTCAGCAACTTGCTCAGCAACAAAGTATGTACATGTACAAGTATGGTTGTAGTAGTGGTCAACTTATCATGGGCTGACAGCAGTTTGATGAGTGATCTGCTTGTCTTGTTTTCATAGCTGGTAAAGGAGGGGTCTCTCAGAAGATTCAACAATTGCTGAATACGCTGAAACGACCAAAGAAGAATCGAAGACCGATCGAGGAGTATTACCAAGACGACGACTCACAGAGTAAGTGTGACTACCCTCTCTCCCTCTCTCTCTCTCTCTCTCTCTCTCTCTCTCTCTCTCTCTGTCTCTGTCTCTGTCTCTGTCTCTCTCTCTCTCATGTACTCTCAGTCACTAGTCACTGTCTCCCTCAGATCCAGCAGCAGATGATCCATCAGCACCTCGTCCCATTGGACCCATGATGTCACCAGCCAGTGGGGTACCTCTGGAGGTATGTTCGCATGCACTTGTATTCCTTATCCTGTCTCTGCTTTCTTCAGAGTCGTCATGACTGGCATCGTAATATCGAGGCAGCCATTCAGCACCACAGCAGTACAATGGGCAAGCATCCCGCCATCAGTATAGTGGAATCAAATGGGAAATCATCAGTAGCAGCAACATACAGTTAGTGGTAGACACAATAACACACTAATGTAGGATACTGGTCGATTCAAGGAGTCTATACTGTTTGTGCTGTGTGCATGGACTACTTGTAATTGTCACATTATTTCTTTAGAACCTGTCTATAAACACCATCAATACACTAACTGTGTGCTGTTTGTGGTTTTGGTTCCGCAGCATGGGTTGCGATGTCTCCATTCACTGTGCTTGTTTGTGCTGCTAGCAATGTGCTGGCACGATGCTACTGGGAGTTCTCTATAGACTGTATTCTACCATGAATCTAGTGTGTATAATCATTGGTATTGTGTGTATTGCAGTACAGTGTGTGAATGGATTAGTAACTGTATTCATTTGTCTAACGACTAGGTATTATATAAATAAAGCTAGTTAATGACCCATCTACAATAACCTATGTTTATGATTGTCTCTTGACTCCCACTTCTTCCCCCTTACCCCCCTCACACACTTCTTCAGACAAGCTTGCTGTCAGATCACAAAAAGTTGCCCACTATCTATTGAACAAGCTAGGCGGAGGAAAAGCTGTCAAACCAGGAGACAGAGTAAGTGGTGATCTAGTGCTCTTATAAAACCATCATTCGCCTCTGACTCTCTCTCTCTCTCTCTTTCTCTCTCTGTCTAGGTTGCTCTTGTGTTTCGTACTGATGAAGCCGCTACATTTGCTGCTGCTTTCTATGGTTGTATCTTTGCTGCTGTGATCCCAGTAGCTATTGAACCACCAGCAACAAAAGATGTAAGTGTAGTCTCTAGGAGGGGCCCAGCCCTGGGATGGATTGTGTCTAATAGGCTACATCCTGGTATACTCAATGGTGTGCTTTATCTGTTTGCCAACAATCAATGATCTATCATACTTGGACTAAGTAGATGTTGATTAGTCAGAACAGTGTTACATACTGCTGGTATCCTAGTGACATGTGTGTTGCTATAGGACCCTGGTGGACAACAGGTCGGGTTCCTGCTCAACAGTCTCAGTATCACAGTAGCTATTACTAGCGAGGCAACAGCAAGACTCTTACCAAAGGAGGAAGGAAAGGATCATATAGTGCACTTCAAAGGTCAGTACATGGCAGGTCACTTGTCGCGATGAAAATGACAATTCAATGAGGCCACGCCCACTTATCCAGTGCCACAGAAAGTTGCCGAAAAGAAACGCTTGTAGCTTTGTGCGCGCTGCTTTTGCTGAGCGAAGCTTGACCTTTGTAGTCAAACCATACACTATGCTTGGTGGCCTCATTGAATTGTCGTTTTCATTGCGACAAGTGACCTACAAACCCTGTATCAGCAGTACATAGTGAGTGTGTTATTGTAAATGAACCATACTATGCATTGAGACAGGTGTACAATGCTAGTGGTACAGTGATGTGTCTACATGTTTTGATGTTGAGATAGTGATACCAAACACTGTTATCATTGTCAAACTAAACTAACATGTGTCCTTGCTGCTGTGTAGTGTATCATGTGTTTGTGTTACTAGCAGTGATAACACTAATATTATTACTGCAGGATGGCCCAGACTCACATGGTTTGTAGCAGAACATCTTCCCAAGCCATCACGTGACTGGACTCCTCCACCAAGACCGCAAGTCGACTCACCTGCTTACATTGAGGTATGTAGTAGTAGTACAGTTACAGATGTACTTAATGAACCACTCCAGTACTCTCGAGCTAAAGACGGCTCATCACTTGGTGTTACTGTTACTCGAGATGGATTACTCACTCACTGTCGATCACTCACTACTGCCTGTCACTACAGAGAAGGTCAGTGTTGCTAATGTCCTAGAGCAATGTGACAATGTCAGTGTGATGTGTGATTCTTTGATGGAGTTTGTGCAATTATGTCCAGGTGAGGTTGTGGTGTGCACTGAGGATCCCAAGAGATCAATCGGTCTATGGCATGGAGTGATGGCTGCTACATACAATGGACTACATGTTGTGTTTGTACCGCCTAGTATAATGACAACCATGCCTGTAGCCTGGCTGCACATGATTCAAAAACACAGAGGTACAATTACTCTATTTCCTATACATTCTCACTCATTTTCTTCGTGATTAGCTTCATGTGTAATCAGCTCGTCTCGTGCTCTCGGTGGTTGTATTGCACTAGCTGGACATAAAGAGCTCCGTGATGTCTCACTAGATGGTGTCAGAATGCTCCTACTGGAGGATGGAGCCAATCCTTGTGAGTTCTATCAGTCTACTAGGTCTGAATGCATGCTGACCCTTCCATTTCTATAGGGTCACTGGCCAGTAGTGACATGTTCTTTGAAGCATACAGTAACAAAGGTCTTGCCAGAGAGGCACTGTGTCCCTGTGCTGGCTCGCCTGAAACACTTACTGTCTCTCTTCGACGGTCAGTTTAAATCGACCGATGTTTGTATGCATTGTTTATTGAGACTGTGTTACACAGGCCGTCACCCAACACACCTAGTGGGCGTGGTGTCATGTCAATATCCTGTCTCAGCTATGGTGTAGTGAGAGTGGAAGAGCCGGGCAGTATCACCTCACTGACCCTACAGGACGTGGGGATGGTGATGCCTGGAGGTAAGCAAGCAGCATCAATCAAGCTACATGTGACCTTGTCTCCTGCCCAGCTCGTATTGTGGTAGTCAAAATCAATGGTCCCAGTATCCTCTGTCGAAGTGATGAGGTGGGAGAGATCTGTGTACAGAGTGGAGCATCTGGTGTTGGGTTCTGGGGACTGCCTGGAAAGACTACCAACGTCTTTCAGGTTAGGAACAAAATTTTAAAATTCAATTCTTGAATCTCTATCAGGTTCAACCACTTGACGAGAACAAGGAACCTGCTAATCTAGGCAGCTTCATGAGGACAGGGCTATTGGGCTTTGTCGGTGAAGGTGGTCTTGTCTTCATTTGTGGAACAATGGATGGACTGATTCAGATAGCTGGCCGTCGCCACAACACAGAAGATCTGATAGCTACTGTTATGGCGGTAGAACCTCACTCATTCATCTACAAGGGCAGGTGAGTAAAGGGTGTATTATCCAGTGATGTAGTGTGACAATGCTGTTAAATGCATTTCTCATGTTGTACAGAATCGTGGTGTTCTCGGTGACCGTCTACAAGGAAGAGAGAGTAGTGGTAGTGGCTGAACAGAAACCAAACTGCTCTGACGAAGAGGCATTCACATGGATGAACAGTGTGGTACCAGCAGTGGAGAGTATTCATGGTGTCAACCTGTACGCCATAGTGCTCCTTTCTCCAGGCAAACTACCCAGGGTAAGAGACAATCGTGTGTATGTACATGTGGGAAAACATGTTGTAATGGTTGAATAGTGAATAGATTGATTGTTTCCTTCATAGCGTCCAAATGGAGCCGTGTATGTTCACGAGACCAGACATAGGTTCACCGAAGGCACACTGCATCCAGTCAACCTCCTCATGTGCCCTTATCAGTGAGTGTGTGCACAATATACCTGTTCAATGTTGAACTTGCTTTGTCCTGTTTGTAGGTCTGTCAGCAACTTGCCCGTACCCAAGCAATTTCCATGTACGCACAAATCCTGTCTTTATACTTCCTACTCTTAATCGTGCACTGTCACTATCTTTATCTTCTTTCTCTAGCTATGGGTGTGGCTGCTCAGATGATAGGTGATCTGGTCACTGGTAGGGTCACGGACACTACCGACTTCAGTACAGCTACTCTCGAGGAAAGCACTGATAGTACTGGTCCAGGTAATGGAGAGTATCTCAGTGCCTTCCTGAGATGGAGAGCACAGAACCAGTCAGACACTCTGTTGTTCACTCTAGTTGATGCTAAGGTAAGACTTGACAAAGACCCACTTTTGACGATTGTTTACTTGCTGGATTTAGGGGCATCCATCAAAGACAATGAGTTCAATACAGCTACACAAGAAGGCGGAGAGGCTGGGGGCATATCTAGTAGACAAACTCAAGCTAAACTCAGGCGATCACGTTGCTCTGGTCTTCTATCCTGGAATTGACCTGATAGTAGCGTTCTTTGGGTGCCTCTATGTTGGTAAGCTAGTGTGTTGCTAATTGGTGGTGGTGACACCATGTTCTCTCCCCCTCTCTCTCTCTCTCTCTCTCTCTCTCTCTCTCTCCCTCTCTCTCTCTCTCTCTCTCTCTCTCTCTCTCTCATTCACAGGAGTCACACCAGTAGTTGTACAGCCTCCTGCTGCCAGCAACCTCCATGGCTCCTTGCCTGTTCTCAAGCTAACAGTTGAGCTGGGTAATGCCCGTGCCATATTGTCAACTCACAACATCATCAAGATGCTCCGATCCAAGGTTTGTACACATTTTGAACTTTTGGTTTGTAAACAAAAGCCTGTTCAAAATTTGTTGTATTGCATTGTGTTGTTCATGCATGTGTTTTTCTTTCTTTAGGAAGCAGCACAGGTGATGGACATGCGTGGTCTGCCCCCATTTGTGGAGACTGAAGATATGCCGAAAAAGAAGCTTGACAGATTCTATCGTCCGCCAACACCTGAACTGATAGCTTACCTTGACTTCTCAGTCTCTACAACAGGAGTCCTGTCAGGAGTGAAGGTAAAGGAAGCGACTCAAGAAAGAATGATAGAAATATACACTGATTGCAGTTCCTACCACGTGTGGTTGTTTCCTATTACATGTGGTTGTTATTTGTTCTCGTCTTGGTCTAGGTTTCTCATGCTGCTGTGCTCAACATGTGTAAGCATCACAAGCAGATTAATGAGCTCTACCCCTCTCGAGAGGTAGCAGTCTGCCTTGATCCTTACTCTGGTCTTGGACTAGTGCTCTGGTGCCTCTCTGGGTCAGTACACCACCCTCCGTGTGATACTCACTCTCACTCACTCTCTCTCTCTCTCTCTCTGTAGTGTATATGCCGGTCATCACTCCATTCTCATCAATCCATGGGACTTGGAACAGAACCCACTGCTCTGGCTCTCCATACTGTCGCACAACAAAGGTAAGAGAGAGTGTGAGAGTCTGTCTTGCTATAGACTATACAGTATTTGAGTTGCATAGCACACTATTGTTCAGCGCTACATGTAAACATGTGTACTCTCACTCGTGCAGTCCGAGACACATATTGCAACTACTCGGTCATTGATTTGTGTTGTCGTGGACTAGGGACATCACTGGAACTGCTCAAGGTATGTATAGTCAACATTGTGTGTTCAATGTTAGGAATGTGTGTGTTGGCTGCAGTCCAAAGGCATTGATCTGACCTCACTGGGCACCTGTGTGGTCGTAAGTGAAGAGAGACCAAGAGTGCATCTTCTCAACTCATTCAAACACCTGTTCGGAATTATGGGACTCTCTCCACGATCTGTTAGCTGTTCATTTGGCTGCAGAGTCAACCCAGTCATCTGCCTACAGGTAACCAAAGCTGCTTTTTGAATGAACACAATTATGTATTCTTCACCTGTGTAGGGTGCTCAACACTCGGAGCCTTCCTCTACGTATGTAGACTACCGAGCTCTTCGGCTGGACAGGTTTGTGTATAATTTAATGCACAATGTGTAGATAATGTGTGTATTTGTGTATAGACTCATACTCCTGGAGAAAGGATCGCCAAACAGTGTCTGTCTCATGGAGTCTGCTAAGGTGACTATTTTCATTTTGCTTCTGCTACACGTGCTACGATGCTTTTTTCTTCTGTTAGATCCTGAATACTTGTCGTGTAGTGATAGTCAATCCTGAGACTAGAGTGCCTTGTGCCCACACTGATCTGGGAGAGGTTAGTTTTTTGATGCATTCATAGTTAAAGTTTACCATACAGGGGATATTTTGAGTTATTAAAAAATTTAAGTGCCTTTCACAAAATTTAAGTGCCTTTCACAAAAACTGCTAGCAATTTTTCACGAAAAATAGATCCGCGAAAAATTTTCTCTGTCCTTTGATTTTGACAAAAGTTATGACCTATTCGATAATACTGGGCATTGCCTCACTGCAGATTTGGGTGTCATCTCCTCACAATGGCAGTGGTTTCTATGGTCTGAAGGACGAGATCAATGACTCTCTGTCGCAAGATCATTTCCAGAGCATGCTTGCTGGTGGTGCTGATCTCACAAGTAAATACGCCAGAACAGGATACCTCGGATTCATAGTGAAATCAGACAAGACAGACCAGTATGGAGGTACCAGTATAGCACCTAGCTAGTTCATGCTTAATCTCTTTCTCTTCCATCAGTTCCCTACAACAGCCTTTACGTTGTGGGATCAGTAGACGAGAGTCTCAGTATTCGAGGTTTCCGATATCAACCATCTGATTTGGAGGCTTCTGTCATCCGTTGTCACAAAAACATATGTGGAAGGTATGACTCACACAGTTCATCAACTAAGTCGTTCTCTTTTTCTCAACAGTGCTGTCTTTACATCCAACAAGTTGCTTGTCGTCGTTGCTGAACTGACGGGCAATGAAGAAGACGCTCTAGACATTGTCCCCGTCATAACAACCACTCTGTTGGAGGAGCATCAGCTTGTGACCGGGATCGTGGTAGTCGCTGACCCTGGAACAATCCCTATCAATTCACGCGGAGAGAAGCAAAGAATACACCTCCGTGATTCTTTCCTAGCGGACGAAATAGACCCAATTTACGTTGCATACAACCTGTAGTCTCCCTTCATTTTCCTTCGTCGTCCTCTCACTTGCATTGAGTAATGTTGTTGACTTTTCGTAGCACCCACCTCACTAAACTAAGAAATTAACAATGTTAGCACTGCATTGCACAGAGTTTACCAACTTATAACATTTTGTTGTGCATGTACAGTATTACAAAAAAATACAATTTTAATAATTCCACTATGCACAAAAATTAATCATGAGTTTACTTGTACAGACAGTGAAAGTACGCAATGCAAGACTAGTGTCAGTAAAATGTAATATCAACGTGTATGCATGGTTGACCACGAGCACCATGCTGCAGGAGAGAAGATACGTATTCCAAGTAGCGAACGCTTAGCAGGAGGCGGCCCATGAGTTTTATGTAAAAAAGACAAGTTTGCTTCAATTTTTGTAAAATTAATTCAGAATAGATGTAGCAGAAAAGACCATAATAATATTATTATAATAATTTTATATAATTCTACACATTATATATTGTCATTGCATTGTAACACTGTTGATGAGAGAGTCTTTGGTAGGTCAGAATAAAACACAAATTAATGATTAGCTTGGTAAGTGTTGTGAGAATCATTGTGATAGATATTATAAAATGCTACGTATCTTGAGATTGAGAAGGAGAAAATTTGCCATATTTTCCAACATAATATTCAACAGTCTCTAAAGTGGACAATCGTTGCCTTGATCCAGCTGAACTCAAACCAGCAGACTAAGAGAATAATGACAAAACAATAAAAGGGTGACAGTGTTTCTCTGTATCAAATTACCTTTAACCATCTGTGTCTTTGACACTGGTGAGCTGTTAGTCTTTTTCTACAAAAAAAGTTTGAGACAGTCAAAATATACAGTAGAACTAGCTAATGATAGCTGCTTCAAAAATCAAAAACTCTTCCATTCTGCTGCTGCATATCTCCAAACACAAACGATCGTTCAAGAGATTTTTAGCTATGTGGTTTTGCAGACAGAAAGGAATGCAGGACGGTATCCTGTTATCAGCTGAAAAATTCTTTAAGGGATCTTGCTCTCAAACTATGCAACTCAATACTTAATTTCACCAAATTTATAGCCCACAAGGAAGGTATGGTACTACTCAAGTACCTTGAATTTGGTACTAATACACTCTCCATGAGGAAATCACAACAGTCTAATGAGGCGATACTGAGGAACTTGTTACATGTGCTATGAAGAGTACAAGATAAGATGTTTTGAACAGTCTCGGACTTTTTTGATCCCAGAAATGGACTGGTAGAGGTAAGCCTGTGAAACAAGATCATGGCGTAGCACGATGCCCATCAACACAGCACCAACTCACATGAACAGTGTCACTACCCCAACGCTCCATATATCGGCTGATCCGGTGATCGTCTGTAATCTGATTACCTCGGGAGCTGAGAAAGGAGCGAGTGAATGAATTTGAAGAGCAAAGAGTAAGGCAGATTACCCATATAATCCATGGATTCAGGCACAAACTGAAGCTGATTGTTTGCGTCGAGGTAACGTGCAAAAGAGAATCCAGCTAATTTGAGTTCGTGTTGACTAGTAGTGAGTAGTAGATTGTCAGACTAGAGAGGACAAAGTAGTAATAGAACCCAAAGCTGTCTGTTATAACACTCACTCTGATGTCAACATGTACTATTCCTTGCTCGTGGAGGTACTGGAGGCCCTCTAAAACATGCCTAGTGAAGCGAGCTGCCTGAGCTTCTTGTAGAGGAGAGGACGCCAAGAAAGACTGTAGGTCGCCACCTGAGGCACTGTTTAGAGATGGGGAAATTCATTTTTAACTTCAGAGAAAAATAACGTACTATTCCATGATCAAAGCAATGTGTGAGCCGCAGTCAAAGGCGTCCTCTAGTCTGATTACTCTCGGGTGGTTTAGTTGTCGTAAGATTTCGTACTCCACCATGGCTCTTTGGCGATCCTTCTCATGAGAGGCTGGAGTTAGCTTTGCAGCATATGTACGATTTGTGGTCCACTCCACACACTCTCTCACTACTGCAAAGTTGCCCCTGTGAGCAGACAGTAATACAGCATACAAGTGTTTGTGTATAAGGTCGTACTGTGCAATGTCTTCTCTGAGGTCGTACTCTTCTGAGAGCTCAGTCACTTTCATTCTGACCTCAGCAGTCACAGTTGCCTGAGTGTCAGCATTAGCATCTGGTGAATAGAGAAAATGAACAAGATCAACAAACAGTGTAACACAAACACTTCACTGTTTCAGTTCATACCTGTTTCAGTTGCCATGGTAATCGGTGGAGAAGGTTTACTGAATGGACTCATTCCAATGGAGTTGACAGCAGCCACTCTGAACAGGTATGGTACATTAGGGAGCAGCCCCTCTACAACATATGCTGCAGGTTCTATATCATCCGCTACAAGCTCCCATGTCTCAAAGTCTATTCTCCGCTGTTCCAGAATGTAGTTGGTTACTGGTGAGTTCCCATCGTTCACTGCAGGCATCCATGAGATGAGAGCAGCTAAGTTATAGCTACCAAGAATCACTCCAGTTACACTCGATGGGACAGACGGCTTGTCTAGAGAAATATTATAATAATACTAGCTACACATTCCTAGCAATCCACTTACCTAGCACCATGACCTTACACTCTCTGATCTCACTGCCGAGACCGTTCAAAGCACAGCAAGTGTACACTCCCTCATCAGATCTCACTACCTCAGTGATGGTCAGTGAGGTCACACCACCCTCTGTCTTCACCATGACACGTCCGGATGACATTACCTTCCTCTCCTCATGTTCCCAGACTACTGATGGATCAGGCGCTCCACTGACAGCCCAATGCAGCGTCACTGATGCCCCAAGAGCTACTGTCACCTGTTCAACACCATCCCACAGCCTGGGCGGGTGGGAAGCTGAGAGGGAACAATCATTAGTAGACAAAACGAACAAGATGGTACTAACATGGTTTCTCCTCTTCCTCATCATCATGTACAGGAGAGAAGGGAACCTCTCCAGTAGGATTGTTGGATGCACCACTGAACAGGCTCCCAGCAAGAGTAGCCATTGAGGTGGTCTGAAAGAACAAGCATTATACGATACACTGTAGCTATCAAACAGAGAGTTAGCTTACATGCCATTTTCTACGAGCTTTGAAAGCCTGCAAGCGAGTAGTGTCAAGGCGTGGCATTGGCCAAGGTGTGCCTCTGGTAGCATAGCTGAGAGTCTGTTGAACAGTCATTGTAAGTATTCATGATATGTGTGTCTGTCTACTAACCTTGATCCAGGAATGCTGTTGAGCCTTGGAAGGTGACAGACGAAGACTGTGTAAAGAAAACATTAATAATGACAAAGATAAGTATTTTAAGCTGTAGCTTACGTTGAGTTCTTGTGGAGTAAACAAGTGATGAAGTCTTTGGCTTCAGGTGATATCTGTTCAAACGCTTGTGGGTAGAAGTCATATCGAGCCTCTGTAATCTTTTGCCCTCCAGACTGCAAATTCTCCATGAAGAATGGTGAGATACCACTCAACCTGTAGGACAGCAATATATCACATCCTACTGTGTCTGGAAATGTACTGAACTCACAATATGTATGTCAGTACTCCAACACTCCTAGACAACACAACAAATAATGGATAATAAGAGTTTGACACATGTAAGTATCATGTTAGCCTACCACACATCAGTAGTTGCTGTCAAACGTCCCTGAGTGAACAGCTCTGGAGCTACACACGAGAATAGACAGAATAACGCATGTAATACATCCCTACATATCGTTGGCAATGATATTTAGTAGCTATGTTTTGCCTACCACTAAATTCTTGGTCAAAAGAGTGTTGTTTAGGAGCTGTTGGATCAATGGAATAGTCTCGAGCTGAACCAAAGTCAATGATTTTCAGTACAGGCGAGTCATCTGCTGTCAGAAGCAAGTTTTCAGGCTGTAGGTGGATTGTAAATCAAGTTCACACGTGAAGAGATTTTGTGCTATTACCTTGATGTCAAGGTGAGCTATGTTTCGTTGTGAGAGGTAAATGAGGGCGGAGAGTAGCTGTTGAAGATAGTAGACAGCTACAGCTTCGGTGAGACTATTGGAAGAAATGATGCACTCAAGTAGCTCACCACCAGTCACTCTGTGGAAAAGATACTGAAAATGATGGAGGACAACAATGTGTGCTCACAGTTCTGTTATGATCACCAGGTTATTGTCTGTTTCTACAAAATCCATGATTTGAACGACGTTGGTACAGCCGCCAGCACGCTGCAGTAACTCCACTTCTCTCACTGCATCGACTCGACTGATGGGAGACGTCTTGAGATACTTGGCAGCCAACAACACATTGGTCTGTTTGTGACGATACTTTTGAACAAGACCAAACCGTCCCCTAACAACCCAAAGTGATTATGTGAAGTGGTTAGTAATATCAGCCTACCGTCCTAGCTCTTCGTGTAAGAGAGTGTAGTGCTTGCTAATACGATTAGTTTGTCCAGAGTGGGGACTGGATGGAGCGACTGGAGAGAAGGTGTCTGGGCTGAGCTGACTCATGGGACTCAGTTCCATGGGAGCATCACTATCATCTGTAACTGTAAAGAAGATAATGGTGAATGTCCTGAGGTATGTGGTTTTACTGACCTGTCCTAGATCCTGCCGAGGAAACTGAACCGCGACCTACTGTAAGAGTGAATGATAGAAGATTTAATGTATTGCAAGCACGCACATGCATGCACTCACCTTTTGTCTTGACTACATCAGTTGGTTCGCTTGGATTGCTAAACCCAAGATCATTTATAGCCAGCACTCTGAATTGATAGGATATATTAGGCTCTAGCGTCTTCACAGTACAATTTGTTCTCTCTAGTTTCATGATGGGCTGCCAGTCCTTGAGCCCGTCCTGTAGCAGCTGAAGCTGGTAAGATACTATAGGGCTAGTGCCGTCATAAGCGGGTGAGGTCCACTTGAGCTTAGCTTGTGTCCTAGAGATGTTAGACACCACTGGCTTGCTCGGAGAAGAAGGAGGGCCTGTAATATACAGCATTACATCAACCAGTAGCTGTACCATTCATGGAACACTCACCTTCCACCAGTAGTTCAACATGGGTGAAGTCAGAGCCCATGTTGTTAGATACAAAGCAGCTGTAAGACCCACTATCGGAATATTCTGCACTCGATAGCTTGAGAACAGTGGATGTGTTGCAGGAGCTAATACTGATGCGTTCGCTGGGCAACACCTCCTCCTTGGACTTCTTCCACACCACTGATGGAGCAGGGTCACCATTGAATGCACAGCTGATTGTCACAGGACTGCCTCTTCGAAGAGTCATAATAGAAGGAGGTGGAATGGTGATCTTAGGAATAGCTAGAGGGAAGAAAAATACATCATACTTTATGTTTAGTCTACTTGCCTCCTGTAGTGACAGAATCCTTGAGTCTCAGGAAGTTAGGGAATACGACTCCCTCGCAGGAGGGGTCGTCCACCATGCGTACCCTGTAGTTACCCGATGACTCTACTCTGACCAGCTCCACCAAATCGCCTTGCTCTAACTGTAGATCATCCCCTCCCTCCATCACTATACACTCCATCACTACAAACTTGGTGCCTGGCTCCACCTGTAATCACAATCATATCGTAACACTCGTGTACTGTGACAAAATGTCTTGAGACATACATGTTCTGAGGTCTTCTTTGCTGGAGGAGAGATGACAACACGCGCTGAGCCTGAAGGAGACCGGGTATGTGTACGACGTCTACCACTCTGTTGCAATCTAACAGAAGAGAAGCAGATGAGTGCTATACACTATTGACACAAGAGAGACTTACTGAGTGATATTACGTGGTGGTTCAGGAGGATCTGACACTGTGATAGAAGAGAGACAAAATTGTAGATAAGTTACTACGTCAAACTTGTGTCATCACTCACTGCTTCGACCTCGTGGTACAGCTGGTGGTACTGGTGCCTGTCTGTCCTCAGTGATAAGTTCACTAGTGTGGTGGATCCATTGGTCTCTAACACGAGTACTGACAGCCTATGAGCAGAGGGGGCACATGACAGTACAGATCAGTAAAGGAGCTTATACTTTGAGGGTGAGCTTGTCTCCTGATGTCATGATGTATATGACAAACGTCTTCTTTTCTTGATCTTTTACATCCTCTGATATGGACAACTCTCCTAGCTGGAATCACATGATAGTCACATGATATATTCACAAGTCACATGATCTCTCACCATGATAGCATCTCTGACGATGTAAGACTCTCTCTCATTGGTGTCTCTCTTTCTCTTGGTAATGACCAGAGCACGTTCAAACAAAAACACTCGTCGTTCCTTAGCTGCACTCTTCGGCTCCAAAAACGTAAAACCATCCTAAAGTGGAGACACACGTATTATGAAGTTTAGTAAAAGGAGTCAAACTCTAACCTGAAGGATGAGCTCTCCAAATTCTTGTGCTCGTCGATAAAAGCCCTCGATCATGCTGAGATGAACAGCATTATTAGCCTTGCGTGATACTTGGTGTGTGGCTTCCAATGCAGACTGCAGGCAGCAGTGGTCACACATGTTCATTAGTAGCATACATATCAGTGTACAACGCATGCATAATGCTTCTACTATTGCACATGCATAATGGACTAATGGTTCTACTATTGCACATGCATAATGGACTAATGGTTCTACTATTGCACATGCATAATGGACTAATGGTTCTACTATTGCACATGCATAATGGACTAATGGTTCTACTATTGCACATGCATAATGGACTAATGGTTCTACTATTGCACATGCATAATGGACTAATGGTTCTACTATTGCTACTATTGCACATGCATAATGGACTAATGGTTCTACTATTGCACATGCATAATGGACTAATGGTTCTACTATTGCTACTATTGCACATGCATAATGGACTAATGGTTGTACTATTGCACATGCATAATGGTTCTACGTACATCAAGGTTCGGTATCGGTGTTCCAGCTCGGGCAGAGTATTTCCTCAGATTGCTCAGGAACAGACTGTACTTAGTGATCCTTTGAATCGGTTTGATAAGGTAGTCACGTAGGGTCAGCCTGTCCTTGAGCTGAACTGACAACTCCTGTGAACAAGATCAAATCATTCAGCGGACACACTCAGTCTCTCTCTCACCTTGAGTGTGTCCATATTGTCTCCTATGATGTCCTCAGAGCGACGTTTTTCCATACAATAAGTGACGTACAGACTCTTCAGATGAGAGACAGATGACATGAACACTTCAGATGTGTTAGTAGCATCTTTTAGACACTCCTGTAGCTTTGGAAGCATTACTCTGTAAAAAAATGAGGTAAATGGATTTTAAACAGAGAAGCCGTTTAATTAGAAACCCTGTAATTTCTATAGCTACGAGACATTATACTTATTACATAACCGTTTCAAAATACACGCGACCGACTGGGAATGTCTTGGATGGTCCGACTGTGTTACACATCAAACAACTCTTATTTCAAACACAACATAAAAAAAACATTTAGAAGTTATCTAGGAAGGAAAACATCACAAGAAATCATAATATTGTAGACCCTTGTCGGTGCTATATTTAACACCTCTGATGATAGGTTCGTGACTTGCGGGTTAAGGCGTGCAAGCAACATGCGATGAAAGCCACAAAAGTCGCACGCACAGTCCGAAAAAGGAAAATAAAATTTTAAGTTGTCGAGTAAGCGAGTTAGAAAATAAAGCAATTGCAATTACTAAATTATACCTAGAGATAATAAGCAAAGAAAAATAATAATAATAAATAAATAATGCATTAGAAAATGCATCGGCTTAATTTTGATTTCACAAAATTAAATTTTCTCATCAATCAGATATTTGGTTGGTGAAATAACCTGTAATATTATTATGCATTAGATAAGTACAGCCTGCACAGGTGTGCATGCATTGGCAGAGGAAACCATAGAAATAGTTCCATAGCAACTAGTGAGCCTATAATACTCACTCTTTGTGGAAGCGATGGAGATCAGCAATGTTGCCGAAGAGATAATCGCACACTGGTCTGAGCGTCTTGAGTGAACCAGTAGTGCTGGTCTCGATGGCGGTCTTGTAGTGTGTGATACAGTATTCTAAACTGTGCACGTACTCCCTCTCCGTAGACACTAGCTCAGCCATAGTACCCCTAATGAGAAATAATGTCATACATGTCAATAGTGAGGATTATAATCTAAGACTACAGTGGAACCCTCTTAGAGGACACCCCTCATCCCTCTATAATGAACACTTATTGAATCCCAAATATAACCCACATAATGTATAATAATCCCCTGACTGGAGGAAACCCTCTCTATAATGGACGATTATTGTTGGTCTCAATGGTGCCGCCTTAGAGGGGCTCCACTGTAATTCACTTAAAGCTGATTCAAACTGCATTACGTTGCAACCAGAAGTCAATACAACATTTTAGTAATGCAATAGAATTTGCTGTGTTGCACATTTTTAACTTTGGTTACAACTGTGCAGTGTGATTCATATAACAATAATAATAATAATGAACAACTGAGATGCACATTATTGTGTTTTCCACAACGGCGTATACTTGTCTGAAATCATGCAATGGTTCAAAGGAGACCTACATGTGTAGGTCAACAACAGCCAAACAAACACCCCAGAAACCACCACACACGAAGGTATGCACGAAGCTATAGAAAAAGTGTTTTAAGCTCCACTCTCCTGGGTTCCTGACACCACACAAAGACCTTAGCATCCACTCACTCAGTCATAAGCACCAGAGCTCGAGCCAACCCACAAATATGGCCTTAACCCACCAAGTCATGTAGTCATGTGATGTTTGTCACGAACACCAACAAATAAACCATCGATTCACAAGGTAAAGATTTCAGTTGGTTTGTGTACCAAGTCATAACAATCTGGTATCCTGGAAACTAGCTGCTATAATGCTATAACCAATCCACATCAGGAAACACCGCACTATAACAAAGAGGTCACTGCTGTGAGCATTGTTTTAGGAATCTCCTAGCACTTAATGGCTTGCTTAAGCTTGTCTTTAAAACCGGCAAGATTTATCATACTTGCTTCCAACCAAACAACCAAAGAATCTTTTCATTGTGGTTTTCGTGCAATATTTCATGATAACAAGCATAGTTTTTACAGTTCAAGTACTTACTGTTGTTGTTGAGCCGCTGCTTTTCTCTTTCCCTCATCAGGGTCAGCTTCCTCCTGGTGGAAGTCAGGTGAAGCCAGAGAGTACTGAGAGAGGGAGCCGTAGAATGGGTCAACGGTATCGAGAGTGCCTGTGTAGTAGGACGGGCTGTATGGATAGCGAGGGCTCATTGAGAGAGCTGTAGACGGCGTGATGGGTGAAGGACGAAGATGGTCTAGAGAGAAAATGAGGAGAAAATCGATCGAGAGAGAGAGAAGAGAGGTAGGGAGCGGAGGAGGAAAAGTGCTTAAAATTGGAATAACTCATAAGGTGTGATAGTATAATAATGCTAATATTAGTTATTGACATCAAAGATCCGCTATTTACATGTAGCGACCACACCAAAGAGGAAGTGTTACCAGTTACCAACTATTGATCGTTTATATCATAGCTTGAGTAACCATGACAATAATAATTGGTCACTATCAGGTCACCATGTACAACTAAATGCTACTAATTTTCTAAGTAGTCTGAGGTTTCTAAGATGCACACACTTACCATAAGGATCCATGTAATTATAACGCTTGATAAAATCCGAGGGAATCCATCCTTCCTTTGGTTCTCTATCGACTGTCCTAATAAGTGTCCACTCATTTCGTGATGTGTCTATCACTTCGACCAGCTCTCCTTTTTGTACTGACAGAGTGCCCTCTTCCTGTCCTATGAAAGCAGCCATTGTGATCCACAGAGACGCACTCATGGGCTGGAGACAAAGAATGCAAACAAGGAACGTAGGATAGAAAACGGAAGAGATTTTGGTCGATGGTATAGCGAATAACAATTAGTCGAGAGATGAATAGACTATAATATAATAAACAATCTAAAATGAAATTATCGATCATGCTTAGTAACCCGAGATGCACACTATGTACCACCACACACAGGTATCCCACACATGAACAAACATGATTGGCTACACACATGGAAGTGTGCCCTGACACAAACAACTGCAGTACTCTTATAATGCATGAGCTAGCTAGGCACTCACTCTTGAGTCAGGACTGGCTGAGCTGTCATCTTCTCTGATATCTGGAAGAGATGAGAAAGAGAGAGGATGATACCAGCTGAGTGGTCTGGACTTGGCACCAATCTGCCGCCTCTTTTTGAGGCTCATAAATCGAAACAACGGCATAGCAACACACAGGTACTAGCTAGGAAGGCTGACACCTCAGTACAGTGTTGTCAGTGACCACACCCACAAATGAGGTGTAAAGGTGTTACTTAGCACTTATGCTTTAATGATCTCCCTTTAGAGATGCACATTAGCTAATGCCAATAAACACTAGGGGCTTTAGTATGCACAATATGCAAACACAATAATTATTGCAAGTACAAAGTCTAGATCTAGCTAGATGAAACAAAACTAACGTTATTGCAAAGACCACGGTACTTACACTCATGATGCTGCAGCTGGTTGCGAGCTACCCAGCCCTCCAGAGCAGAATGGCTGCCGGTATCCTTGGTCCTCACTAACCACCAGTCGTCTCTCTTAGAGTCGATCACCTGAAGGTGTTGCCCCTTACTGAGGGAAAGCTGACCGGGCTGTGTAGCCTTGATGTCCACCGCAGCCACATACAGCACCTTGAGACTAAAAACCTACACAGGAAAATAAAATCGACTATATCACCATGTACGCAAAGTGCGTGACTACATTCTGTAAACACGCAACAATGCAACACACAGATTTCACATGTCATCTACCAAATAAACAATTATAAAACTGTCCACAAACCCACTCACTTTCACCATTCAATGCTTAAATAATTATACACAAAGCGGTGTTTGCTAGCAGAGGGAATCATCTAGTACACACTGATAAAAAAAATTACATTACCGGTCAGCAAATAAAGTTTGAGGAAAGGAGTGATCTGTTCTCTTTCATGAGCTCACCAAAGTTGGACTTGACACCACAACATTATAATTGAAACAAAGCGGTGCGTCTCCAAATTAGGCAGGTGTCACCAAAATTGATGTACGTGTATCACAGGTTTAGCTAGTGTCGTGTAGTTGAGCATGATGACATTTTAATGAGTTCTTGCACCACAATAAAGACATGAATGATATAGAATTACTAGTGTTGGCTGACAAACTGAAGCTTGTCTTAATATTAGCTTTGGATTACCTCACTGTACTGTACTGCTCAGTGTAAATTAAATTTAAAAAAGCATAGAAATTCACATTTCTCCAAACAGCACAGAGTTTTCATCTTCACCCAAAGACCAGTATTCACAATAACACACACATTAGCTGCTCAGCTTCCAGGGAATGCATCAGAGGTGTTAAAATTCAAATACTTTGCCTACAGTAATGTTACTAAAGATACAAAGCACATTGTACCAAGATGCAGCAATACTGCAGTACAGTGTATAATATTAGTTTTGTCTTCTCATTGCGAGACGCAGAGCGTCGCCCTTCATTCACTAATATGATAAAGACAGCTGTACTGCAGTAATAATGCTTCATTGAGTCTGGTCAGATGCTGCTGTTCGAGTGATTTATGTGAAAGAAGGACGTTGAAAAGTGAATTAGAATAATTAAGCAAGACAGCTGGACTGCAGTAATAATGTTTAATTGTGGTACATTGAGTCTGGTCAGATGCTGCTGTTCGAGTGATTTTATGTGAAAGAAGGACTTGAAAAGTGAATTAGAATAATTATGTACCCACTGCTATGGGCTAGTAATATATTTCATTATCAGTTATTAGATATACATGACCGCCCAACCTGTATCTACCACGCACATAAAAACCAATAGAGATACTTTATGTAATCTGAAAGACACAATATTTAGTGATTTGACCACAAGTGAAGCCATATAGTGCATTACTAGAGTGACCACAGACTATAAAAGAAGTGACAAGATCAGTTTGTTCTCAGTCAGAAACTAACAAGAAGAGATGGCTTGCACACTGTCCATACTAAGCATTGTGATACTCTGTCAACTGATGCTGACAGCTCAAGGTTTGTTTGCAGCCTTGATTGTCCTCAATCTAATCATATCTATTCAATCCATAGGTCAAGAGTGTGCTATTCAATATACAGAACAGCCGTCAGTATCATTGGGTTGCCAACCATATGATCTCATATTAGGGTCTTACATAAACGTACGGTTTGCATGCACTGTTGAAGCAGAACAAGGATCACAAGGAACGCTCAATCTAACGTGGTTCCAGCAGACACAGAACGGCCATATTGCTGAGCTGGGCTGCAGCATTGTAGCAACTCGATCGGATGGGCTGAGACAAAGATGTCTACTCGATATCCGAGGAGAAACACCTCCAGCAGACTACTGGTGTCAGGCGTTGTACAGGACACCCTCTGGCAGCAGCAAGCCCTTGCTAAGAAGCAATGTGATCACTATAGGCACTCCAGACCAGCACAATGGAACTATGTGCTCTAATACACAATCTATCGACGCTATGAAGTGTGCAGAAATACCAGAAATAGTAATCACAGGTGAGACGCAGTGCATGCAGTGTGTGATCTATAAAGTCACAACAAAAAATATAAAATGATTATAGAACACCATAATTTATTATGCAATTTTGCACTCTACAGAAAATAGAAATTCTACCATCAATGATAACAGTACAGAACAAACAACCACAAGCCTTCCAAGCCCAACAAACAGCTCAAATCCGACCAACAACTTGATAACCAGTACCTCTACTGCCAGTACTACCAACAACTTGATAACCAGTACCTCTACTGCCAGTACTACTCCGACCAATAACTTGATAACCAGTACTTCGACTGCAATTACTACTCCGACCAACAACTTGACTCCCAGCGTTCAAGCAGATAGCTACCATTCACCGTGCAACAGCAATCTAGCCGAGCCGCCTCAACTAGAATCTCTACCACAACTAACTATCATCATAATAGCTGTGATCGTACCAGCCTTGGTCCTCCTACTGATAACTGTAGCCATCACATGCACCTGTCTCTATCGTTATAGAAGACAATTAGCAAGACTTCAAAGAAAATCCAAAAAAGGTGAACAAATCAATATTTTCATATTACATACCATGTTGCCTAGCATAGCATGATATAATTCCCATAATTTGACATAATTTCCATAATTTGATATAATTTCCATAATTTGATGTTTGATTGACAAACACTGTTTCTCCTCCTCCAGTTCATGCTGTTGTTGAAGTACCACTGCCAGAGGAACTAGAAGCTAGCAACACCACCGCATCTATGCCTAAATACATCCAACCGAATACTTCCTCCTACATTCAACCAAACGGTTCTTACGAATACCTGCCGACACTGCCAGACGAACTGAGAAGCGAAACCAGCACGAACAACAGGTACCAGATGTTGCAACTGGGCACAATGGACTACACTAACATATACACCTCCATCGTGAGCAGTGGAGAGAGCAGTAGAGCTCCTAGCCCAACACAAACCAAGCAACAAGAAGCAGAAGAAGCCGTCTATATGAACACACATTCGTCTCTTAGACACAAACCAACATACCGAATATAAAAACCGATTATAACAACTTATATCTTTTAGAAATAGTATAATATACGTAGTCAGAATAATATTATCATAATTATTGTAAATACAATAAGTTCATAATTAATGTGTTTTTTAGCTAATTTTAATATAATATTTATTATTTTATTGTAAGTAATAATAAGAATACTTAGTAATAAATATTATTGTGAGTGTTGGACAACATAGGCAAGCCCACATGAATCCTGCATGGTCTACACATGTACCAGTGGGCCTGTACTAAGGGCCTGTCACACTATTGGCGTCAGTGTGGATCGCCTGTGTCACAAACAGTTTACCATTTTAGACACACATTCCAACTGTCAGGAATGACAACTGTTATGAGATGTGATGTTCATTGCTGGATGGTGTTTTTAGTTTCACAATATGGTGCGTGGAATTGCACGCACAACTTATGTAGCCGTTAGTTTGTGTATACTCTCGGCAAAGTCAACCCTGAAAACTGACTAAGCATAGTCCAAGCTGATTCGTAAACTAAAACGACACTTTTTGTCGCCAATATCAAAGGTAAGAGGAGTGTATTAGTATTCCTGACAAACTGTAGACATCCTGTGCAGTATAGACTCTGTCAATGGAGGGATCAGGAACTCAGGAAACACTGATGCCGGCCACTACTATCGACCCAACAGCCAGCAGTCCCTACACAATATCCATCAGTACTACTGTCTCCTCTACAGCAGACACTGTCACTGGCTCTATCTTAAACAGCCAGCCCATCATGGTAGCTAGCTTTGTAGTGGAGCTAGCTGACATAGCTGTTGATCTGCTCACACTGTTGCTGCTAATAGTTGTAATATTCTTACTCCTTCGACTCCTGCATGTGTACAGAAGACACAAACCATCAGAGACCGAGGAAGGAGTAGTAAATATTGTCCAAGAACCGGTTGAGAAAGCTGTGACACACACCAGCGATGCTGCTACACAAACAGGTAGAGGATACATTGATTGTCATCTCACTCTCTTGTCATGCACTCTGCAGATGCACAGACGCTATCCCCAGTACCGGCATCACCTCTTATCGGGGAGCTTGGTGTAGCGCTTCAAAAAAGAACAAGAACCATAAAGCAGAAATCTGACACAGCTGTAGGTACCGAATGGCTTCCAGATCTAAGAGAAGAGAGCTTAGAGCTTGAAACCCAGTCAACCAGCAAGCAGGAACAAACACAAGCAGCAACACCATCGCTTGATAGCGCCTCTCTGAGCTGCAGGAGTCCAGTCAAGCTATCAACAGCCGACAAGTCTCCGAAAGTGAAGCCAGAAGAAGAACCGCCAGTGCGAGAAACCGAAGAACCTGAAATAGTCTCAAAACCATTGTTAAAAACATCAGCTTCGGCTCCTATGCTCAACTTGAAAAAGCTAAGCAGTAAGAACATGAGTAAACCAGCCACAGGTAGTGAAACTCTAAAACTTCCTAAAAAGAAACGCTTTATACTAAAGAAAACCACAAAAGACAAGCGATACAAGCAGAAAGAGATGGAGAACGAGGTCGCTGAACCAGTGTCTCTAGAAGAAGAGAATCCTGAGCTAGTGATGTTGGTTAGAATGGTTCGACTAGAAGGCAATGAAGAAGATGATGAGAAAATGACAGACTTGTAGCAAAACACAACAACAACACTGTACAGTTGTTATTATTTATGCATGATTTCTGCTATAGTGAATATTTATAGTAACATACATAACTGGACTATTCCAGTTTCTGGCTGTATTAGTAAAAACACATGAGAGCATGAGGGGATTGTAAAAGGCACTTGGGGTCGTTGATACAAATACTTTACTACAGCACGAGATAAGCTAACAAACAGTCGGCCCTAGAACAGCAATATGCCTGCGTGTCTCAATAGACTAGCAGCGTTCTGTATTCTACTACTACAAGCAAAGAGTTCTCTTACGAGTGAGTATGTAATGTTTTATTACTGAAAGTCTAAAACCTGTAGGCTCTTCAGGGTGCAGGATCGAGTACATTATACAACCATCAAGTGCTCCAGTAAACTGCAGTCCATATTCTGTCAGTAACATCAGTGTGATAATAGTCACACTAGAGTGTACTGTGAGACAGCAAAATGGATCAACTGAAGAGTATGAGATCAGATGGTTCAGAGAGAATACGACTGGAGAAGTGGAGGAGCTTGGACGAGGCAGCACAGAGACTGTCTGTGAAGACACTGTGAGCTCTAGATATCATGATAGAGACTTGCTGAACCAGAAATATAGTCCTAGTCTACTAGGAAAGTACTGGTGTCAGGTGATGAACACAACTGCTGATCCTGACCAGCCTCTGATGAGGAGCAATGTGTTCACACTACTAGCTCCTGGAGACTACAATGAAACAACATGTCCTACAGTCCAAGCACTAGCTAATACAACATGTGCTGACATATCTTCTAACTCAACCGCCAACATCTCAACATCACCTCTCACTAGTGTCTCTCCGACCATAATCTCAAAACCATTTTTTATGCACCACAGTACCAATGCTGGTGGTGGTGGTATTTGCGTCACCATTACAATCCCTGAACCAATGGCTTCGTTTACTCAGCTACCATCAAACCCAGACAGTGACAGTGCTATCATCCCAGTAATTGTGGGTGTTGGTGTAACAACAATATTTGCGACAGTGACAGCGGTTGTCACTGTGATCATTATCTTGAAAGTGTGCTTAAAGAAGAAGAAGAAAGGTTAGTAAATGCATACACAAGCTAGCTTACTAGTCAGTCTACTCTTCTACAGAAGATGAAGATGACTACATGACAATGACTAATATAAGAAGAATGCAGTCTTCGACACGATCTGAGCTAAACCCGTACGATGTATGCTACTTTGATAAGACCATTCCTGAATCGTCTTCCATCACCGTACAAACCAATCCCTCGTTCAGCGAGAATGACACGCCACCACAAGGTGATTGTGAAGAGACAAGATCACAAGTGAGTGAAGAATATACGAACATGGACTCTATAGCTAAAGGTATTGCATGGTTAAACTACCCATAACCTTCTAGCACTATTCTTTCTAGGAAATGGAAAAATTTTACTTAACCAACCATCTACAAATGAGTCAGAATACATGAACATGACCACTGTTGATCAAGTACAACCCAGCAGTGATCAGGAAGACACATCACAATATCAAGCACTGGACATCAGCACAACAGAGTACGTCAGTGTATACACCAGGGTGGCAAGAAAATTGAAAACTTCGGCGGAATCACGGCTATGATACACTTAGCGGCACCATCTTGAGCAAAAACATGACTAACATACAAGAAACTGACTGTATTAGGATATGCATTCTTACTAGCTGTACATAGTAGTCAAGTAGATACACAAACATTGTTCTGTTCATTCACAAATGGCTTCTGTTTGGTAACAAACCACAACCCAGCATCGAACATGACAATCGAACATTAAGTCGTGCACAATGTTTTCATTGCTAGTGATTATGCTACTCAACAAGTCACAGAGGAGCTATTGGCGGTAGTCAGCTACCAGCACTAATGGTTTCTCTAATAGTTGTACCAACAGGAATTGTCCCGGCTGTTTAGCATGCGTGGGAGAATGCGTACCAACGAGTAGATAAATACACTCGCATACACAAACACACACAACTGCTAGTTGGAGCAATGGAGCAACGCAGACAAGCCTTCATTCTAACTTTTCTGTTATTATCAGATTTTTGCTTTGCTGGTGAGACCTTACTTACAATTCCTATTCAGAATATTATAGTGCTGTGTCTACAGAATGTGTATTTGAATATACGATCCAGCCTCCTTCAACAACACTTGCTAGCTGTAACCCATACCATGACAATCAAGGAACACTGATTGTCAACACGACACTAGAGTGTGGTGTGCGGAGGCAGAATGAATCAACTGATGAGATTGAGATCAGATGGTTCAGAGAGAACATTACTGGGGAAGTGGAGGAGCTTGGACGAGGCAGTCCTGAAGTGGTGACTAGTAACGGCTCGAGTATATGCTCCAAATATCATGATAGAGACTTGCTGAACCAGGAGTATAGTTCTAGTCTATTAGGCAAGTACTGGTGTCAGGTGATCAACACAACTGCTGATCCTGACCAGCCTCTGATGAGGAGCAATGTGTTCACACTACCAGCTCCTGGAGACTACAATGGAACAACATGTACTACAGTCCAAGCACTAGCTAATACAACATGTGCTGACATGTCTTCTAACTCAACCGCCAACATCTCAACTCTCCCTAACAGCTCAGCAAGCGTCTCAACACCACCTCTCACTAGCGTCTCAACACCACCTCTCGCTAGCGTCTCAACACCACCTCTCACTAGCGTCTCAACACCACCTCTCACTAGCGTCTCAACACCACCTCTCACTAGCGTCTCAACACCACCTCTCGCTAGTATTTCTACACCACCTCTCGCTAGCGTCTCAACACCACCTCTCACTAGCGTCTCAACACCACCTCTCGCTAGCGTCTCAACACCACCTCTCACTAGCGTCTCAACACCACCTCTCGCTAGCGTCTCAACACCACCTCTCACTAGCGTCTCAACACCACCTCTCACTAGCGTCTCAACACCACCTCTCGCTAGCATCTCAACACCACCTCTCACTAGCGTCTCAACACCACCTCTCACTAGTATTTCACCTATTACAACCCACTTGCTCACAACAGCACAGCCTACAGATACTACTCCACCAACCAATACACTGATAGTAATCCCTCTCTATGCACTAGCAGTGATAGTAATGGTTGCACTGATCACCATTGCTTGTGTGTTCGTCACAGTATCAGTACTGGTCTACAAAAAATGCTCACACAAGACCCTAAACGGTATGTACCAAATTTTGTAATTTTTAGTTGCTTGGTATGTAGTGGTTGCTGTCTTCCTACACAGAACAAGTCACAGAGAACATGGTCAGTATGGAGTTCCTGAGCATCCAACCACCAGCTGTAGAACTAGCTAACCCTATGTACTGCACCACGAATACATTTCAATCTCTCCCTCCTCTTCCCCCACCCACCACTCCTTTCTCTCCTCCTCTTACACTACCCACCACTCCTTTCCCTCCTCCTCTTCCCCCACCCACCACTCCTTTCCCTCCTCCTCTTCCCCCACCCACCACTCCTTTCCCTCCTCCTCCTCTTGTGTCTAAAATCAAGGAGGAAGCTACAACTAATCCAGAGGTCAGCCATCAGCTACGCAAGGAGATGAGGCGTTGTTCTACTACCTCCACGGCACCAATGATGAGAGGAAAGAGCATCACTTCATTGCATGAGGGAGAGGAAAGATACTCGGCCGTCATCAGTGAACTAGCTGCTGTAGTTAGTCCCACATAGTTTGCTCATAGAGTTCTTGTTATGCATACACAACATACTTATTCTCAGTGAGATTACAAAGTTTATCAATTGTTATGTGATAAGACACAAAAACACAAGCCGGGTTCCACAGATCAGTCTCACTACATCAAGCTTGCAGGAAACTAGCGTCGGCGGCATCCATGCTGTATGATTACTACAGAATTATCGACGACTTTGATGTCCCACACGGTATATGATAAGTAACTCATCATGATGCAACAATGCTTTATGACATCAGAGGGTATTCTCAATAGCACAGTTTGCAGCTACGTCTGACATAGCAAAAATTCAAATGTGCTTGCATCAGAATAAGTAATTAATTTTGTCTTCATTCATTACATAAAAGCACATAATGCACTTCATTAATTTGCTCACAATACCTGGTGTGTGGGCGGCAGGCTAGTGTGTCTACGAATGGTAGATTAAATTGCATCCTACACTGCGCAGTTTTCACTTGTTGACGTGTGTTCTACCATGGCTCTGGACATGCTGACAGCTATCTGCCTAGTACTATTAGCAGCTCTCCAACCTGCTCACAGCCAGCAAGGTAAGGCTACATTGCAACCATGCCCTGCAGTCATGTATCTGTCTCCCTGCTATTGCAGAGCCAAGTTGCAGCTTCCAGTACCTTCAGCAACCTCCTTCTTCTACACTATCAAGCTGCAACCCTTACACAAAGAACCAAGACATCAATATAGCTTTAGAGTGCCTAGTTCGAAGAGCAAGGAGCAACTTTGACAGCTACCGAATAAATTGGTTCAGAGAGAATATTAATGGCACCGTAGAAGACTTGGGATTTGTCCATGAAACGGGAAATGTGAACGAGCTGAGATCAAGGTACCATGATAACAAACTCCTCCACAGACACTACGACCCTAGCTTGCTGGGCAAGTACTGGTGTCAGGTGCTCAACACATCAGCTAATCCTGACAGGCTTCTTAAGAGGAGCAATGTGTTCACGCTACTAGCTCCTGAACACTATAGCAGCACTACCTGCTATGGGACTAGAGTAGTGCAAGTGATTCACAATGAATCATGTGCTGACCTGAACACTAACAAACCAGGTGACCATACAACACACATAGCAACATCAGTAATCACAGCTTCACTCTCTGAGGTGCCCCATGATAGACATACCAGTTTTATCACAACCCCACCCAATGGCATAACTACAATACAGTATCCAATAGCGACAGATTTGACACCATTCTCAACAGCCAATCATTACTCTTACCGCCACACAGCTGTTAGCCCTACCTTGTCACATCAAACATCAACAACACAAAACACTCACAATAAAAATTATACACACACGTATATTGATACCAGAACATCTGTACTGTCAATGATATAGTTTAGTTTAATGCTTTCTTTAAAAGTACAATTGACAAGATGTATTACAATGCTTACGTCAGTCTCATGTGCTTCATAACTTATGTCTACAGGTCACACTACTATGCTCAGCTTTAAACAAACATCAACTCAACAAGTCACAATTTATCCCACTGCTACAACCCAAGCCGTTCCCAACATAACCCGACGAATCGAAATCTTTCCCTCCAACGTCCCACATACCCATAGCACACAACCACGTCTCACTGAACTTCCCACAAGCCCTTCAACCCTTCTGCTTCCTTCACCTCCACAAATCACACATGGTCTCCCTGAACTTCCCACAAGCCCTTCAACCCTTCTGCATCCTTCACCTCCACAAAGCAAACATGGTCTCCCAGATAGGACTGCTACTCCCTCCAATAATCCACAAGCAAACTTTGCTGTACCAGTCGTGGTACTCATAACCACAGTACTTCTGATAATAACAGCAGCAGTTAGTGCGGCTTGCATCATGATAGTCACAGCAGTGACATGCAGGAAATGTTTCAAAAAGCGCCATTCAAAGGTAGTCTTTCAAAGGACGGAACCAAAACAAGGTAACAATCTGTAAACACATCCTATCTCCCATGAATTACATTCCTTCCTATTCTTCTCTATACAGTAAACAACATTGCCTTGTCGTACGTCAGGGACGAGGGAGAAACAAACCTGCCAGCGCCAAATCCAGAGCCATATTACTGTCGCTTGGAAAGAGGCCGTCACTACACAACACCTATGTCATTTGTGATGCAGAGTGATACTTCACTTGAGCAATCAGCAACATTTGACAGAACTGCGATCACTGACCAATCACTATTCGATCAATCAACTCTTTCAAATCGATCAGCAATGTTGAATCGGTCAACAATATACGAAACATGTGATCTATCAACAATCTCTGATCGATCGACACTCAGTTGTTCAACAACACTAGACCGGTCAATGACAATTGATCAATCACCGACATTTGAGCGACCGTTGAGAATAACCCAAGCGCCAACACTTGATCAATCACCTACGATGAACATCACTCTAATGGAGCCATTCTATCAAAAATTGTTTAGTGTAGACTATGCTAATGTGTACGACAGTATATCTCCGACTCCGCCCCCCCAGTCACCTAGAGTGCCGCCAAGAAAGCCAGGACACCATTACACCAAACCACAAACAGTAACGCAATGAACTTCACAGACACAGTTATAGTTTCTGTACTTTGTCATTACAAACGTGTGCATTCATTTTAGAGTGCATTGTAGCAAAACAAAATGTATTGAAATAGCATTCGACTTACGCCGTCCAACTGAGCTCTTGTTGGTTCATCTGGATGAGTTTGATCGGGCGCCATTAGAAATGGAGCCTCATAGAGTCCCCTTCTGTTAGGATTGGGAGGTATTGAAGGCGCTTCCTCAGACTCAAAGTCAGGGAGTGGAGAAGGAGGAGGTCTAGAGGTAGGAGGCAATGGCTTGTGCCATTTAGTGAGGTAGTTACTAGGGGCATATCCCTCAATACCAGACTGATTGAGGAGACGAAGCTTCCACCAGTGGTTCTGAGATGAGTCTAGTACCTGAGAACAGTACACAGGATATGGTACATTCCATAGTGAATAGACCAGCAGACTAAATTATTAAGAGATCGTCAACACTCCTCTATTACCACAACACACACAATCAGCTGACTCACTTGCACTCTCTGACCAGCTCTAAGATCAACAGTACCAGGTTCAGTTGCTTTGTAGTCAGCCATTACAATGTATATGTCAGAGAGCTGTCTCTGCCAACCCTCAGCATTCGAGTACCCTCCATCTTGTCTGCCTTGCTGCTGCTGATGGTAAATGGCTGCCTGGAGGAAGTCAGGGTGCTGGTCGAACTGAGAGGGCTCGCTCAGACCCTGGAACTCATACTGATGAGGTTCTTGGCTCTGCTCGGTTGACGGCCAGTCTCTCATTGGTTGCTGATGGCTGAGACTTGAACTAATCTGAGATCCATAGATACCATTGTCAGATGAAGCGAAGAACGCCATTCGATTAGCTTGAACTTGAAGAGGTTGAATCGGAGTTCTCTCTGTGGTAATAATCATTAGTATTCTCTATGTGATTAAATTAACATACGTGGTCTTCCAGCTAGGAAATTGACAGATCCGTGTTGAAGAGAGTGCTTACCGTCATCCTCGTCTCTACTGATCATACTGGGCAAGCTCAATGATCGATATAGTTCAGTTTGACTGGATGAAGAGCCTCGTCCTGATGCAAGATCAAGTAGTTCAGTTGATTGCTCTAGAGGCCAACTATCAGTTCCAGTAGGAGGACTCTTGCTATCGTCTTGAAGACTGACTGCTGCAGCAACATCCATGTTCTGAGGAAAGAAGGCTCTGGGAGAAGCTGTGTGTGTCATCTCGAGTTGGTGTCCATCTTGTGGAAAGTCAGGAGTCGCTTTGCCTTGTCGTCCAAACAGGTTGGACGGCATCACAGCTGCATTAGAAGAGAGTTGCTGAGGTGAGGGCTTCTCTCTGAGGGCCACTGGTGCAGCAACAGTCGGTACCACTGGTTGAGGAGCAAGATTACTAAGGATCCGAGGTGGCAGTAGTCCAGCACTGCTTGGCTCCTCTCCTGAGCTGTCTGGTACCAACTCCACCAGCCACCACTTCTCATTTGACGACTCCAGTAAAGTGACCTTTTGACCTTTCTTGACGTTAACGGTCCCGTTCACAGTACTTTTATAGTCTTGTGTAGCGTAATAGACCTCTGGCTCTGGTTTGGAAGGAAGAGAAGGAACAGGAGAGACAGTGATATCAGGAGAGATGGTAGCAGACTGGCTGTGGTCACTGCTGTTAGACTGTGTAGGGAACTTCAATAGCTCCAGTTGCTCTGTAAGAAAATTTACAAATGAACACGTGTGCAAGTTCTATCGTCTTACATACCTTCTGTGAGCTGTGTTAGACAATTGCTTGGTATAAAGCCTTCACTCTCCAGCTCTCCCTTGACAGACGCTAGAGAACACACCAGCCAGTATTGCTGGCCCTCCTCAAGCAGCTCGACAACCTGTCCAGGAAACACAGACAAATACCCTTCCTTGTCACAGGAAAATGGCTCCGTCACAATGAACAGATTCTTCAACTTCTCTTTCAACTTTCGCTCCTGAAAATGTGAAGAAAATAAAGAGCATTTCTTCACAACTGCGTATCACCTTTTCAGGAGTCTGTCTTCCTAGTTTGATGGTCGGCGTGATCGATGTAGCTGCAACAAGGAACTCAGATCGAACGCTGGCTGCCGTCTCTTTCTTGGTAGCTTTGAAGGAGTTCTGTCTCTGGGGAGGTCCACTGCTCAACACAACATTGTCCTTCTCTATAAACACACAAGGGCATTGCTTTAACATGCTTCTATAAAACTCCTCCGCGTACTTTTTAGTGAATCCCTTCTCTTCAAAGATCCTTTCCTCTTCAGAGAAGAGAACCTCTCCTTGCTGTCTCCTGATGGAGGATCTTGGACAAGTGAAAGCTGCTCCATTTGACTCAGTTGGAGAGTTTGTCGAGCTATGGTGAGCACACAAATGAACGACCAACACAGCATACCATGTTCTCACGTTTTGCCTCCTCTGCGTGTAGTGCTAGCAGCTTCTTGATCTCGTCCACCCAGACCTGTTTCTCACGAACCTCGTCTTCATGCTTCTGCACGCACTATCGAGATAGTCGCATAAAGATAAACAAAAAGAGGGAGACTCACCTTAAACACCATCATTTGGGTGGTCTCAAAGGCCGGGCCCTCCTCGCATACTGCGAACCGATCGGGCTGGTTGTGATAGTTCTCGATCAACATAAGACGACTCAGCTAGTAAGAAAAGGAAATACCATAAATTATTTGTGCTACCATAGATACAGTAATGGCGCTACCAAACATTGCGCCATACGTGACAAGATATGCATACTTGAATAAACACATTACCATGTTTAGACTGTACCAGCAAGACAACTAACTGTTCAAGTACCTGAACACTGTCCACATAATGGTAGACCCAGCAAGCATTAGGCTCCATCCATTCTGCCTCTGTCAAGATGATGTAGTGCCTGTGGAGAAAGACCTGGTACTCGCTAGCATGCTTCTTCTTGCCGGCCAGGTAGACAATGAAAGGACCGAAACAGACGATCAGTTGCGGGTTGAGTTTGAACTGCACGAGAGACAGATTAAATAGAAAGCCTCCGTGTGCGTGTGAGTGTGAGTGTGTGTGTGTGTGTGCGTGTGCGTGTGTGTGTGTGTGTGTGTGCGTGTGCGTGTGTGTATTCATCAGTACATACAGGGCAGTCCTGTATAGCCTGCACTACCAGTATGATGGTGCTCCTGAATATGACAAACTCCACTACATCAAGCGCATCCTAAACAATGACACATCACAATGTGTATCACTGGCACCAGACTATTACTAACCTTGATACTACCGATTCCATGCAAGTTCTCTTTCTGTGAACATCTCAGCATTTCCTACGATACGAAAGAAGAAGTAACAAGTGCACTACACGTTACACACCTCTAGCAATTCTTGATACTCCTTCATCCGTTCAAACGGTCTGTTGTAGTCGCTCAACAGGTCACCACCAAACTGTTGTTGCTGCTGCCAGTCGGTAAAGAAGGTGCCACCATACCGTGAGAGGATGTTGTAACCGCGCATGAACCCCTCCACAACAGGGAGATAGCACTCTAGAAAACCCTCTTTCTGGAGAGAAAAAAGTATTTACCTCATAACTATTGACATATTGAATAGGATCTTACATTGCTTATGAAACATCTGGAAATGTCTTCAACTGAATCTTTAACAGCAAACAAGTCATAGTGCAAGTGTCTATGAAGAACAACAGTATTCTACTGAGCTACTACACTGCCATATTCACTCACTGGTGGAAGGTGAAGAGCTTTGTCAGGTGACCGAAGACGACCTCCTTCTGTCCAGTGAGGAAAGTGGGCAGATCGCTGCTATCAAAAGCAGGCATGTATCCCTGCAGCACACCCATGGTAACACAGCAACACACACACTCACACACTCACCTCCACTAGTCGACTGAGACAATTGACATAGTCCTTTTCAGAGTGCATCAAACCCCATATCACAGAGCTACATAATACAAAAATGAGCTTAGTACAGAAAGGAGAGTTAGACTATACCATAGATATGACTATGCATACACAGAATCACATCAGAGACAAGCTTTTAGATAGCTGTCAGACACAGCCCACATGCATAACTAAGCTTTCTATATCAAAAGTTGCTCGAATATTATGCTCAACTGCCCTTTGGTGTAATAAGAATGTACCTTAGACTTTTAAAACTCTTCTTGTTCAAAGATTCGGTTTTTTGTAATGGCTTCTTTTTCTTCCATAATCCAAAGTCAGTCTCTTCAACTGGCTCGGTTGAGTGCTCCTGTGACCGCTCATCAATGTTGGTTCTTAGCTCAGTCGTATTTTCTTTGACAATGGAATCAGTCTCGTCTGGTCCTAGATCACCATTAGTCAGTACGCCATTGCTGAGGGGTGGAGCATCAGCACTAGTATCCTCACTGCTTGTAACCGGGACCTCGTGAATAGTAGGCGTCTCCTGGTGAGAGTTGAATTTTTCTCTTAATCTGGTGACGTTCCTGTCAATGTGAAGCTTTTCAATACTAGGCCGTCCTCTGAGGATCGGATGCTTGGTGGGTTCGGCCTGGTCACTGACGTTCACCTTGATTACTGGTTGAACTGATGAGGTCTGCTTCAGCTTAGCTTGAGCTACGAATGGATCTCTGAACACTCTGTCCAGCAGTTTCTGCTCCTCTGATATTTTTATAGATGGTTTCTCGTCGCTAGCAATCTTTTCAAACTTCTTTCTCAACTGTCGAACTGAGCCCTGGCGATCCCACAGAGAGAACTTCATCGGAGCAACCGTTCTCTTGTAAGAACTTCTCTTAGCGATGTTCGTCTTCACTGCCTCTCTGGACTTCAACGATTCAGTAGCAGACGGCGGAGCAGGGCTTGCCGTACCCCGCAATGTCTTTTGCACAGACGTGTCGATATCTTCAAGCACATCTTCCAGGTCCTTTATGCTACCTCGACGAGCCTCTAATCGCACACCTTGTTTTCCAGCTTTCTCCTGGTACTCTTCCAAAGTCTGCTGGATCTTGCTGAGTATTTCTTTGACACAGCCTTCAGTTGATTGTAGCGGTACTCTGTTCACTCGAAGACTGGACGAGTTGCCTGGAATATCATGATCATGCCTTGCCCGTTTCATATGGTTGATGAGCTCAGCTCCTCTCATCTGGAGTGCCTCGAATTTTTCAGTCACAGAGGTCAGTTTAGCACTAGAGGTCCTCAGAGCACCAGCAACAGTGTTCAAGAGTATAGTCATCTCTTGTGCCTGCCTGTAGAAGTCAACAGACATTGTCAGCCCATCCAGTCTCATCAATACTTTCTCCTGGAATGATGCATTGAGAGCATCGAGTGCTCTAGCTTCTTCCTGGACTGCAGCAACATGCAAGTGACCCCCAGCAACAATATCTTCTGCCTTCTGACAAGTCAGTCGAACATCTTCAGTGGTGTGCTATAAAGACAGAGAGAGACTTCAATATTTAATGCAAGTTAAATCACAGACCTCTGCCTTCTTTTGAAAGGTCTTGTGGTCCGCTAGAAGATTTTCAGCAGACACTAGAGATGTGCCTAGGTCAGAATGACCAACCATGAAATAGTCTCCAGATACTGTCAGCCATTTAGTCAACTATAGACCAATACGAAATGATGGCAGGTGTAAGTCAAACACTACTCACCCTCTTTGCTGAGCTCCTAAAGTCCTGCAAGCTTGCAATCTCTTTCGATAGTTGTTCCTTCTTCTCCCAGGCCTCGCCAACCCTTTTAACAATCTCTTCCATCATCTTGAGCTCTTGGCAGACAAACTTGCGAGCCTTTGAGACAGCGAGGACAAGCTTACGTGAGTGGTTCATCTCTGATGCAAGCTTCTCGCCAGCCGTCTTGGCATGCTGTAGGTTGATGCTGATCGACTGAAAGAGTGGAAGCTGTTTCTGGAGCAGTTCTGCTGTTTTCTCTTCCATTTCTTCTTTGATAGCTGAGTCTAGGAACTGCTCCATATTGTGCAACTCGGTCGTGGTCTATGTATAATAAACAAGATATGTTTCTAATTCTCAGAAGAATTCAAACAAAACCCGGTAGTCTAAATATTACAAGGAAAACCCATTACAGACTATACCTTACCTGACCAAGAGCAGAAACAAAGTCATTGAAGAGTTGCAGTAGCCCTAATCGGCCGGATAGCACTGTATCCACATCGCTAAGCTTCTTCTCGATGTGCTGGTATATTGTGATAGCTCGAGGTTTCCGCAAAGAACCCTGGACTGCTTTCAAGCCGTCAACCACATCTTTTAGCTGAGCACAAGTAAGCTATTGGGTATAACAGGTAATATTGCAGCTACATGCTTAGTTTTGTAAGATCACCTCGATAGAGGTCTTAAATTCTTGATGGGCAGTTATCATCTTCTTCACATCTGAAGGAGAGTCTGCTAAGGTAGACTGCTTCCGTAGAAAAGCATCAAAAGCTTTGTCCAAGTGTTCATAATGCTAGAACAGTGAGTAAAATCAAGTGTGAACATGTTTTGTTACATATGTTCACCTTTTGTGCACTTGCTGTGAGTTGCTTGAGGTTGTCCTCTTCATCCACGGGCTGTTCTGATGATGCTACTGGAAATGCTGCCTTGCTGGAGGGCTTTGATCGAGCTGGTAATGGTGGCGGCTGTGATGATGCTGGTGCCTCTTCCTTTTTCTTTTCAACAGCAACTTTCGGCTTTTGCTTCACCTTCTTCTCTTTCCTCTTAGCAACATGGTTCACCTTCTTGTTCTCTGCTGCTGCAACTGGCTGTTTTTTCTCCTTGTCTTCGTCTTCTTCCTCTACCTCCACCAGTTTGCTCAAGTGATTGACAGATACCAATTCTTGCAGTTGAGTGTGCAATCTCTGTAGCTCCCTCACAAGGGCCTTGACTTTCTCCCCTACTACTGGGTCATGGGAATCGGCAGGAGACTGGACTAGGAACCCGGCTAGGTTAGTGCCTTCCTGTACAGCTCGCTCATAGAGAGGGAGAGAGTCTTGGTACACCTTGTGCTGTTGTTTGGTGAGTACACCAGAGCTCAATGAGAGGAGATCACTGAACACAGACTTAGCCTGGAGAACAAACCATTCAACGCCATACACTTAATGCAATATCTCACATCATTGATGTATTTGAAGAAGCTCCATGCAACTGACAAGACGTGTTTTCTGTTCTCCACACGAAACAGGAATCTATCCCAGACCCTGGACATGTCGTCGGCCCTCCTGACCATATCGCTATGACGACCATTGTCGTAACTAACACTATCAGAGGACAGCTCGGCCTGAATTTCCTTCACTTTCTCACTAAGAGCCTATGGTAAGAAAAATTGTAAAATCATCTCGAAGACAGATAATCATTTTACCATGCAAGTTTCATTGAAAGACTCAAAATCTGACAGTTGAAGCATGATCTTGTCTAGCGTGTCTCCAAGTTTGCAGAATGAGCTGATAGTCGGTAGACCATGGTCTTGCAGCCATAGTAGAATCTGTTGCGTGTGCTGAAAAGCTAGTGAGTTGATACAAAACAACACTGACCTCTTCGATGTTTAGTTCTAGACTGAGATGTTTAGCGACACTGCTCAATCTACCCATTTGGACGTCCAAGATAGAACTCAGAGCATTCTTTTTCTGCATGACATTTCTTATTCGTCCTTGGAGGTAGCCGAGAGCTACACGAGATGCTTCGTTCAGTTCACCCGGAGCTCTGTCTGGATCAGCAATAAGCGGACGCAACAGCTTGTCACAGAGAGTTTGACCAAGGCCTGGAGAGATAGAGAGGGAGGGAGAGAGAGAGAGGGGGAGGGAGGGAGGGAGAGAGAGAGAGAGAGAGAGAGAGAGGGAGAGAGAGAGAGAGTGAGAGAGAAGAGAGAGAGAGAGAGAGAGAGAGAGAGAGAGAGAGAGAGAGAGAGAGAGAGAGAGGGAGGGAGGGAGAGAGAGTGGGAGAGAAGAGAGAGAGAGAGAGAGAGAGAGAGAATGAGATACAAAGATGAGACTCTGCTTACCGATACACTCTTCTATCTGCTCGGCAAGGTTGTGACGATTTTCGACAATCTCCTTTAAGAGACCATCTACAGCTGCTAGGCTGTGAGGCAGGTCCTGCACAGGCTGTACCCATCGGAACAGTGTATTCAATGCTTCCTCAAGAGCATGGTAGAACTGCTCTGATAGAAGCAATCTTCCCTCCTCTTCTTGGAGAGCGTCTGATAGTGCCTCCCAGGTCATGTTGAGACTGTCCTGGACGGCTAGATTGGGGCGGAGATCTATCTTTAGAGCTGATCGTTGGTTCTGTGCAGTGACTAACAGCTCAGAGCTGTACTTGTAGGTAGCCTAAGAGAGAAATGAACAATCATGACTGAACAGCGTCGCACTGACTGACAGACTCACCTTAGCACTCTCCATGAATTTCTTGCACTCTTCTGATAGAGCACATGTTGTCATGTAGGACTCCCCGATAGAACCATGCTGACACATCACTTGCTCGTGCATGTCAGCGAGCCATTCCGCAGCCTACAGTGCAACACATTGACTGAGAGTGACACAGTACCATACTGTACCTGTTTGGCATCTTTCTCGCATGAGTGAAGCTGTTGGTACTGTTCCAGACGAGCTATCTTAGCGCTAGCTACTTGCTCAGCCACTCTCTTCTTGTCGTTGAGTTCGTCATTAAACTTGCTCAAGTGTCTGAGAGAGCGTCGATATTCAGAACCACCATCTGAAGAAAACAATGAGCTTACACATCATGCAAACTGTAATACACTTACCAACACTAACAGAAGCAGACTGAAGGAGCTCAATGAGCATCTCTATATCGCTGTGGACACCTTCAGCCATCTCGATCAGCTGTGAGAGCTGACCAGAGACATCGTCCAGGAGATCATCAACCCCAACAAGGTTATCAGGAACGGCATCAGTCTTCCAGCTAGTACAGCATGATTCCCAGTTACTTCTCCACTGCACAAGAAGAAATATCAGTAAAGAACAGAAGCGCAGTGTCTCCTCACCTCCTCCATGCCGTGATGCAAGCTAACTGAAGTGTGTATGATGTTGCGTCGCTGGATCAGTTGACTCTCGAACACGCTGTAGCGAGTGTTCAGTTTAGCAACCTGTCGGCGAATGGTCTCAGTAGCTACATGACCAGATCCAACCATTCTGTCAGCCATTCGCCGAAGCTGATTCAATTCATTGTAAATCACCTAACATTAAAAGGAACAGGAGTAATCAGCCCATACTCAATGCCTCATTTACTCTACAACATAGTAGCATCAACCTTATAGATAGACTCATCCAATAAGCTAAATCTAATCGTAGAGCTAAATCTAATCGTAGAGCTATGGCTTTGCTGAGGATGTACTGTGCACAGACATACCTGGGTCTTCATCTCAAACTTGTCATGCTGCTCTTGAAGTGCTTGTGCAGCCGTTAGATTGTCGCCGATTGTTCCCCTGACTGCCTCGTCAGCATGTGATTTCAACCATCCTCGTATCTGTAGCAGACCAACAACACTGGCTATGCTGTTACAACACATCATAGCTAAGTTGACATCGCAACTTAATGAGATTTTAATTGTTGGACTAAACACATTCCAAGCATTCCAATGACTAAAGAATAATAACAATTACTAAAAAGGTATTGCACAATACCTACAAGGATCCTAGGCTATAATTCCTACACCACAGGGACTTCCTACTGTGATCCTAGGCAACAGCAGTGTAAGCGCTACAATAATCACTACAATAATCACTGTCTATAGGCAATATTTACAATGCAATTTGCACAAACTGAATTAGGATCAAGTGCACACACGCATATACACACGCGCGCACACACACACACACACACACACACACACACACACACACACACACACACACACACACACACACACTGATTGTGTACCTTAGTAGAGGCACTCTCAAACAGCTTCATCTGCAATGTCTGCTCCATCATGGTCTTTTTCTCCAGCCACAGTTCCTCAAGAACTGTTTGACGGCGCTGGATTGATTCCAGCAACTGTCTGATGATGGAGATGGCATTGATCTTGTCCGGAGTCATCCTGTATAGACAGAATATTCACGCGTAAAAGAGAGTGAGTGAGAGAGAGAGAGAGAAAGAGAGGGAGGGAGGGAGATAGATAGATAGAGAAGGAAAGAGAGAGAGAGAGAGAGAGAGAGAGAGAGAGAGAGAGAGAGAGAGAGAGAGAGAGAGAGAGAGGGAAGTCATTGATTACCCAGATGCTCCAGCTTCTCCTTGCTGTTGCTCAAAGGATCTCAGTAGGCCCATTCCATCTCGTACTGTTGTCTGAGGTGATTTCTCAATCTGGTCTCCCAGCTCAGTGAGTCGCGCCAACTGTTCCTTAGCTTGTGGGACCGAGGGCGAGTTGTGGTCCACTTGGATCTGCTGTTCGAGATGAGTCGAGTGCTCCATGAGAGCATGAAAGGAGGAGACAAAACGCTCTAGACTCTGAAAACAACGAAAAAAAAAATATGAAGTTATATCAATATTATAGGCTCACAAGTCTTAGTACGATCCACTCCTCATGGTTATACGGCAGAGACCCTCCAAGATCAAAGGTCAATTGCCGTGGGTCTATAAACTGGGTCAGTTTATCGAGTGAGCTGACATTGGTGGTCTGTGTTCATGTACTCAATATCACACAGCAATACTCTTGAATACGACTCACTGAGAATTCAAGTTTTCCTTTTTCCTTGTTGTGTCCAAATCCCATCTTCTTCCTCTGCATGAACTGTGATGGTTGGACTATGTAAACGGAATGAACTTGACCAGGCAGAGCTTCTTGGACTGCTCGCAAGATGAGCTTCACCATGTCCCACTTCAAGGAACGAGCATCTATCACAACACTGAATCCACACTCTCTGACATCCTCACTAGAGTGAGTGAGAGAGTCAGTGAGTGAGTGAGTGAGTGAGTGAGTGAGTGAGTGAGTGAGTGAGTGAGTGAGTGAGTGAGTGAGTGAGTGAGTGAGTGAGTGAGTGAGTGAGTGAGGACTGTAACATACGTTGGTATGCTAGCCAGGTACTGAACAGTGCGTCGAACATGATTTCTATCCAATGGTTCCTGTTTGCCGCTTCGAGCACTAAATGAGATCAAAGATTGTCCCAGCTTGTCTCTGCCGCCTATACAAAACAGAACACCGTGACACCACTTCCAACTCTGGACGAAGACAACACAATGAAACAAAGACACCGCTAGGTCAACACACTACGCAACTACTGTTCACAGCTAGTCAACTAATAAGCTGAATTTAACACCATTGAATTGTCAAACCATATAGGCAAATAATTTGATATCACTGTATCGTACCTGATAGAAAAGCTATCTTCTTTTTCAGCAAATCTTGCATCTCAGCAGCACTGGAGCGATTGGCAGGTGGTGGAACACCTGTACAATGAGAGTAAAATAGTGAGATATTGCTGAGGTATACAAATTTATTACTTCATTATCAACTACAAATGCTGACAAATTATGGCTCAATCCCACACACTATGAATGCCTGTCTCAGACTACTTAGTGCTTGAGGCAATTGAAGGGACCATAAGACATGGGCATACAGCTAGTTGAAGGGACTGTGGGCATACAGTTAGTTGAAAGGATCATGAGGCATGAGCATACAGCTGACCATGAGGCATGGGCATCATACAGCTAGTTGAAGGGAATATGGGCATACAGTTAGTTGAAGGGACTGTGGGCATACAGTTAGTTGAAGGGACTGTGGGCATACAGTTAGTTGAAGGGACCATGAGGCATGAGCATACAGCTGACCATGAGGCATGGGCATCATACAGCTAGTTGAAGGGACTGTGGGCATTCAGCTAGTTGAAGGGACTGTGGGCATACAGTTAGTTGAAGGGACTGTGGGCATACAGCTAGTTGAAGGGACTGTGGGCATACAGTTAGTTGAAGGGACCATGAGGCATGAGCATACAGCTAGTTGAAGGGACCATGAGGCATGAGCATACAGCTAGTTGAAGGGACTGTGGGCATACAGCTAGTTGAAGGGACCATGAGGCATGAGCATACAGCTAGTTGAAGGGACTGTGGGCATACAGTTAGTTGAAGGGACCATGAGGCATGAGCATACAGCTGACCATGAGGCATGGGCATCATACAGCTAGTTGAAGGGACTGTGGGCATACAGAGCAGAGATAAAGAGGCCCTTCATGGTTATTTGAGAAATTGAGAGGTAACACGTTTAGATAATAACAACACACAGAAAATATGCATCATTAACCACTGCTAATAACCAATGCATACTGACTAGTCAGTGACCAAAGCATTTCATAAACATAGAGCTGGACCACGCATATGAGCCACACATACTGTCAGTATTCACGACAAGGTCAGCAGCACAGTGAATGGTATTCATTGATTGGGTATTGAGTATATGAGATCAAGACCAAGACTCAGACTAATGCAGTCTCACACATACATCAGACACATACATCAGACATGTGTGGATACTTGCACAGAGATGTGTGGATACTTGCATGCATTAACATACACAGTAGTAATACACAGGCTCACTGCTGCAGCATGAAACACCTTTAAGCACTGATGAACTATGATCAGCTAAACAGACTTTACACATTAGTGTATGAAGGTGATGCTCAATGCTTAGAGAGACCAGCATGTTTGATTCCAAGCATAACCATAGATAAAATATCTATGGCATAACAATCAATATCAATACTCATAAACTCATTACACACTCACATGCATTTTCTCAAAACACATCGTTGCTAGTTATGGAGCAGTGTCGCTCAAAGGGCTAGTATAAAGAGGCTCAATGGACAAAATGTTGGTGAGGTATAGGACGACAAGGCAATGTGCTATGCAAACTATCACGTCCTTTGTTAGTACTGTGTCTTACATCTACAGCCATCCCACACACTAGCTGTTGGGCTGAGCTCCAGACCCTCTTGGATATTATGACAGTAAGTCACAGTATACACTCATGGTTTTAACAACCTTTAGGTTCTCAGTACACTAGTACAATCATAGTCTCACACAGAAATAGTATTAATAAAATTATTATTATCAGCAGCAGCAGCTATAGTGTCATACTACTCTACATTGCACGGTTAATATCATGGTCATTCATGCATAGGAAGAACATTACACAGTTGCTCCACTGACAGAGGAGAAAATAATGACATATGCATCATGCCATGTGGCTTACATTCCAAGTCATCATGATGGGAGCCCACAGTGGGCAGCTTGGACCAGCTGAAGGACAATTCATTGCTGGGACTCCCTGGTGTTAAACCACTACGCTCTCCAGACTGTCTCAGGGGACGGATCCCACCGTTGTCCCCTGTAGCCATGACTTCAAATGATTCTTGGCGTTTGCCCAAAGAAGCCTTGAGGCAATATTCCCTGCGGCTGCTACCTGCTTCTACTCTCAATTATGTCTTTCTCACTCAAACCAAAGTTCCAGGGCACAATAAGAGTGTTCTTGGCGCTCTTAAGGGACGAGAATACATACTCGTGACGGTCAGCTAGGCTCGCGGCTAGTTCCAGCGGGTTGCGTTGACTTGGTCAAAAGTAGGAGGAGGAGCTCCTATACTCCACCCACCGCAGGGTAAACACTTGTTGCTATGGATATTAGCCACGCCCTGTAGCGCGCATGCGTTTTGTACACTGCCGCGTAACTTTTAGCGCGTGATTGGGCGGTACAAATGTATTATGAGGGTGTGTGCTAGCAATGGCTACTTGCTCAGAGCACCAGTTGGCGCTACAACAAAGACTGGAATGTGCTGAAGGACTTCATTTGAAAGCTGATGAGCTGAGAAAACAAGGAAAAATTCAAGGAATGCAGAAAATCAGCAAACAAATACAATCAGAAATGGCTATGCTCAAAAATGTAATTCAATTGTTACATTGTGTAACCATGATCAATCACTTCTTTGCTCAGCTAATTATTGGAAAAATGCAAGTTAGAACTCATCATCTATTGAGTACTAATTTGCTTCACCTTGAAGCCGTGTTGCATATCTGTGACCACGCCCCGGGAGTGCTTGCTGTAGAGCGAAGGGTGGTATACAGTACTACCAACAATGAGCCAGCTAACCTGGCCGTGGATATAGTAGTTCATGAAGGAGACTGTTGGGTAAAGGTGTTTGCTAGAAAAAGAAAAGCACTTCATCGGAAATGGCTAGGTAATTTTACAGCTGCATGCAGGCTGCATGTAACTATTAACTACGTACATGTACAATAATAATTATAGGCGATGGTGAGTATGGAGATAAGACAGTGACAGACTTTGCTGAAGAATACATCAGAGCAAGCCAACAGAACACTAACAACTATTCTGCTCCTCGAATCGTGTTTGCTTTTTTCGATGGGATCACAAACAGCATTGCGGGTCAGCTAGTGAGTATTGGTGCCCTTTCTCTGATGCTCTTCTGATCTCTTTAGAGGCACTGACTGAGATGGGTATTGCTGTACTTGGACCGGTTTATGCTGATGACAGCGAAGAAACCACACCTTCTCCACTACAGGTAGCAGCCATGTTCAATTCGACACAGCTGCAAGCTTCTCCCCTCTCAATACCTGTCACACTTACAGCAACAGACTCAAAAAGGTGAAAATAATGATACAAAGCTGAATTGAACGTGATTCTGCATTTACGCTGAAACTTATGACCTTGCCGACATGCACCTCCAACACATTGTGCTGGTATTTTTATGTTGTGCTTTTTACTTTAATTGTCCCTTAGTAAGCTGATAAATCTTGACGTCTCTTCAATGCTGTCCTGGGTGTCAGAGATCTCTAATGGTGGAGAACACAAAATATACGAGGTTTGATCATAAAATTGGTAGTGTAACACCACCTTCTTTGTCAGGACCCCACACTCAAAGAGATGGCACTGAATGAACAATCAAGTCCTCTCCTACCTAAGCTACGCAGCACAACAGAAGGTACACAAGTATTTGTCTATTCACACGAAACAGTATCATTCATTTCGATTAGGCAGATCACTTGTAGCTTGCACGACAGCATTATCTGATTTCAAATCTATTATAGCAGTAATGGCAGGTCCAACAGAGCAAAAGAGAGCTGAGTGAGTTAAGCCCTTAGCTACGATTTTGTTCTATGACAGCTGTATCAGAGAACTGCTGAAAAGAGTCCAGCATGTGAGTGACAGCCCTTCAGAACGTGTATTGACACTACATTGTAGTGGGAAAATCAAACCTAGATCAAAAGTAATCAATCATACTGCAAACTGTCACCATTATGTGTTCATAGGTGATATTTGGTACTGGTGATTTTCTAAAAGCCATCACGCTTACTGCCAATGAGGGATTCGTGAGAGCAGCAGCTGGTCAGGTGAGCTTATAATCTATCAATATTTTTGTGACAGTGTAGTGCAAAGTGTGGAAACATTTAGGGTGTCAACTTCCCTGTTGTGGTTCATGCGTGCAGAGCTTTATCAGAAAAGGCAGAGAAAGACAATATTCAAACACAAAACTCTTCTCAAAACCATTGTCATTAACAAAAATTGGCCCTGGTTTATATATTTGAAAATGAGAACATTGTGGACGAGATTTTACAATACAGTATAGATGAGACTAATTTAATGTCCATAATGAGTATTATAAACTACTGGTCCAGTGTTTGCAAAAGAGGTAAGAAAAACAGATGTGGGCAAATGTGTCATAGAGTTTATTTTGTATGCAAGCGTTTTATGGTGGTTCAAATATCCGAGTCCAGTCCTCCCCATGTAGTGTCCATGATGGCTGGGGAAGGTGGGTTGTAGCTGGCGGCTTGAGTTACATGGTGGTACTGTCCAGTCATTCCAGGAGAGGGCCCTGGAGGGAAGACGTGCATCGATGGAACTGGAGGTCCAGGGACTTGATGGAGAGAAGCAGAAGGAAAGTGGTTAGGAGTGTGGACTGGATGATTCGGTGTGTGAACACCAGAATGATGGGCAGAATGAGGAGTGTGGATCCCAGAGTGAGGGTGATTAGGAGTATGGATGCCAGAGTGGTGAGCAGAATGAGGTCCTGATTGAAATCCAAAGCCAGGAGTGATGTCATCCATGTCGAGCGGTAGTTCAAACTCGGAGTGAGGAGTCATGAGACCAGATGGCGGCTCAGACATGGTGGGAGTGAATGGCTGACTACCAGGAATGCTGCCTGGGTTAGAATAATGCGGCCTTCCTCCGAGCATAGGGTTTCCACCGGTAAAGTAAGGGTGCCCTCCACCCATCATATGTGAGTCCATACCCTGAGGAAGGGAACAATTTTATTAATACCATCAACAAGAAAAATGATGCTTTTATTTACATCATTTCTGTAAACTGTGGCTCCAGGAATCTCTCCTGATGGAAACCGATCGAGATGCTTCTCCTCGCTGAGACAGAATAGAACAGCAGCAGCATAGGCCGCTGAAAAAAAAAAACAAGAAACATTGACAATTGAATTTTTATGCAGAGTGGTAAAATCTCACCAATTCCTTCATTTGTAGAGTGCAGTAATTCTGCCAAAGGCTCAGAAGCTTTCTCTCTTTCGATTTGCTCCGTTCCTTCAGGATCAAGAGCCAGCTCACTGAGTGCTCCAACTGACCCACGCTGTATTCCTTCATTCTGTGAGTACAGGAGCTGAATAGAGAAAAATTAATAGCATGAGAAGACATGAGCAAGTAAACTCACCTGGATGAAGGTAGGTATGACATTGAGTTGTCTCATGATGAGCCTATTGTAGGGATCCCTAGCCATAAGATGGAGAGCAGCTGTGCTACAGTCAACAACCTCATCCATGGAGACACCGTCCTGCAGCAGTCGAACAAACCGCAATAATAACAACTTTACCCAAAACACATACCAGATCAACTCATGCATTCCAGCAGTGTTGTTGATACAAGCTGTACATGAACTTGTCATGCAAACATAGACACAGACACAACCTCTGTGCATAGCCTGCACTCTGGTCCATGCAGTTCACAGTGCAGTTGACAAACACACACTATAGACTACTTTGAGGTCAGTTGGGGGCTTGTTACACACGGAATTGTGTCAATTGAATACAACTGTTTCAAGGGTATAAGATTACAGGACTACTGATAAGATTTTGCTGTTTAGGTGCAATATACACATACACATACAATTAGCACTAGCAATAGACACTGTACAGCTGGTATACTCACCATGTATCCAGGCGGTACACCTGGTTGGACTCTGCGCTGAGATTCTTGGTGAGCTCTGTTCAGCAGTTGCCATAGCTTAGGAATGCAGCCCTGCTCTCTCAACACCACATGGTTAGAATTACAGAGCGCAAGATTTCTGAACAATCCAATCAACGCCTGGGCATAACAACAACATTAGCACCAGTAAACTATGTGCCAGATGCAGATAACTGAGTATCAACTGGTGTAGACAAATGCTAAGTGGTATTGACCACATCTAGTCTTTGATAAACCAGATATTTTGAAAACAATATTTTGTTATTAGCACTATTGTAAGTAGGTTTCAGTGTAAATTATACACAGCTTCCTAGCTGACTCCGCCTACCTTGATCATAGGCCAGCGTGTACGAGGCTGCAGTAGGTTCATCAGCATTGGGATACCGCCATAGTCTCTGACAGCATTCTGAGCCACCTCAGCTCCAGGATGGCGACTAGTAATGTGCCGCAGAGAACACACACAACGTTCAATGATCTCTTCTCTGCCTCCTGCACTGTTGATTGTTCTCAGGAGTGCCTCGACGCCATGCAGCTGGCAGAGAATAGTCTAACAAAGAGAGAGAGGATAGCATGTGTAGCAGACACCATCATGATGATACCTTGTTCTTAGCATTGTTACAAGTCAGATTAGAAAGCACACCAGCTGAACAAGTCACTATACTGACATCAGATGAACCCAGTAGTACCACTAGCTGACGTAGTAGATCATCCAAGTTGTCCTACAGAACACACGTGAAGCTTAGTCAATGTGTTAGTATGTATTGCACCTGTTTGGTAGCAGCATCAGAGAGATTTCGTAGAGTTAACAGTACATTTTCCACGAGACGACCGGAACGATGAGAGAGATGCATTGATAAGACCTGCATACCACCAGCCTGCACTATCTCAGGCTTGTTACTAGGGCACACTGACAGAGCCTTCAGCAATCGACTAACAGTCCATAACAGCTTCTCATAAGAATATATCCTCATAATACGAACCAACAATGATGGACCTCCACTAGCCAAGATAATCAGCTAGAGGCAAGAACAATAATATCAACATACCACTCTGTACAGAGCTGAGCTAGCTGTACCTTGCTGTCTTGGTGACCATACGCTAGTTTATGGAGACAATCTGCTGTAATAGCTAGAAATTTTACATTATCTTTCACCAAAAGAGCAACCATCTTCTCCAATCCACCTAAAAAGGACAATTGCTTAATAACTGTATCAAAAACCGTCTGTGATAACTCACCAGTGAGTCTGACGTCCATTTTGGCTGGTTCATAATGAAGTAGCATGTTGTGTAGGGTCGTAATGGCGTAGAATAACACAGCATCGATCTGACAGGCAAGCAGCCGAACCAGATTAGGAATACTACCACAGTTATAGATAGTGAGAAGTCCTTGTCTGAAATAAAAAACGATGAGATGAAAAACAAACGACAATAAAAAGAAAACGAACAATAACACAAGAGCTGAACTATACAACACAGTGTAGAGAATCGCACCTGTCACTGGAGATGTTGTGGACAGCTCCAGCTAGAGCTTTCTGTATCTCAGCATTGTTGACATTGGTCAGTGTATGAATGATCAGGTCAACCATGCTAGAGTTTGCTATGATTGCTTGCAGACTGGGGTCCTTCTTAGTGAGCTCGTGAACTAGCTTAGCAGCTTCTAAAACAATGGAGTGGTCTTGATTAGTGAGAAGCTGCCTTATATCAGGAAGAGCATGTGCTGTGAGCTCCGTGTTGCTCTGAGAGAGAGAGAAAGAGAGAGAGAGCGAGGAGTGAGAGAGAGAGAGAGAGAGAGAGAGAGAGAGAGAGAGAGAGAGAGAGAGAGAGAGAGAGAGAGAGAGAGAGGAGTGAGAGAGAGAGAGAGAGAGAGAGAGAGAGAGAGAGAGAGAGAGAGAGAGAGAGAGAGAGAGAGGAGTGAGAGAGAGAGAGAGAGAGAGAGAGAGAGAGAGGGGAGTGAGTAGGTTGCATATTTTTTCTCATTTCATACCTGGTAGTTGACTAGGTTTCTCACAGCAGCGGCAAGTAGTTGCGAAGGCTGTGCTAATCTCTGTAGGTTGGTCTGCTGGTCTGGTGCCATCTGAGTTGAAGCAACCTCTTCTCCATCATGCATTGACTCCGGGAACATGGTACCTCGGACACGCCCACTGAGAATTGAACAGAATGAGTGAGTGACAGAGAAAAAGAGATATTAACTCACTCTGTTGACATCATTATCTGTTCATTGGCTGTGAGAGGTGGGAGGAGAGACCGATATAATGAATATCATTACAATAACAGTATTCATGAACTGCTGAACACAAGATACACACAAACTACACAGATATTACCAGGTAATGTTATACAGCTAATACCAGGTAATGTTATACAGTGGTTACCAGGTAATGTTATACAGCTAATACCAGGTAATGTTATCATGGTGACAGCACTGCTTGACCAATGACAATAAACAATACATGTGCTATTGCTCAATGATCCATCAATGTTGAGACCTGACTTATGTGATTTCCATCACATAAGAACAATATTATTTTATGGTAGCTATTGTAAACTGCATTATAAATCAAGTGTGGAACCATTTTAATTCGATAACAGGTCATTACAATCCCCACACAATAACACCAGCTGTCACTGACCACTGCTAGCATCGGGTAGATTCTCATAGGTAGAGAACTGGCCGGTCATTGGTCCAGGTGCTGTCGAGGTGAGTACAGCATTGGGCGGAGCCTTCTCCTTGGACATGGGTTCCATGTCTCCTTCACCAATGTGAACACCAAAGTCACCAGAGGAATGGGAAAACTGGTTTGGCTTGCCAAAACCTAAGAGTAGACACAATGGTAACTGGACAACAAAGGATAAGACAACCACTTCAATATACAATTCTAAGCTAACTTTGATGTCTGTACACCACAAATGAAATAAAGAGACTCTAAAGCATTCTTGCATAACCCAAATACCATATGTTCCTCCCACTACTTACTCCATGAAAACAGCAAGAAGAGACATTGCACAACTCAACCCCCCATCACAGTAGACATGTACATGTATATAAACAGGATCAGTATAAAACAATGCTACACTTCACTACCTTGTGTACAAACAAACACTACATCTACAGCAAATTATTTCTGAGAACACCTTTCCTCAGGCAATATACACACTTAGCTATGTACATCAACAACACATGCTTAACATGGTAGTCACCATTGAAGGTCGGTGAAGGATCGGTAGTAGGCGTGACAGGAGTAGTGGTATGCTGACGTCGTTGCTGTTGGAAGATCTTCTGATAGTGCTGCACCTCTCTCTCTATCACATGCAGTTCATTCTGAATCTCATTCCTGTGAAATGCACCAAACATGAGTACACATGCGTGCATTACACAAACTGAAACAAAAACATTTTAAAAACTGCTACAGTACTCATCGCTTGGCTCCCCTACACTCAGCAATCACTCACTCATTCACTCACTCACTCACTCATTCACTCACTCACTCATTCACTCACTCCCTCACTCACTCACTCATTCACTCACTCACTCACTCACTCATCCACTCACTCTCTCACTCATCCACTCACTCACTCATCCACTCACTCTCTCACTCACTCACTCTCTCACTCACTCTCTCACTCACTCACTCTCTCACTCACTCTCTCATCCACTCACTCACTCACTCACTCACTCATCCACTCACTCACTCACTCACTCTCTCTCTCACTCACTCACTCACTCACTCATCCACTCACTCTCTCACTCACTCACTCATCCACTCACTCACTCTCTCACTCACTCACTCTCTCACTCACTCACTCACTCACTCACCGATGATAAGGGTTTTGGTGCATGGTTGTAGTCAATCTTTGATGACGTGCTTGTAACTGTCTAAGATGGCTCTCTATCTCCTGAACAGAAGAAAGAGAACAAAGGTGATGAAGATTATGACTAGAGTACCATTATGAGGAAATGACTAATGCTTAGAATATGTGCTTCTACTGGCACTTTAGCACATAACAAGTGCCACACTACTAAAGTTTCCTGCACCTTTGACCCAACACCAAAATGCATAAGGGAATTACAACATAATATTTCAGAGAGTGATATAACCAATGATAATAGTGATGCTGTACTTGCTGATCATTAAACAAACCAAAGGTGTGGTTTAGAGGGAATCACACGGAAACACGTTGTGAAATCAGTAACTCTTTGTTCATTTATGGATTAGGATCGAGTGACAATCACTCACAGCGACAGAGTGTGAGCAAGACTACTAGTGCCCTAAAATGTCCCTCCACAATAAACATGTCTTGTCATGACATTAGGTGCTTGCACAATAATTCTTTACTGGATATGCACGTGTGTGTGTGTGTGTGTGTGTGTGTGTGTGTGTGTGTATGAGCTCACATGATCCACCACTCCATCATAAGAATAATTCTGACCAGTAGGTCCTGTCTGGGGGTAAACTGTAGGGAGAGACCGAGGATGTACTCTAGAAGACAGCTGTGCATTATCACACTACATCACTAGTAACATAGGTCTACATCCCTCTGTGTTGCATAGCAACCCGGACATTCAGTGTGTTCCCACTGAGCTACAAGCCAAATTAGTCACATTGAACACCATTATAACAGCACTTGGATACAAGTCTAATTTCCCATAATGTATTTGGGTGATGACCACTTGAATTTAGCATGTATTGTATGTACACGACAGCTCAAATCATGATGAAATTATCGCGCTGTTGTGTACAAAGAGTGGACCAATTATACAGTGTACTGAATAATTGCAAGAGGCATTTGGAAAATGCATTTATTGAAGCTGCCAACATAAATTTGTACTTGGATCCGATAAATGTACTGCAGTATTAGCCACAGAACTGCACAGGTGGTAAACTAAGTCTCAAGATTGATGTGTTATTGCTATCAGTGCTAAATTAACTATTAGCAAACAACCTCTCCACAAACCAAATCTCCCGTCAAAATATTAGCACAACCTAGAGCTCCGAAACAAAAGCTCGGTCGGCTAATCAAAACTTAATGAGCAATGGCAGTTCCAGAGCACAAACAATGACAAGTAGATTGTGTCTTAATGAAAACAATGCATGAACAAGCAAGCAATGCTATTTTGCAACATACGTGTGCATACACGATAGACAAGCACTTACATGGCCTGTGGTGACTGTCTGCCAGCTGCATTCAGTGATAATTTCTAGCAACACGCACTCCACAACAGATTTGAGCTATAGGGAGTAGAGATAGTCACGCCCCATACTACTACTGACAAGCCGTGGAAATGGCCGCCAGCGCAGCTCAGTCAAAGCTTACCTCGGCTTCCCTGAGCTTTCACTCGACAGATCGGCAGCCGGAGAAAGAACAACTCCGAAGCAGCTAGCGAGCTAGTGAACCACGTTTATACACGATTTGGTCGAGCACGCAGTTTCTGCTAGCAGTGATGTGAAGCCTGCCTTCAGATATCAACAACAGAAGAAGCTTGGGAGACTTGTATACGGGCCTCTGGTGTTTTCAAGGATTCCTCGATCTAGACACTGCAACAAGAACAGAGCACACAGGAAATAAAGAATATTCGGTAAGTCCGCCTCTAATATAATAGACACTTTTTGATATTATGCAATAAGGTAATTAGAGGGTGGAGCTCGTTCAAAACATGGCGGCTGAAGACGAGGAATACAAGTTTTCTTCACTGGATGTTTATGCAGCCAGAGTGTTCTCTACTAAAGTATTAGGAATTACATCGACTGTGGTGATACTAGCAGCTGTGTTATATAGATCGCAAAATTACAGTTAGTTCACCAAGCACTATTCCACCCCCTTCAAATCACACATGTTTGTTTCTGCGCACTTGCAGTTGAGCCTACAGACTGCTTTACGTATATAAATCGTGGTCAATGGCTCGGAAACACCTGGTACCCATACCAATGCATACTGATGAATAGGCCTTCGGACAGGTTTGTAAGGCTTTGCATCAATCGATACCTGTGATGTGCTTCTCTTTCTCTCCTTTTGTAGTGCTCCCTGTTTATCTAAAAATCGGCAGCAGCAGCAGCAGCACAATCGCGTGACCTTTCACGGCAAGGATTCACTAGCACTCTACTTCAAGTGGTTGGTTGATGAAACTGGGGAAGGCAGCTATGTCATACCTTACAACATAGCAAAGGTACATATATACATGTGATGGTTATTTTCACATTCTCATGGTTAATAATAACAGCAATTTTTTCATGTAGAAGTCAAACATGTGTAGTGATAGGTTTCCTTTGCCCTAGTCACAAAGAATGCATTTCTAGTGTAGTTTTTATAAAGTTCAAACCTACAACTCTTGAGGTTGACACTTGTATATGGCATCAATTTGTCCTAATAATTTCATTACGAGGTAATTATGACTACACTGGAACTCTATATCCTTGATTATCTAGGCCGCTGTGTATACATGTATTAGTGTTAGTTGGTATAGTGTTAACGCTTTGCTTTGTGGGAATACTTATTACAAGTCAATCCTTGTTCTCTGCATGTGCTTGGCTTAATTTGATATACACGTAGCTGACACCATTCATTAGTTCCCAGCACAGAGCTGTGGAGCTTCCTCCAGTTACCACGCTCATTGACTCCGCTAGAGTGCTCATGATGGCTGACGCTACGTCCTCCGGTTCAGACTCGACCGTGAGCTTGTCCACGATTGTTTCTAGACCAACTGTCTTGAGCGGTTGCTTGATTTCGCTACAGTATAGCTCGCCTGTGTCAACCTCATCTCTTCCCTGGTCTGTGGTTCTAGCTCTCTTGCTCTCGCTCTCTCTCATTGCTGTCAGCTCCTGGTTCAGCCGGCCCACCTCTCCCTTCAGCTCTCTCACCAAGTCCCTATACTCAATGCCTTGCTGTTGTAGCATCATCTCAATTCCGTCATATTTTTCTCGCAGTTGCCTTGTCTCTTCTTTGTACTCTACTTTTCTTTGATCATGGAGTAGCTGAGACCCCTCAAGTTCCCTACTAAGCTCTTCATTCCGTTTGGCTAGTTGAGAGAGAATTCCACTAAACTGCTGCATTTCTCCTATGATATGTCCTTGGAGGTTTTCTGCACGCTCTGAGCACTTGCGTGCTGACTCTCTTCGCTGGCGTTCTACTTCAAAAGGACTCACAAGGATATACAACACGCTCAGGACTACGTCAGTCAGTTTTGCTGTGTCTTCAGGAAGCTTGGTCACTGTCAAATGGCCGCCATAAACAGACAAAGTAGCTAGCATGCTAATCACTTTATCAAATGTAAGGTACTGCGGTTTAATTCTTAGATATTCTTTCACCAGCTTTGTTAGAGCCAGTCGACCATCCAGTAGTGGAATGGGTACATGTATGCTCTGTTTCAGTTTGTCCGATGGTGGAATACCTTGCAGTATCGCTTCTGTCATATCAGAATAAGACTTGTCTGTTGACTGACGAAAACGAGCCGCATTAATGTACAACACTAGTGCTCTTAACAGCTTGTGAATGTTCATCGAGGACTGGAATTCCCTTCCAAGAAAGTGGATGATTGTCCCAAGTGCTAGTAGCTGTGCCCTAGTGAAGAGCATACTTGTGGTGCTGCTTGAGTCCTGGTCTGTGGTGGTGGGCTGGATTAGCGTGTATGAGATGACATCATTATAGTGAGACACGCTGATCAATCGTTCTCTGTTGCTTGGTGACAGTGTCACAGCAGCTGATGCTATTGCCTCTGCTATGGTCAGTAGGCTAGCCCTTCTAAAGATACTAGTAATACACATCTTGTGTCAGATGAGCAATTCTATCACCTTTCTTTTGTGGATCCAGCAGCCATCTTTTGGTTCTCATGGGATTTCTTTGCACCTACTGTGTGCCGCTTGCTCAAAAGCAGCAGTTTTGTACTGTCACATGACCATGTGGTAGCGTGTGTTAGCTTTGGTATACAACTGTAAGATAAGATAAGGCTTAGGTTGTAAGGTTCCAACATTTGTATGTTTTGCTCCTTAAATGATCCCGTGTTTTATCACAGAGTTCCCCGCTTCGCTTCAACAACGAACAACAATCCTTATTGACTGTAAGCCCAGCAATAAAAACATCAATAGATACTATTGTATGCCTCCCTCCAGGAAATGTTCTGGGAGCCTAATCATCTTGATACCAACATACTAGATCATTACCAACATCTCATTGAGTCAACAAAGAAGGTAATCAGTGTTTCAATGCATTTGAAAAACGATACTGTTGTTGTGTTCAGGGTCTCGAGGTTTCTCCTTCATCGCTAATAGTTCATCAATATCAGAGTTTTCTTACATCGCCGACCCACAATCCGCGTAATACTCAAAGGGACGTAATACGCCAGTGCAAAGGTCAGTACCAAGAGAGCTTGTGCTATAATATCTCTTCCTCTTTCACAGCTTACTTAACTAAGCTTCAGCTACTGCAAAAGCAATACTTGGAAATTACTGCTCAAAAACAAAGCTTGCAACCTGTAATGGTTGTCCTCATATCTGGTAAACTTGAAAAAATTTTTGGAGTCAAGATAACGTTTTTCTTTTAGATCGAGATGACCCAAAAAAATCTGCAAATTCTCAATGCGGAAAGTTTGTTGAAAAGCACTATGAAGAGTTGGGAAGGAACAGTTCCGCTTTGAAGAGCAGACTAGTGGTTATACACACACCTAGCAAGGTACTCCATAAAACGCTCATGGAGGTCACTGGCAGAGAAGTTCAGCTCAGCTTTACTCCACCAGTGAGTTAGTGAGGGCAGACAATTAGAGCGTCTGTTGTGGTTGTTTAATATTGTGTTCTCAGGCTGTTATGGTTGTCATGCACTTTCTGTGTAATTCTCGAGAGTATGGGACGTGTTGTCTCACCACTGACACCAGCTATTACACCTCTGTAGTGATGCCTCTGCTCTTTGTGCTGTGAGCCACTTACTAGTTAGTACCACTTGTGTGCGCTTGAAATTCATTTGTTACAGAATGGCTAGCTATCTTGGGTTATGGCTGGTGAAATTAACAGGAGCGAATCTTCGTAAGTAACAGAAAGAGAGTATCATTGATTTTTACTTCTCTCTCAGCATTGATTCCTTATTTTGAGATAATGTCTATTGATCTCGATCATATCTACACCTTCATTGACCTGTCTGGTGTCATCGTGTTAGCTGTACTGACCTCGTGTCTCATTGAACGGTGCGATAAGTAGTACTCTGTGTTCTGAACTAGTTCTCACTGTTCAATAGACTAGAATACTTTGCCTCGGCTGGGCTATGGAGCTCTCACATTCTGTTCGGGTTGCTGTGTGTAGCTGTGGTTTGTCTTGGGTTCTTAAAGCGTGAAAACTGCTCACAGGTTTCGTTCATTGTGCCTGACCTTCTTCTGTTGTTGAGTGCTGTCTTTGGTTAGAATGAAATATTGAATAAAGATCAGTTGATGGAGTGGAGAGGGTTTATTGTGATGTTGCTGGTTTGTATTGAATACACTAACACTGAGAAGGTTTGTCATGTGGTGTCAGATGAAACATGGTTGAATTACTGATCATAGTCGTCTGCTGGTTTCTGGTTACATCAAATGCTGCTGGGTTGTATGGTATTCACTACTGGTTACACACACTCCATATACCTGTGGACTACAGGAGATTTATCCTTGAGGAGGGTTTTTAAGGTACAGAGCTGTTATGTTGTTATAATTTCTGACTCGATTTCTACAGGTTTTACTGAGACAAAACTATCTAGTCTTGTGGCTAAGTTTGGCACTGAACACTCCCTATAGCCTCTACACTATTCCTGCCATTACCACTGTGGCTTTCTTGGTGGTTTTTATAACCATGGCTGCATGGCCACGATTATCACTAGAGAGCGCTAGAGGTTTGACTAGTACATGTAATCATGCTCTACTAATGCTTCTGTCATTAGGCTCATCTATGTTTGCTGGTAAACTGTTTGTTGTGTTTTCTGTACTAACCATTCTGACATTGAACAAGGTGTGTGTTATCCATCATACCAACCACTACACTCCTCTCTTATCAACAGAGCATGTTCTCATCATGGCACATTCCTCCTCTGAATATACTCATGGCAGATGAGGGTTCCCCACTGGTTGCCTGGTGGTCACAAATCGTAGCTAGTAGATATGTAAACCATAATATTGTTTAGTGACTAGTGCATAATGGCAGCACTGTAGGTCATCTTGCTGGGAATGATTGCTGGCTATGTTGTTCTACTGTCTTCCAAAACAAATTTCAAAATAGTGGTGTACTCTGTAAAGAATGCATTTCCTATCATTGCAATAATTTGTATGATAGTAAGTCTCTCGTAGTCTCATGCTACTTTGTCATACTTTATTTTCTCAGATATACATTGGTTTTGCTGCTACAATGCAGAGAAGCGAAGATTCTGAGCAATTTCATAGTGTTTTAGTCATTCTTCCTGTGAGATAGCCAACATTATCTAAGTCTGCATACTTATTCCCACTTTAGATTCTGTCATACGTTACCCTTCGAAATGCCACAGAGTCTCTAAGAGGGACATACAGTGCTGTGTTTCGCTACTGTGGATCAATGGCTATTGAGGTTGGTTGCTGCTTGATCTCCATGTCTTGTTACTCCATTTCCTCTCAGATGTACGTACTGTTTCAGCACTTGATGGTCACTCACAGTAGAAAGGGTATTCTAGCTCTGTTTCCTGGCTACTATTCAATCAATCTTTTAACCTCGCTGGCTGTATGGTGGTTCATGTCGCTATCCCTCAGCACTGCAGCAAGAACTGCCTTCACATACACCAAACCAGTGACAATAGATGAAGAAGATGAAGAACCTCCTCAACCATGAACTATTATTATTATTCTATTTTTGTTGTTGACAACTAAATATTTCAATATTAAGTTATAAAATGGAGCATAGTCACACATGCTAGGGTACTAAGGATACGCTATTCTACTGTCTATGCTAGGTACAGCTGGTTTGTGCATATTGTTAGGTAGACTCGTCAAAGTCACCAGTGACAATTGGAGCTAGGTCAGATTTATCCTCATATTGGATGTCGCCTGTCTCGGATGAAAACCCAACTGTAGTGATCTAATATCAAGAAACGACAATCATTAAGTAATAGAGACATGTATATTGGTTATTACCTTCTTCTCTGCCTTTTGCCTTGTTCTACTAACCATGACCCAAACAAAAATCAGTAGGACAACCCCGCCCAGCACCAGTATCACCAAAACTATCAGTGGAACTAACCAAGTTGCTCTGGATATAGAAAAAAAAAGAAACATTTTTTGCAACGCTACTATTCTACATCTTGTAGTTATAACTTACACATCTAGGTCACAATCTCCTCCAAGAACATCCAGTGAGTACCCGATACCACATGATGTCTGACAGTTCACAAACTCTGCTCGGTTGATAGAATCATCCTCAAACATGCACACATTGCACTGAGTACTGCCAGGTCCAGTGCATCGCTTGCAGTTGCGGAAACAAGGTAGACAGTATTGGCTTGCGTTGGCGTAGTATCCATTTGAACAGGTGTCTTGACATACGAATCCTGATCCAGCGCTATTTGGTTGAGTGACGTTCTTACAAGCTATGCAATCAGTGACTGCTGGACCATTGCACCCATTGCAGTTAGGACTGCATGCGGAGCATTCTGCAGTTCCAGTTGGTAGAAAATGGAGATATTCGGACACAGCATTACAGGATGGAACACACACGTCTCGACCATTGTAGCGTACTTTGTCATTCTTGCACCCAGCACAGTCAGTAGCATTATGACGACAACCGTTGCATTCATTGTCACAGTAAAAGCAGTTTGAATTGCCGACGCAAGAAGCAACGCACTGTACTCCAGTTGCAATCGGAATAGTAGCGTGAGAACAAGCCGTGCACTGTGTTGTAGACGATCCAGTGCATCTTGCACAGATGCTATTGCATGCAAAGCATACGGCTCTGTTGTCGCCAGAGAGACGATCTTGATATGGAATGATCTGTGCGCCGCTGGAAACTGGGTATGTACCAACAGGGCATCCATCAGCAGGATCGAAGCATCGAACCTAAGAGCAAGACATGGATAATGTGCGCTAGACAAGACAAAGATTACTCACTGGGTCGGTAGTAGAATCAAGAACTTCACACCTCTGACAACCATTGTCTCCTACAAACGTGTTTGGTCCGGTGCATCCTTCCCGGCAAGCGGATGGACATGACTTGCAGGTGCCTGAACTTACATCGTTGTATGTGTTGAGAGTGCATGATCTCACTAGAATGAACAGCAATGAGTAATAATAGTGACATTGAATATTTACTCACCGATTCCAGTTGCCTGTGTGAATCCTGCTGGCAGATTGAGCCCGGTTAGATCATTGACACTGTTGGTTGACGAAAACGATAGATGCAAGTCATTTATTGAATTCGCAATTGCAGTGCTGCTATCAATCAATGCTTGAAGATCGCTTGGTAGTTGGAGGGTGACTATGTTTCCAGCAGTCATAGTAAACATAATAGGATTTGTTGTACTGGCCGAGTTAAGCATGACTATTGGTGAAGTAGGACTGTTTGAGATGGTTATTGAATCAATAAACTGCTGCTGTGAGACTACAAGGACGGGCTCTGAGAAGGTTATGATAACTTGTCCAGTCATTAGATCCAAAGCAAATCCAGATACGCTGGGAGCAGTGTTGTCAACAGTGACTGTTTTAGCTGCTGTGGTGCTTGGAACAACTTGGTTATTATTATAGTCACTGATGGCTCCGGATGCAACGTTTAGAATAGTCCTACTTGGAGCAGTAGCTGAGCCTATTATTTGGTCATTATGGATATTAGTGAGATCATCAGCAGTAAGACTGATCTGGACAACAGAGGCATTGCTGGTAGGAGTCACAACTCCTCCAGATAGAACAGGCAGACTAGTTACATTAGATCTGAAGTTCATTTGAGCTGGTTGAAACGAGGAAGGAAGAACTGGATCATCAAAGCTGACAATGAAGTACCCTTCATCAAGATCAAGCGAAAACCCAATCACCATTGGTGGAGTCGAGTCTCCAATAAGACGACAACTCTGTGTAGCGTTGCTGCTGGAAATGCCAAAGGCAGCTCTGTTGTAGATATCAATGACAAAGCCCTGACTTGCACTTATGTACGTGTTGCTCAACATCGTAGCAAAGCTGTTGTCAGTCTTCATGCTAAAGAAAAGATCCACTGGAATGGTCACTTGAATATAAACAGATTGACCAAAGTCGAGTGTTTTATCGATCAATTGGTATCCACTAGTAGCTGATGGACCACGTTGAAGACGGAGTTGTCCAATCGACAATGATGATGCAATGACGATATCATTGAACGAGAGACCGATCACACCAATATTCATGTCCAGATCAAAACACTGTAGACTGGGCGGTGTGGTGTCAGGAATCAATGAGTCTACACTGAGTACGCTTGAAAGGACAGGATTATCATTGTAGTCATTTATAGCACCAAGACTAAACGAGACCCATAAAGTGCTGGTAGTGTTACCAAGATTTGGTAGAACCTTGATCTCTCCTACATCTGGAACAGACATTGTGACCCGGACTCTCCTTGGAGTGTTCAGCATACTTGCTTGTGCTGCAAGCAGTGTGTAGGCGGTGCCTGGATTAGATTGTGCGTTCTGTACGGTGATCCTTCCAGACATTAAAGACATTGGATTGACAGCTTCGTTTGCAACCATATCAAAAGTTCCGCTATCCAAGTCAAAGACAGTAACAGCTGTTATCAGCGGACGTGTTAGATCGTCAGCGTAAGAGCTAGCCTGCACAGCTTCACCCATCCCAACTGGCAATATGTAGGCTCCTTCTAGATCGCGACCTCCTCCAGTGGAAAACGACAGGTATGAGTCTGCGGCGCTTGAGTAGAGGCCTGCAGTGGATTTCACGGTATCGAGATCGTTAGATGGAATCAGAACATTGACAACAGCCGAGTTGACTGTGGTCTGTATCTGCACGTTTGGTGTGACTGATGCTGTTGGACTGGAAGCTGTATTTTGCAGAGTAAAGGTTGGTTTGAAAGAAGAAATATTAAGTGGTTTAGTGAACGTAAGTGCCAGCACTCCAGTATCCATATCGATGGAGAACATACTCAGTGTAGCAGCTGTAAACAAGAGATAAAAATTATGTCATAATTCGTTTCTTAGACCACACACAGATGCTACTTGCAACTAATTACTATTCATTGGTTCCTGTGAATAGAGTGTGGCACTCCCATCTCCAGACAACAAAATTCATAATCAAAAAATTTTTGTTATAAGACTAAAGTCTTTCTTTCTCACAAAAACGCACTGCCACCATGCACTTGCAAAAATAAATAAACTCACGTTGAACAGTCACAGTAAGACTAAATGTTGCACTTCCAGAACCACTCAAGAAATTGTATTGGTCGTTATTAGCAGACTGCACAGAGCAGCTGTAAGAACCAGAGTCACTTGTCCTCAGCCCACAAAAACTTAGCATTGACACAGCGAACACCTTTCCATCAGAAGATGTCACAGTGGTGGTATTGATGTAGATAGAAGGATCCGATCCAGAGACTATAGATCCACTTCCAGCCTTGCTCCAGCTGATCTGCGGCAGGGGCTGTCCAAAGGCAACGCAGGACATTGTGTGGATATCATGGTGATATGCAGTAGCGTCATCAGGCACAGCAACCAGTACCGCACCTAGGAAACAACTCACCATAAACAAACAGCTCAAGAATAGAAGACGGCTACTTACTTTCAACAGCGCTGAAGGCAAGAACAAAAAGCAGACTGGATAGCGCAAGCAGCTTCATGTTTGCTGGTAGAGATAGAGAAAAATCGTCAAAACAAGGGCGTGGCTCGTAAAATACAGCAACGTTAAAAGAAACGTAAGAAGGTAACGTTACTCTTCACGAGTCAGGAACGTGGTCATGAATTCAGTAAATTAATTATTGGGGGACATAAACTACTGGTAAACACAATAATATCTCTTGCGACTACATGCTAACTACAAGATATAAGTATGTTTCACTGGGGAAGTGTTTACGTCTCGAAGTCACTCTTCATGGATGCAGTATCACTCTTGTTAGTACTGTATACTGGGTTATCAATATGATGCGCAAAGTCCTCTTGATCAGAAAACTGCAAGTTCAAGAAGATAACAAAACATGATATATTATGCAGAATGCAAGATCGTACCCCTTTTTTAGCCTTTGTCTTGCTTGTCCTCAAGCAGACGAAGCCTACAATCAATAGCACAGCTATGACTGCACCAGCTATAAGCAGGAATAGCAGAGGAACAAGCCAGACAGCTCTGCATGAATGAAAATGATAAGTTATTTACAACATTTCATCATGTGCTTACACTATCAGATCACAGTCACCTCCAACGACATCCAGTGTGTATCCAGTAGGACATGACTTCAGACAGTTGACGAAAGTCACTCGGTTGACAGAGTCGTCCTCGAATGTGCATACATTGCACTGAGTACTGGAAGGCCCAATGCATCGTTTGCAGTTTTCGGAACAAGGAAGACAGAACATAGACGCATTGGCATAGTAACCATTTGGACAGCTACCGACACACATTTTTCCTGATCTGTCACTCGTATACTGAGAGTAGTTTCTACAAGAATTACAGTCAGTGTTAAGACGACCTGTACAGCCCATGCTGCTGCACTGAGCATCACAGGGAACACATTCAGAGTTTCCAGAAGGCGAAATACTGAGAAATTGATTACCAGAGTTGCAGTTTGGCACACAAATTCTTCGGCCCTGCCAAATCATCATGTCATTCTTGCAAGCAACACAGTCTGTAGCATTGTTTCGACAGCCATTGCACTGATCATCACAATAGTAGCAATTGGTGTTGCTCACGCAAGAGTCAAGGCACATGACACCACTCTGCAGTTTGACTGCAGCGTGAGAGCAAGCAGAGCATGCTGTAGACGATGATCCAGTGCATTGAGCACAAAGAGGATGACAAGGAAGGCATACGCTTCGATCTACACCAGAAAGATAGGTCTGGTATGGTTGAATTGCTTGTCCGTCTGAAGTTTGGTATGCTCCAACTGGACATCCATCACTGGGATTGAAGCATCTTACCTATAAGAGAGAAGCAGATATTATCTTCATGCATCATGTCTCAAGTGATTGGTTTCACTCACTGGATTGCTATTAGAATCAACTTGAAGCAGCTCACATCGAGTACAGCCCATGGCGCCTACAGTTGGGTTTGGTCCTGCGCATCCATCACGGCAAACAGACAAACAACTTTCACATGTTCCATCAGCAACAGAATTGTATGTGTTGTTCACACACAATCGGACTGTGAAAAAAACCAAACTGAAACAAATTTCCCAAAAATGCTCAACTTACCAATTCCACTAGCTTGAGTGTATCCTGCTACAAGTTGTTGACTGACAAGATCAGTAACACCATTAGTGGCATCAAAATTAATGTGAACATTGTTAGCGGATGTAGCGATTAGACTACTGTCATCGATTAGCTGGTGAAGGTCATTGGGTAGAGTAAGAGTCACGGTGTTTGAGGTAGGCATAGCGAACATGATTTCACTTGGAGAGTTTGCAGCGGTGAGTGAAACTGTTGGCGATGTAGGACTGTTAGTAATGGATATCGAAGAGATGAACTGTTGCTGACTGCTTATGGTGACAGGCTCAGAGAAGGTCAAGAAGAATTGACCAGTTATGAGGTTCAGGGTGAAGCTGCTGAGAGTTGGAGGAGTTGTGTCGGCTAGAACCATTTGAGCGTTGAGGTTGGTAATTCCAAGTATTGGATTGGAAGCATAGTCAGAAAATGCACCACTGTTAAGTCGTAATGATGTCATGTTTGCCTGTGTTGGTAACCCAATGTTTGGATCATTGTGAATATTTTGAAGATCTGCGGCACTCAACTTTACTCGAACTGCAACTTGGTTGCCCATGATGGTAAAGGCATTCCCACCGCTTAGAGCAGGAAGGTTGGTAGACCCAGACATAAAGCGAATCATTGCTGGCGTGTAGGAAGAAGGACTGACAGGTTCATTGAAGGTAACAAGTAGTTCTCCTTGGTTAAGATCGAGAGTAAAACCAATAGCAGCTGGAGACATTGTATCAGGATAAACCTGACATGCCCGTATAGCATTGGTTGAGGGAACTTCAAGTGATTGTACTCCATATATGTCTCTTATAAACCCTTGGGCTGCACTGATGTATGTGTTGTTCACGGTAGTTCCCAAAGTAGTGTCGGACTTGATGCCAAACAGAGTGCTCTGTGATATGTTAGCTAGAATGAACAAACTTCTGGCCTCAGGAAATGTGTAAGCCAACAATTGGTATCCAGTTGTGGATGACTGACTGCTCTGAAGACGGATTTGGCCTGCCATCAGTGTTGACTGAGAGACGATGTCATTAAACGAGAGTTGAACTGTTCCAGTGTTCAGGTCTAAACTAAAGCAAGATAGTCCGGCAGGTGATGAATCTGGAACAAAATTTTCCACTCCAAATTTTGTAGCAAGAAGTCTGTTGTTGGCGAAATCTGCAATTGCATCATCCCAAAAGGATACAAACACCGAAGAAATGTTTTTAGCGAGGCCGGGAATTATCTTGACTTCTGCACTGTCTGACACAGACATTGTAATTCTGATATTTCTTGGAGTGCTTAGAGCAGTTGCTGTTCCAGCAAGTAGTGTATAACTTGTTGAAGGATTGTCTAGAGTATTCTGCACTGAGACCCTTCCTATCACTAAACTGTCTGGATCGACTGCTTCAGAGAATGTAACATCAAATGAACCACTGTCCAGGTCAAACACATCCACGCTGGTAATAGTTGGACGCTGAAAGTCAGCCGTGTAAGTTATAACTTGAACTGCCTCGTTCATTCCTATCGGTAGCAAGTAGGCACCGTTCAAATCTCGAGTACCTCCAGTGCTAAAGGACAAGTACGAATCGGACATACTTGTGAACAAAGATCGAGTCGCCTTCACATTGTCCAAGTCCGTTGGAGTCAGCACAATGACGATGAGACCAGTGTCAACTGTGGATTGTGGTTGGTTGTTGGTCAGGGAGTAAGAGGCTGATGCACCAGAAGCAGAATTTTGCAGTGTAAAAATTGGCTTGAAAGTAGTAATATTGAGTGGTTTGGTAAAGGACATGGACAGTCTTCCGTGGTCCATATCCATTGAAAAGGAGCCCAACTCGGGTGCTGCAAGTGTAAACAAGCTAACAATAAATATGGGAAACCATGATTTTCATCTGCTAGTTCTCATTGATTCTAAAATGATATTCATGGTGAATGCATGCTGAGTGCACGGGACTCTATTCTTTGATAGTATTCATTGTATTAGTGAAAATAGATAGATGATAAAATAAAATTCTCATCCTAATACACATAAAAATCAAATGCCATTACCAGAAGTAAAACTGAGAATCTTTTTTATTTTATTGCACTCTGTAGTAGGCTGCTCCACTAGATGGAGTTTGTCCTCCGGCATGTTTGTTGTAAAGTTTTAATAATAATAATAATAATATTATTGAACCATTATGTGTTAAAACATCACTAAGGGCCTGCACAGTGACACTTGCAATTTGCGAATGATGGGAGATTTTTAATCCAAATTTAGAGCTATTACTTACGTCTTATTGAGACTGATAGAGAGAAGGAGGCAGACTGCATCCCATTCAGAAAAGAATACTGGTCGTTTGCTGCTGACTGTACAGTACAACTGTATGTACCAGCATCAGATAGCCTCAATGCACAGAAACTGAGAATGGAAACGAAAAACTGTGTTCCATCTGCTGTCATTACACTGGTATTGTTGACATTGACAGTGGGCATGTTCTGTGGATTGATGGTTCCAGTACCGCTTTTGCTCCAAGATATCTGAGGCATAGGGTTACCAAATGCCACACAGATCATGGAGTGGATGTCGTGCGAATAAGCAGTACCATCGCTGGGAACTGCGACCAAAACGGCTCCTGTATAACAGAGTGTCAAGTATTACAAAATGGATCATTTTGGTCAGTTTGTGCTAAATTTAACCTTGAACTCCAGTAAAGGCGAGAAAGCCCAGTAGGGAAATGGTTGCAAGTAGCTGCATGGTGAAAACCTTAGACTCTCGACTAGTAGCAAGAAAGAACACCTTTACTAGGGCGTGGCTGCCTAGCTGGGCGTTGCGATACGTCTTTTGTTTACGTTACGCAAAAAAGTATCGCAACCCGATACGCGATCGTAACGTAGACCTAGTACGAAGCATTGTGGATGGCATTCTAAAGAAGAATATTAAGTGCAATTTGTGTTTAGGAACATGCTAATACACTCAGCACCAATATTCTTTTGTACTGTAGTTTTTTTGTAAGATTGTCATCATAGATTTTGCTGGTTGTGGACAGCTTAGACAAATCCTAAATTTATTTATATTATCTTCAGAGTGCTGAAGACTGATCTCATGCAAGATAGCATTACTTGCCTAGCTAGTAACAAATATCCAGTCAATCATGGCTGGTATTGTTGTGGGATTAACTTGCAAACTGACCTATGAAACTCAATCTGGCACGTGGCTTGGAAATGTAACAAAAACTGGTATCCATTCATAAACAAGTGTAATGTTAGTCAAATAATATTGTGCAAATGACATTTCGCAGTTTAGAATTATACATTTGTTTTACTTTTGTGCAATTGGAACTTTAACACTTCTAGATGCACATTATAGTAGACTTGGGTGTGCCGGACACTAGGCTAGTGTGACACCTGCATATTTAATATCAGCCAATGAATAATAGCTGTGAGCCTCTGCAGCAGCCAAGTGGTAGATACTCGCCAACGTCATGCAGCGGTATAGCATAACGATAGCAGCTTCTCTACTCGTATTTGTTCTCCTGCTAGGAAATCTGTCACGCTCTCCAGCACAAAGTAAGTTTAAAGCTAGACGTCTATTTCAAAAACCTAGCAATGTTATCTTCCACTGCCAGATTTTCCTGGAAGCACGAACGCAACTAGTCCTCCCTTGAACTGCAGCAACCCACTGGGACCAATTCAAGCCGCACTTTGCAATGTTAACGCCAGTCTTCCGAATGGAACGAACTCGATGAACGGTAGTTTTCCTACAAACGGAACGAATGTCTTTATCAATGGAACTAACCTAAACATTAGCCTTCCTCGGCCGCCTCCTAACGTGCCGTGTCATCGATGCTTCAACGGGATGACTATAGGCAATGTATTCGACCAGGTCTGGTGTTATACATGTATTGTGCTTAAGTGATTAATCTGTTATCACCATGCAGTTTCGTCAAAATTTTCTATCAGGCAACCAGACTCCTGCTGGTATTCATCATATTATTAACGAACTTAGAGGCGTCACTCGTGACTTAGTGAGACAAGGACCACTTCAAAGAGATGAGCTATGGTCTGCCAGCTACACCTTAGGAAATACTGTGCGCTACTTTATGGCGCAGAGATATCGGAGCAGGGATGCACTAGATGTGAGCACATACAACAACTATCTGCATGTGTTTCAATCGTGTTTTACTATAGTCACTTGTTGACACATTCAATGACATTCTGGACACTACCAATAGAGAAAGCTGGTCTGAAATTAATGATGAATCTACGTCCTACACTGAACAGATGTTGCAATATGCAGAGGAGTGTGGGCAGTACATGGGATCGTTTCTAGACAATGCTACTCCATCAGTACTGATTTCTAAGCCCTACATAGGTTCAAATATTTCTAGTAATACCAAATGTTCAAGTTATCTGTTTTACACTGTAGTGTTCAAGGCCGACATGTTTTCTTCATCTAATGAAGAAGACAGCAGTTTCCCAAGCAGTGAAGACTTGGTGAATTCAACTGTCAACTTAGAAGATGACAATTCTGGTTTGATTGGTAGCATCAAGATTCCAGGATCAGTCTTGCAGAAACTCAGCAATCAGAATGGAGGTATGAACTAAAAAAATTTAGTACAAAATAATTTTTGATATTATTTTTTATTAGGAAGCACTCAGGTGGTTCATATTTTGATGAACAGCATTCAAGATTTTCTACCTGACAGCAATTTCGAGTAAAATAATCTGAACTTATATCTGTTGTTTTTTATAAGTATTATTTTCTATAGTGATCGAAGACCAGCATCGGTGATTATTTCCAGCCAAGTTGTAGACTCAAATTCATCATCAATTGATGTATCGAATATCTCTGAGTCCTCTCCTGTAGAAATATTATTTGAGCTAAATGAGGTATAGCTTTGAACACATAGCTTTGAGCATCAACACATTTATAATGCAATAGAATGCAACTTCGGGTAACTATACAAAACCAGTGTGTGTCTCTTGGAAGTATAGCGGCAAGTGAGTTTTCAAGGATCAAACATTGTTTTTCCCCTTAAACTTTTTTTCCTATCACAGCTCTTCTCAATGGGTTAGTGATGGGATCAGGACTGTACAGCTGGATGATTACAATGTTAGGTGTGAAAGCACTCACCTGACAAGTTTCGCCGTCTTGGTCGGCGTCTCGGAAACCGTAAGTTACGTCATTAGAATAAAATTTTTAAAACTACTCTTAAAATTTTAGACGCTGGCATTGTCCATCGTATCTTACATTGGATGTGGAGTTTCAATTGTCTGCCTCTTGGCTACTGTCATTTTTCTTATAACACTTGGGTAAACAATCTTGCACACACAGACACCAACAAATGCTCTTACATTTTAGAAAGGCACTGTTCACTGAAGTTCACAACTTCATTCATTTGAACTTGTCACTCGCTTTGCTACTTGGAATGATAGTGTTTGTGGCTGGAATTGAAACAGCTGCAAGCAATGAGGTATGAAAAGAGTTCATTCTTGGTCACATTTTACATCGTTGGTTTCTGTCCAGGCTGCATGCAATGCTGTTGCATTTATACTACACTACTTCTTTCTATCGGCTTTCTGCTGGATGTTGTGTGAAGGTGTCATGCTTTATCTGATGATAGTGGTGGTGTTCAGCAAGATGATTAAGAGATGGTGGCTATATCTCATCTTTGCATGGGGTCAGCTGTAGTTGAGTACAATTTCTCGATCATTGTCATTTTCAAACTGGCAGGTCTTCCACTGATTCCACCAGCTGTGACTATAGGCGTGCGCTTTGACAATTACACGTCTACACAATCTTTGTAAGTCTAGGTTTGCAGTGTGTAAGAATATTATTGTCAATTTTTGCAGCTGCTGGCTAGGAACTACTTACGGAATAATTTGGAGTTTCATCGGTCCAATGCTACTGATAATTGCTGTAAGTTTTTTACAGTAATGTCAAAATGAATTAATTGAACAATGTAGATCAATTTTATCATTCTAATCATCATTCTTGTACGGCTTGGTCGTATACAATGGCAGAGAAGAACCAACAAGAAAAAATTCAGTCAGAAAGCTGCGATTGGCAGGTATAAGCTGACTTGGTACTGAATATTCGATCACGTATGATTATTCATTCGTAATAGTGAACTCATACAAGGGATGATAGTTCTGTTACCCCTGCTGGGGTTGACATGGGTATTTGGACTACTGGCAGTTGATGAGAACACACAAGTCTTTGCCTGGCTCTTCACCATTTTCAACTCCTTGCAGGTATTCATTGTGCTAAGGCATAATGTTTAACCCATACACAATTCCTTTTTCAACAGGGGCTGTTCATATTTTTCTTTCATGTGTTAAAAAGTAAAAGGGTAAGTCATACTCTAGTTCTGGCTGTCTCATCACTCGAGTGTTTGTAGGTCTGGGGACGAATCAAGAAATGGTATCAAAGAAAACACGGAATTTCCAGCACAACAAGATCATCAATATTATCAAAGGTGAAATAATTTTTTATATTAGTCTAATAGTAAATTTTGAAAATCTCTTCTCTTTCAGGGATCCTTTTCATCAACCACAAGATTGTCATCAGGTAAGTAAAAAAGATATTTAACTATAATTCGACAATTTACAATTTTTTTTTCAGCATCAATGTATCAGCGAAACAGTACGATTAATACTAGAGAACTGGACGTGATATCTGAGGTACCTGAAATTGAGGAGAAAAAGACAGATGACGAGTGATGATCATGCAAACTATCATTGCGAACATTATTTATTTAAACTTGTCAGAATTTTGTGTAAGCAGCACAGTTTTTTACTCTTGGTTTCCCTAAAATATATGAAATTGTTAGTATTGTTGGTTTATGCATGGGGCTATGTCTTACCAAGATCTCGGCAAAGCTTCCTTAAAAAGTCTTTCCTCTCAATGGGAATGTATGTGAATTTGTCCATGTCAATAGGCAGTTGGCATTTCTCTACCAGCACTGGTACAATGCACCTTTTTCTCGTCTGCTTTCTTTTGAGATTAGCAATTTGTAGTTCATCGATGCAGAATTTGCTTCTCTCAAAAGCCTTGGACAGCACGACAACAATCATTCTGCTTGCTCCAATACACGAGGTCATGTTATCATTGATTGTCATGCCGGCTACAAAGTCTCGATGGTGCCAACAGACTTCATACCCCAGCTCCTCTAATGGATTCTTGATCTTTTCAACAGTGATTTCCTCATCTTCATTAGCAAACGAGAGAAACACATCATACATGATTTCACCTGTGTATAACAAAGTAGAGAGCAGTATCGTCAATCTAAGCAAGTCACTACCATTGTTCAGCGCTTCCAGTTCTTCTATTTCATTGTGTTTAGCTTCAATTTTTGCCTTTCTATAGCAAGCAACCAACAAAATAATTAACACGAAGCTCACAACCACAATAAATAGCAGGATAAGACCAATGGGTAGTCCTATCACTAGCAAATCAGACGGCTTTGAAATCATTCTTGAGGGTTCTGAAAAATGCAACGAACGTTAATTGAAAATTTTTTACTTTGCCTAACCTCGCACTTCCAATGACACAGTTGTTGTGTTAAAGACCAATGACTCTCCTCCAAAGCTAATATAACATGTGTAATTTCCAGTGTCATTCAGTGTTAGATAAGTGAAGTTCAACATGGCTGTACTGATGCACACAGCTAGCGAGAAGGGCAGTCGAGTACATGATACATTTCCAGTTTCCGGTTGACTTCCATCACAGTAGTAGTATACTGAACTATTTTGATTGATCAAATCTGCTTCCCAGGTCATGTAGGGGCGTTTGCTCACTGAGGTTCCAGTACAGATCAGTGCTAGGCTGTCACCAACAAATTTTGTGATTGGCGCCATGTTTGGTGGGACAACTTGATCACTGTTTGATGTGGTGATAGTCTGTGAGCCCCTGTCACTTGGGCAAGCTGGAGCATGAAAAAAACACTATGATAATTACTCTGTGAGGTGTTTATATCAACTGTTCTTACTTGTAAATGAAATGCTACTGACCGAGTGTGAGTTGCTGCCTAATTCATTTGTAGCTGTGCATATGAAGCATATGTTCATATAGTCAGGATTCAGTGTCTCAATTCTTAACGTACAACCTCTGTTCGAGTAGCTTATACCTGACGGGTGGAAAACTGCCGTAGTATCATTAACACAAGGAGACAAAAGTTCCCAAGAGCAATTTGAAGGTGGATTGGAATCAAGAGGACATGCAAGATCATACGGTCTTTCGTTAGTCCCTCTTGGTTTTATTAGTTTTACATATCGTGGAGGATCTGTATAGGATTGGTGCTTAGTACAGGTGATATTATTTTATGTTGTTCTCACATGTGATATTTAGGGCATAGCAGATTCTTGATCCTTCCGGTTGTGAGCTAGCTTGACAGCAGACTGACTTGCCGTTGTGCTCAGCGCTGAGATTGAGTGTGAGATTGAAGTGACTGTCTCTCAGTAGCACCATTTCATCTTGATCAGCACTTTGCAAGTAATATGTAAAGTTGATATTTTCATTTGGCTGAATGTTTCCACAGCCAATCTGAATCATAGTACCAGCTTCACCATTGCACCGGAATTGCCCTCTACTGTAGGCACAGTGCCCTTGAGAAACAGCACATACACACTAGACACAAAGCAAGCATCTGTCTCACCTAGTGACTGGTTAATGGACACAAAGAGAACAAGACAGCCCAGGAACAGCATTTGATATTTTGTGTATTTGCCGTTTTGACATACAATGTATATTTTGTAGTAAAGAAGTCTTATATAGTAATGTGACATCATAACCACAACTGATAATATCGGTGACCAAACTAGAGTATAGTAATAATACAATATCATACATAGTCAAGAATAGGTTCACGAAGCTCTTGGAACCTCAGATTGGTGCCTCTGATCGTATTAGTTGCCATTTCAATAAATTCAGTTTGATATTCTTCGTTTAGCATCTTTTTTCGATAGCACAATTTCTTAAAGTTAGTTGCTTTGTAGATGTGATACCCTAATATACAGAGGAAGATGATGACTGCTATAAATGCAAAAACTATTTGCACTGCAAATAATGGAAAAACAAATCTGTTTCCTGTTGAAGTTTGCAAATCAGTTGTAGCAACTGTAGCTGTTCTAGCTGCTCCTTGTAGAAAGAAATATGCAGACAGTACTGTCAACAGAGAAAGACTGTACGTTGAAAGCATCATTGCATCAAGGTAGTTGAGATACTTGTTCTTGTATGGCTTTATACTCACCTCAGTTATTATCAAGGTAAGAACTACAATGATCTGGCACATTATAAAGATACTGTAGTTTTGGCGCAAGCCAGCATTGAGGACATTGATAATTATGATAACCCAGAGACGAATTGCAAACCAATATCGATACTTGTCTTTATAAGGTCCAAAATGAGCATCAAGAAAGGGCTTGAATTGATTGACTACTTTATATTTCAAGAGGAATGGTGCCACTGTGAGTCCAATTGTGTAGGGCAAAGTAAAAAGAGAACAAGTAATAAATGCAATAACAAGTAGAATTAAATGTTTGTGGTTTTCAAAATAAGACTGACCATCACCAAACCAAACAAACGTGGTCTCACCATTTGATAAAAAAAGTGCATGAAACTCGACCACAAATAAGGTAGCATTGACTATCTTAGAGTAGGAAAGATAGATAAGAGTGGTCAGTACCTGTACAGAGTATTTGGAAGTAGCCTTTGCTAGTTTTGATGAGTAACGACTAATGAAAACTATTGTCCCAACTAATACGAACAAGTAGAAGGGGAAGATGAATCTCAGACCAGCCTTTCCAATCTCAGTCATGCCATCGAAAAAACACAGTGGAAACCCCAAATCAAGATTTGTGATTGACAATACGACATAAATTGGTGCAACATACGCTGGAACTGATGAGAAGGTGAACCTTGTTGTGATTCCAAGTAAGTTCAATGTGAAGATATACCCATTGACCGTACCACCAGAGATTGTTAACTTCAAAGTATATAGAACAAATACCAACAATATACCAGCAAAGCCAAAGACTGGAAGTAGCAAAATATAGTAATTGCTACATTCTAAGCAGATCTCATCGCCAAAGACAACGCTATAGTTTTGAGGACATTGACCGCACACAACATCAATCCGTTTACCGGCACAAATACCATTTGGCTCGCTGAGGTTGACAGTGCGTACAAACGTTATAGTGTATGTACATCGTCCTAGAGGACAAGTGGTAGTCAACGCAGTGAGATTACTGGTACCATATTGACCAAACCACGGCTCATACGAGAGATTAATCAATCCTGTAGTCTTGTTACACACCACACCACGATTACTCAAAGCATTTCCACATGCACACTCTCCATTGTGCATGAGTTCAAAACCAAGCGGGCACTTCATCAGGTGAACCTCTATTTCAAGAGAAGCATCTTTTTTCGATTCAGCACGGATCGTCATTGTAGTAATTAGTTCAGTAGTGTTGCTCAGTATTGTGTAGTCCAATTGAGAGCATCCCGTTCCAAGTGTCCGTTGCACACGCATGTGTAAAGGTAACCCCAGACTAGGTGTAGTGAGAGTACTGGTGACCAGTGAGAAGAGAGTGTTCCCTGCTGCATCAACTGTAGCAACAGCCAAAGAGAATGGTTGTCCTGGAAATACACTCACAGTGCGTCTCCTACCACTACAGTCAAGCTCTTTGTTGCACCAACACATTTTCTCAGGGATGGAGGCAAGTTGTGGCGGACTGTTAGAAGAGTTTACTGTTGATATCTCATTAAGCTGCATTAAATATTCATGATCACCATCTTCCTGTGTGCAGTTGTACAAGGAATTAGCAAAAATTGCCTGCCCATTTAAATTAGCTTTGTTGTTCATGAAATATAAGCCGACAGAATCACTCCTGTTCGAGATTTTCGTGTCCATTTGGATAGCACATTTGTTGCCTGGTTGAGGTACAGCATAGATTGCTCCGCCATTGACGTCTGCAGTATTGTTGTTGAAGCTGGCACTTAATAGTTGAGAGAGGTGTACAAATGAGTTACTATCTAGATATATTGCTGGACCATACATTGCAGTGTTGTGGTTAAACTCAAGAACTCCACTAAGATACAAGTTGCTTAGTAAACAGTAGAAGACACTACCATAGTTGTTATTAGCAGAGAAACCACTCCCTTTTATCGAAACAGAGCTGATATTAATGAAGACTAGAACTGCTTTAGACTTGTCCACTTGACTTTGACCATTGTAAGTCACTTGCATGTTCTCAATGTCAATCACCATGTTAGTGGTCGGTGAAGAAGATGCAGCATAAATACAATGACCATTCACAATTGCCGAATTGTTGTAGCAAGTAATATTCTGAAGCAAGACACTAGTTTTTCTTGAAGATGAAATAAAAATTCCTGATCCATGATTCGCATCGAAGTGATTTCTGAAAATGGTGTCTCTAAAAGAAAGCGAAGTATTATCCAGTTCAGTGCAGCCGATACAAGACGCATCATTGAGATAAGCAGAGAAACCAGACCCGGCTTTGGTGCTTCCAAAGTTTGCATCAAAAACACAACCTTGAAACAAGAGGTAGAGAAGAGACGATGAGTCATGCACCAATAGAGCTGCTCCACCAGCAACTGGACCAGTGTTACGAGTGAATATTGAATTAGACACAGTTACATTGATCATTGCAGTAGAGGTATTCTGGACAAGAACAGTTAGTCCGCCAGCTCCAGGAGTATCCAGTGAAGTAGTTTTCCAGTCAGGAAGTATGTAGTCAATGTAGTCTTGATTATCATAAAAACTTGAGTTAGTAACTTGTACTATGCTGTCAGCATGAATGTCTTGATTGTAGACAATAGCAACACCAGAACCTATTGATTGTGATCTTGTGCTATTTTGAAGGTTACCATTAGTGACAGTAAGAGAATTGAAAAATGATTGACCAGCAAGATTGATGCATAGCAAGCCATAACCAAACCAAGAATAGATTGTAACTTTCGACAGAATCACATCTTTGCTGCTGGTGATCAACAAAGCTGCTCTTGTTGATTGGTGAAATGAACTGCCTGTCCCAAATTTCGAGACTTTCTCTCCACAATTTTGGAACACTACATTGGAGATTGTGATCTCTGAGCCAAAGGCTAATGCTAATCCACTGGTAGCTGTACCATCCATGAGGCAGTGTATAGTAGCTGGACTGGTTGATAGTGGTTCAACAGTGATAGTGAAGTTGCTTGCATACTGAATCAAGCATAGTGAGACATTAGGGTAGATAGTGTGGACACCAGAGGTAGACAAGAGAAGAGTGGTATCATTGAAGTCTGTACTGGAGTTGCACAGGAGTTGCTGCAGCATGTTGGAAGGGTCAGGGATCACATTAACCAGCCTACCCGCAGCAATGCCAGCCATCAATACTATAAACTGAGCTACGAGCAACGCCATTTTTTGACTCAAGTGCTTCTTATCTATAGAAGACATCGCAGTATAGTATCCCTCTTTACTACTGTGTATATAGCTCATGAACATGGTCATTGTTACTGTGTGTATAGCTCATGAACATGGTCATTGTTACTGTGTGTATAGCTCATGAACATGGTCATTGTTTGCAGAACAAGCACGTGATGCTCTGGGTGACTACAATAACAATGTACAATACTCAGTGGAACCATAAATATTACAGTACTATAATACAGTAATCTATGGTGGAACAAATTCAATTTCTATTGTTTCAAGCTAGACTTGCCATAACTATCCACATGAACCAGTAGATAACCCACTATCATTAAATATTACAGTTGAACACTTCAAACTACGTGCAACATTTCGAACACCATGCTACAATCAGCAGCATACCAAACTCATCAATTTATATCGGTCAAAAAGGGATAGAATAATTATTGTAATCAGCAATGGTTACAAGTATGCAGCAACAGTTATTCACAATAGTGTTGTCAAGTACAAATAGCGATCTGTGATCACTGGTCAATTGTTGTAACAATCCAACAGCTTGCTAAAGATTTTCATAGCATTCTGCATGTTTGATAAGGAGCAGTACTCATTGTCTCCATGATAGACATGGCTGTGACCATATCCACACACCTACACATAGATGATAGGAGAAGTGAATGTTATGTGCAAAGCTACCCAACTGACCAGCACATCAAAGCCAGCTTCCTGTAGATCCCCGACTAGTGGAAGGCTGCCACAGATGGAATAGGGCTCACTCTTTCCTACTACTTCTAAAGTTGCCTGATGCAGAAACTTAAATCCAGGAGAGTCCAGGTTGCAGGCAATACCCTTAAAATACCAGAATCAACCAACATAATAATACACCGTCTAAATAATTACCGTGAGAGCGTCTCCATCAAACTCAAACTTCACCTTCCCATCAAAGCTCATCCCAGTAGCAGTGTCAGTGATGTTGTACTTACTGCAAGGACCATGTGTTGGAAGGACAGAGAAATCTGCAAAAATGGTTTCAATATTAAAATAATTATGTGCATATCATGTACATATCATATTACACCTGAAGCAGAATGCATAAACACAATATCAAAACTCAGCCTTGTTATCGCAAAGTTTAGATAAACCATGGCCTCTGGTATTCAGTCAACAACTTACCTTTATTGAGCTCATCTACATAGCCCTTCACTTTAGCCATGCACTCCTTCACATTGTAAAACGGAGTGAGACGAATATCACCTGTGAGAGAAGAAGGAGTGATAGATGCAACACTAGTGTCTGCTCACCTTTCATCTCTACCCAAGCTGGTATCTGGTTGACAGCTCCCTCACTGCAGGTGATCTGTGTCGGCTTCATGGTGGATGGAGTCGCAAACTTGTACCTCTCCTCTTCAGGATGCTAGAGAGAAGGAGAGATAAGTTTATAAAAGAATAATGAGCTACTTACAGGTCCAAAATCTGCATAGAACTTGTTCTGGATGTAACTGATGACTTCCATTCCCATCTCAATGCTGTTGATGCCCTGCGATAACATGACAATGGAAATCCCATCTCACTATGAGTACCTTGTGAGGTAGACCAGAGTGAAACAGACGACCATCGATTCTCATTTTCCACATCACAGCCGATGCAGTGCCTGTACCAAAAAAATTTAATAACATAAGAGTAACAATAAAATTAGAATGGTAGTTACCCATGCATGGATTGGTATCAGCAGAGTCAACCCAAAATAAGGGCCCATTTTTGAATTTCTCTAGTCTGCCATCCTTCAATAGCTGATCAACTCCCACACCTGGTATAGTGGAGTTCTCTTCACTGCAGCGATGAATGAACCACATTAGTATTCATTATAAAGGAGCTTACCAGGCAATGAAAACAGCCCACACTGCCTTCTTTAGTTTAGGCTTCTTCTCTGCTAACTGGATAAACAGCTCTGTAACTAAAGCAACATGACCAAGGCAATCAGTGGTACCACGACCATACAACTTGTCTCCCTGCAAAGAAAAGAAATACTATAGAATTGAATATTGGCGACATACCTCTACGATTAGTTCGAACGGGTTTCTCTCCCATGTCTCTGGATTAGCAGGTACCACATCAAGATGGCTGCCAACAAAGGACACTGTTCCCTCAGCTCCATCTGGCGTGTATCCAATGATGACATTGCCTCGTCCCTTGTGGTACCAGATATGCTCCACAGTTAGTGGACCGCCATTGTCCTTGCTGTACGGTTTCAGTGCTTCCAACACGTGCTTAACTGGTCTGTGGGAGTAAAATGGCTTTACAGTAGTTTTGTCGTCAATATTTTGCTTGTCTCACCTGTCTTCTTCAGGTACGAAACGAGGTGGGTTGTTTTGCAGGTGCTCAACCTCTCCAATTAGCTTACGCAAGAGCTCCACGTATCGCTCGTTGTTCAGTTCCAGCCCGAGGGTAGCCATGATGATAATGAGTAAGATATTCACGTGTCAGCAGTGTTGGCACCGCACTAAATATACTTTTACCTAAACGAGTCTGAGCGAGCATAACAACAATGTAAATTATCAACATATGCACACAATCAAGAGCACAGTGCTCCTACATTATCACAAGATGTAGTATTACATTACACGATGCATCATGTGAAAAGCGAGCTTGTTGCAGATCCATTGATAGCTTCCCCTACAACAGCCAGTTGGGATTGCAGACCTGGTACAGCAATGCACACAGCACTAATGCACACAACACTAATCAAGTAAAAATACCTGTCACAAAAAAATAGCAAACAACAAGATGTAAAAATGTTACTATCTTGAAGATCCTCATGCATGAAAGCTGCTATTATAGACATGGCTGTGACTATCATAACCACACAGTGAAGGTAGTATGGATCTAGGTATTTGATCATTGCTCTAGAGACCTCACAGTACACGAGATCTGCCATTTTGCAATCAGGTTTTAGTCTCAAAGTAGCGGGAGTTTCCTAAAAATGAATTATGCTAGTCCTGCCTGATAGCAATCTCAACAATATTAATGAAAGAACTATCTCAGATAAGGCTGTTGAAATGTAGTTTCCTTGAAATTAAATTTTTATTATCAATACCAGGAATCGCACTATCCAAACACTCAGAAAATGATATTGCGCTAATCTGATGGGCCTCCTTCACTCTAGCCTTATCAACATCATAAACAGAGTATACAAAATTAGAATTTTATCATGCTCATTGAAAAAGAATTAAGCTAGGTGGTATCTTGTTTACAGCTCCCTCATTGCTGTGTTGGCTTCATGCGCGGATGAAGTTGTAAACTTGTCTCTTCATGATGCATTACTAGAGCAGTGTTATCAAAACAGAAGTTTTTCCTTCATCACACCACATACCACTACATATTCAGTGTAAACCTTCTTCTGAATGAGTGATACTGCCTCAAAGTCGAGCTCAATTTTTTTTCAAGCCTAGCTCGATGCTGTTGATACCTGTATGTGGTCAGTAATATCCGGGAAGTTTAGCTCACTCACTCCCCTCTTCAAAGATGTGTCGAATTGCTACTCTGTACTAGAGCAGCTATGATAGAGAAGCCAGAGCGAGTTAAATTTTATGCATGTCAAGCTACCAAGATTGCGGACATAAAAGCTGCATTAATATCCTCTAGCTCATGCTGATCCTCTTTACGCAAGCTCAATGAGTCCAGCCGATGAGAGGGTACAAGTCAATACTGCTGTGTCTAGCTATTTACAAGATCAAAACTTGGTTAAAACACAACATTTATTGCTACTGGTTGAAGTTATCTAGTAGTTTGCTGAAGATCTTCATGGCGTTCTGCATTACTGACAAGCTGCAGTACTCATTGTCTCCGTGATAGACATGGCTGTGACCATATCCACATACCTACAAGAGTGGAGGTAGCATGATGGTACTAGTTCAGTTCATCACTTACCTGGACATCAAATCCAGCATCTTGCAGGTCACGAACAAGAGGCAGTCCACCACAGATGGAGTAAGGCTCGCTTTTACCCATGACATCTAGAGTTGCTTGATGCATATACTTAAATCCAGTAGACTCAAGATTGCAAGCAATGCCCTGTGGAATGAATAGGATAAAGCGACTATAGAGGCTGGTTGTACAATTTTTACTCGGTATGGATCAGGTTGAAACTCAATAGTCACTTTCCCATCAAAGCTCATCCCAGTAGCAGTATCAGTGATGTTGTACTTACTGCAAGGACCATGTGTTGGCAGAACAGAAAAATCTGAAATAAGGATAATATACAAATGTAGAAGCGTGAAAAAAGGAAATTCAGAGCCCCGTAACAGCAAACACTCAAATCCTAAGATAAGCTTATTTTTTAAAATTTTAAATTATTGAAAGGAGTGAGAGTATTGTATTGGCTAACCTTTATTGAGCTCCTCCACATAACCCATCACTTTAGCAATACACTCATCCACGTCATAAAATGGAGTGAGACGAATATCACCTGTGATGCCGGTCAAATTAGTGGAGAAAAAAAACTAAGCACCTTTCATTTCTACCCAAGCTGGTATCTGGTTGACAGCTCCCTCACTGCAGCTGATCTGTGTCGGCTTCATGGTGGATGGAGTTGCAAACTTGTACCTCTCCTCTTCAGGATGCTAGAGAGAAGAGTTGTCAATATTGGAGATCAATCATTTTGCATGGTGCATACCGCTACATATTCAGCATAAAACTTCTTCTGAATGAGTGATACAGCCTCAAAGCCGAGCTCAATGCTGTTAATACCCTGCGTATGGTCAGTAATATTAGCTCAAATAATTAAGTCTAGTTCCCTCACTTTATGAGGTAGACCAGAGTGAAACAATCGACCATCAATCCTCATTTTCCACTTCAATGATGTACCAGTACCTATAACACAGTACGTACCATGCAACGTGAATAAGCATAATAAATAAGCTGGTTACCAATGCATGGATCAGTATCAGCAGAGTCCACCCAATATATTGGACCATTCTTGCAGCACTCTAGTCTACCATCCTTCAACAGCTGATCAACTCCCACACCAGGTATTATAGAGCTCTCCTCACTACATTAAGAGAAACTTGCATTAAATAATAAAATTACCAGGACCAGTACCTGGCTATTAAAACACCCCACACTGATCGCTTCAATTTTGGTTTTTTCTTGGCCAACTCTATGAAGAGTTCTGCAATCAGAGCAACATGACCAAGACAATCAGTGGTACCACGACCATACAACTTGTCTCCCTGCAATAAGAAAGTAAGAAGAGAATTGAACATTAGCAACATACCTCTACGACCAGCTCAAATGGGTTTGTCTCCCATGTCTCTGGATTAGCAGGTACCACATCAAGATGGCTGCCAACAAAGGCCACTGTTCCCTCAGCTCCATCTGGTGTGTATCCAATGATGACATTGCCTCGTCCCTTGTGGTACCAGATATGCTCCACAGTTAGTGGACCGCCATTGTCCTTGCTGTACGGTTTCAGTGCTTCCAACACATGCTTAGCTGCCCTACATGCATAAAATTTAGCAATTGTCAACTAATTTTCTCGAGCTGCCAGTCTCACCTGTCTTCTTCAGGTATGAAGCGAGGAGGATTGTTCTGGAGGTGCTCAACCTCTCCAATCAGCTTACGCATTAGCTCCACATAGCGCTCAGTATTCAGGTCAAGTCCTAGAGCAGCATGAGCAGCCATGACGATTTGTATCGTGCAGTCTCCGCCCACTGTAATAGTGAATTGCACTGTCGGTTGTACTTTATTTTATTGTGAAAAAACACAGCATAGTACATGGAGCTCGAGCTCCTGGCATGCACAACATAAAAAATTCACACTCAATTTCTAAAACACTACTTGTTGTAACAGTCTAGTAGTTTGCTGAAGATCCTCATAGCTTTCTGCATGCATGACAAGCTGCAGTACTCGTTGTCTCCATGATAGACATGGCTGTGACCATATCCACACATCTACAGAAGGTGCAAAATTTTTGAAAACATGCGCTAAACATCATTGACTCACTAGAAGATCAAATCCAGCTTCCTGCATGTCACTGACAAGCGGCAGACTACCACACATCGAGAATGGTTCGCTTTTACCCAATACTTCACATGTTGCTTGATCTAAGAACTTGAAAGTGTCTGTATCAAGTCTGCAGGCAATGCCCTGTATGACAATTGAGTTTGAATGCACAGAAATTCTTAGTTTTTTACTTTGAAAGGTTCTCCTTCAAACTCTATAGTCACTTTTCCGTCATAACTTTTCCCAGTAGCAGTATCAGTGATGTTGTACTTACTGCAAGGACCATGTGTTGGCAGAACAGAGAAATCTGCAAAACAGAATATGCACATATCAAATTACACCCGAAGCAGAATGCATAAACACAATATCAAAACTCAGCCTTGTTATCACAAAGTTTAGATAAACCATAGCCTCTGGTATTTCAGTCAACAACTTACCTTTATTGAGCTCATCTACATAGCCCTTCACTTTAGCCATGCACTCCTTGATATTGTAAAACGGAGTGAGACGAATATCACCTGTGAGAGAAGAAGGAGTGATAGATGCAACACTAGTGTCTGCTCACCTTTCATCTCTACCCAAGCTGGTATCTGGTTGACAGCTCCCTCACTGCAGCTGATCTGTGTCGGCTTCATGGTGGATGGAGTCGCAAACTTGTACTTCTTTTCATTAGGATGCTATTACGAGCTAAAAACAATAAAGATCAATTTTTGTTCACTAACAGGTCCAAAATCAGAATAAAATTTTTTCTGAACATAAGAAACTGCTTCAAAACCCATTTCAATACCATTGATTCCCTAAAGAACAGCTCACAACAGTCAAATACTGTTACAGATAGACACCTTGTGGGGAAGACCAGAGTGAAAGAGACGACCATCGATCCTCATCTTCCAAGCTACACCAGATGCATTTGCTGTTGAGCACAAGAATCAGGGAATAATAGCAGTGTGACAATGATGTTATTACCAATACGTGGATTCATGTCAGCAGAGTCAACCCAAAATATGGGACCATTTTTGAATTTCTCTAGTCTACCATCCTTCAACAGCTGATCTATTCCCACACCAGGTGTAGTGGAGTTCTCTTCACTGCAGCGATGAATGAACCACAATAGCATTCATTATAGAGGAGCTTACCAGGCAATGAAAACAGCCCACACCGCCTTCTTTAATTTAGGCTTGTTTTCAGCTAGTTGTGTAAAGAGCTCTGTGATCAGAGCAACATGACCGAGACAGTCAGTGGTACCACGACCATACAGCTTGTCTCCCTGCATGCAGAGACGTGGTGAGCTTTGATCAGTCAAATCAAGCTCCTGTCTACTCACCTCTATGACCAGCTCAAATGGGTTTCTCTCCCATGTCTCTGGATTAGCAGGTACCACATCAAGATGGCTGCCAACAAAGGCCACTGTTCCCTCAGCTCCATCTGGTGTGTACCCAATGATGACATTGCCTCGTCCCTTGTGGTACCAGATATGCTCCACAGTTAGTGGACCGCCATTGTCCTTGCTGTACGGTTTTAGTGCTTCCAATACATGCTTTGCTGATCTGAAAATAGCAATCCAAATCCAACTTCGGACACAAAAGTAGAATATCAATGCAAAACTAACCGGTCTTCCTCAGGTACGAAGCGAGGAGGATTATTTTGCAGATGTTCTGTTTCTCCAATTAATTTGCGCAACAATTCCACGTACCGTTCACTGTTCAGCTCCAGGTCTAGGGGACCAGCCATTCCTACCTTTGCTCCGATCCTCAGCTGGTGCCTCGTCTCAGTCTCTTTATGAAGTTTAATGCAAGGGCGTGGTCTAAATGCAAAAGTCACACCTTTTTATATTTACTCCAATCCGATTGGTCAGTCATGGACCTCACCCTAGATACGCCCCCAGTCACCCGAGCAGTCACCCAACCTCAGCGTTCCTGTGTGCTAGCCTAGTCTGTCTTGGTATCGGACGGTTCTGTGCCCAGTTCAGTCCTGTGCGACGAGTAAGTTAGGTACAGCTGTTTTAGTTCTAATCGTCGTATCTGTACAGAAGTGTTACTAGAATTAAACGTGTTTATAGTGTGTTGATTGCTCCTTGTAAATCTGCAGCAATGAGCTGTTCTCGTCTCCTACGGCCGTGCTCTCGCCTGCTGCGCGGCCCTTCGTCCTCTACCGCACCATTGATATCAAGAGCGTCTCTGTGCAGTAGCAGCTATGCTGATCAGTCGCTAGAGGAAGACGACAAGCTCGGATTCACCAATATGGTGCTTAGATTTGCTAATAAGGTGAGAATAGTCGTTTAATTGCAACAGCTGTATTGAAAATTAATGCTATTATGCTCTTGGTTTGTCGGTAATCAGATCATAAACCATTGTTTCCTGTTCAAGTTGATAGCTGTTAGTTTTATAGTCCAGAGACATGAGTTGTCTTTTTAGATGCCATGCAAGAATAATGTGGTTGTTGAAATTGCATGCCTGCTGTTACATCAGTTAGTTGCATGGTTACATCATCATAGCTGACTTCCAGGTACTTTTGCACCTTGTTGATACATGGATAGAGCTATTGACATTTTGTGCATTCATAAAATGAGTGTTGGTAAGCAATAATTCCATTTTAGGCTCTGCCAATAGTCAGTGAACATATAGTATCAGAGGACGATCGACCTGATGTTTCGCTTGAGGAGAAGAAGAAGCAAGTCGATGGAATCCTAGGGCTTGTCCTGCCCTGCAACCATGTACTTCATGTGACTTTCCCGATCCACATGGATAACGGAGAGATGAAGCCAGTGCAAGCCTGGAGAGCACAGCATTCTCACCACAGAACACCAACCAAAGGAGGTACCAGGCTGTTCTTGTTACTGATTCATAACTCACTGTTTTTCACAGGTATTAGATTCAGTTTGGATGTGACCGAGGATGAGGTTAAGGCACTCTCAATGCTGATGACCTTCAAGTGTGCTATGGTGGATGTACCATTTGGTGGAGCCAAAGGCGGAGTCAAGATTAATCCTCGTGAACATTCTGTGAGTCATGTCTCTGCAGCATTGCACTAATTCTGTTTCTCTCGTAGGACGGGGAACTTGAACGTATCACTCGTCGATTTACCATGGAGCTTGCTAAAAGAGGCTTCATTGGACCGGGACTGGATGTACCAGCTCCTGATATGGGTACTGGGGAAAGAGAGATGAGCTGGATAGCTGATACTTACTCTATGACTCATGGTTTGTGCATTGTCACATGTTAGTATGATAAGCTACTGTCCTACTAGGTCACTCTGATATCAATTCTCATGCGTGTGTCACTGGTAAACCCATTGCTCAAGGTGGTATTCATGGACGAGGGTCAGCCACTGGAAGAGTAAGCTTCTGCCCATCTATTAGTTGTCTATGCCTTGTTGCTCTATTAGGGAGTGTTCTACTCTATTAGAAGTTGCCTCGATGAACCATACTACTGTTCACAAATTGGTTTAGAACCTGGGATCAAAGGAAAGACATTTGTTGTACAGGTACGGTCATACAACTACTACTGATAGTAGAATGATTGTGATGCTTATTTAGGGATTTGGCAATGTTGGGATGCACACCATGCGCTATTTACATCGCAATGGAGCCAAGTGTGTTGGTGTCATGGAGTATGATGGCAACATATATAATCCTGAAGGAATTGATCCCAAAGAACTAGAGGAATACAAAAAGGTTGTTTATTGTTGCTTGTACACGTACTGGTATGTACTTACTGTGTTTTATTGTACACAGTTGAATAAAACCATCATGGGATTCCCTGGTGCAAAACCCACTGAAGAGAATCTTTTAGAAGCAGATTGTGACATACTTGTACCAGCAGCTGGTGAGAAACAGATTACTGCTGCAGTTGCTCGTAATATCAAGGCCAAGGTTTGTGTTCTGTTTATAGAACGTCACTGTGAGTGTTAACTGTACTCCAGGTTATTGCAGAGGGTGCTAATGGTCCCACTACCATTGCAGCTGAGAAGATCCTTCAAGATAAGCATGTGCTCATCATTCCTGTTAGTAGGATCTCAGTGGTGTGTACAGCTCAATAATGGTCCATTGCTTTCTCAGGACATGTTCTGCAATGCTGGTGGTGTCACTGTATCCTACTTCGAGTGGTTGAAAAATCTCAATCATGTCAGCTTTGGTAGACTTACCTGGCAGTATGAAAAGGACTCAAACTATTATCTTCTAGGTTAGTAGCTGATATACCGCCATAATGTGTGATGTGTTGCGGCCCATAGATAGTGTACAGCAGAGTATCGAGCAGCGATTGAAAGCTGTAGATCCTCGATTTGGCAATATTCCTATTGTTCCCTCTGATGAGTTCAAGAAGCGAATTGCTGTGAGTATTATTATTGCATGGTGATCTCTATTGTAGCTCCTTGTAGGGGGCATCTGAAAAGGATATTGTCAACTCAGGGCTTGAGTATACAATGGATAGGTCAGCTAAGGTATGTTATTCTTTGATGTGGTATGTGGTTCACCTTGCTATGATTACTTCCACAGCAAATCATGAATGCTGTTAGAAAGTACAATCTTGGACTTGACTTACGCACTGCAGCCTATGTTTGTTCGTTGCAAAAGATCTATGAAGTATACCGCTGTGCTGGAATTACCTTCTCATGAACTGTTCCAGCCGCTATTATAATTATAGTGCCACCATGCACTGCTGAACATGTGGCATCAGTCATCCGTCAGTTCAACTAACTCAGCTAGTATTAATTATGTTTTAGACAGATCTATTAAATATTGTTGTATCATAGTGGCTTGAATAATACTTGTTCTCTTCTCTAAAGAACTGTTACACTGTATAGCATCGATGCTGCTTTGTTGTTGCAAGTAGCTGCGCAGCCCGTCCCTCAAAGCAAGAACAGCGTTTACGGAAATCACACGATGGTCTGTTCACGTGACAAATTTGATCGCTCACGTGCAACTGTAAACCATACAGTACACCTACTCGCCCGTACTCAACCTGGAGACCAGAATGGCTGGTCCTTTTCGTAAGTGCCTTACAAGCAACAATACTGTCTACCTGATATCATGGGGTCATATTTACGAGGGTATATCTTTGTATATTTGTCTAGTCGACCGCCAACAGCTTGACGAGTCAATTCACCGCAACTTGTTGGCAGGAATTCGACCGCGAACTGCGAACGCAGAAGGCGCCAAGTTTCATTGGCCAAAACGAGTAAGTCACACAGCACCGTATGTGGAAGAACATGTAACCGAGTGTATTTAACAGCAGGGAGAGTTGAGGGTGAAGTTTGAGCTAGGAGAAGAAAAAAGGTCTGTTTGTATTAAAGGTGTGACACACATTAGTCTCTTTTCTCTCTCTCTCTCTCTCTCTCTCTCTCTCTCTCTCTCTCTCTCTCTCTCTCTCTCTCTCTCTCTCTCTCTCTCTCTCTCTCTCTCTCTCTCTCTCTCTCTCTCTCTCTCTCTCTCTCTCTCTCTCTCTCTCTCTCGCTCAGTATTATGATGTTGGTTAGACCATTAAGTATTGAGACAGTCCGTGAGCTAGTGCGGATGAGGTTTGGCCATACACTTACTATGTACTACTATAACGTAGAGGTGAGCCATTCATACTCACCTGAAATATCAATTCTGGTTATTTTGTTCTCTTTCAGTCCAAAGCTATGCAGCTTCTCTCAGCCCAGTCTGATCTCGATCATGCTCTAGCTCTCCACGATGCTCATCCTGAGTGTCGTAATCTAAAGCTAGTCCTCTCTTATGACTCTCCTTACCATCCCACATCTAATATATCTCCTGTACTGCTACCCTCTTCACTATCTCTTCATAATTCTCATCCTCACGAACTCACTCCATCTCAATCTCCCACTCCTGATAACGTAAGTGTATGTGTTCTCTGATCGTGTTTTGATATGCACTGTTGTATATAGCTCAGAGACGAAGTTGCCAGATATACACAAAGGTAAATATCATTTGTTTGTGTGTGTCTTCTGTATTTGTATTGAAAACAAGCTAAGATTGTGTAGTCCTATTGTGTATGGTTCATAGACTCACTGTTGTTGTATTTCTGTGCTTCTGTTTAGGTACATATGTGCTTACAATAAGTGACAAGTCTTGCATTTCCTTTCACCAGGTCACAGTCGGAACCTCAGCATCATCACAACGATGTCGAAGAGGGGTTCATGGAGAGTACAGAGTGGTTTAACACATTCCCAGGCATGCCAGCAATTCCTCGTGGTGAATCCCCACCTCCCGGGTTTATTGACGAGCCAGCAACTCCGTCATTACCACCTGATTTTGTGGGGCAGGTCAGAGATATTAATCTGAAAGTTAGAAACACTTTCAATTTTATTACCACCAGGAGGGAGGAAAGTTTATACCAGAATCAGACGGCGACTCTGACCCAGATGCTTCTCGCTCCATTCCTTCGACTCCATCTGATCTCTCGCTCACTAGTGGAGATCTCAGTCGTCACGAGTACCTCGATCATCCAATCTTTGAAGAGGGTCAGTCATTGATACGCACACACCACCTCACACGATTGCTGTGCGGCGTGGGTGGTAGACTTGCTCTATGTATGGAGTCAATCCTCACATTTTCAACATCTAATAAAACTCTAGTCAATGTCATGTATCATTTCAGATCCTTATCTCTTTGATAATTTGGTTCCGAGGACATTTCCACGAGACAGATCCTTCACTGAAGGAAATCAAATAAAGAAATGTCAGTGAAAGTCAACTATTATTATTTTTATGTTGTATTTGTGCTAACAGTATACGGCACTCATCCTCTCAACCCTCCCAAGTTTCACCCTCCCCTTCATCAACCTCACTACGCGTACCATCGAAAGCAGAAAGCACAGAGCCAGATAGTCTCGTCCGGGCTCCCTCACTCACAACACTCTAGCACTGAATCTCTTACCAAGAGACCGACAGACTCTGAACTGCCCCTAAGCAATCTAGCTTCACTTAATGTTTCATCGAAAGGTATCCTTTGATAGTCAATGTGCTGTGTATTACTGTATGTGCCCACAGTTAGTGCACCTGTTAGATGGACTAAAGGAAAACTATTGGGCACAGGAGCATTTGGACAGGTAGAGTCAAACATGGAAAACTTTACGAAATGTTTGTTTCTTTTTTTCTCAGGTTTTTATTTGTCACGATCTTGATACTGAGAGAGACTTGGCTGTCAAATTGGTTGATATAGACCACATTGAACGTAGCCAGCCTTCTTCAGACTCTCTACACATGCAGAAGGAAGTTCGCTCTTTTGAAACAGAAGTTCAGCTTTTAAAAAATCTTCGTCATGAGAGAATTGTGACGTACTACGGCACAGAACGTAAAGAAGGGAAGTTACACATCTTTATTGAGTACATGCCAGGGGTAAGGAGTCTTATGCTATGCTGGTAATAATTATGCTTATGTGTTTCAGGGCTCGATTTACCAGCTTCTGAGAGAGACAGGGGCTTTGAGTGAAAACCTCACCAGAAAGTACTGTAGACAGTTACTGGAGGGTGTGGTCTATCTTCATGACAGCAAAGTAGTGCATAGAGACATTAAAGGTGTAGACCTGTGAATGTGCTTTACTTTATTGTTATGCTGCTTGGGTAGGTGCCAACATACTTAGAGATACAAACGGCAACGTCAAGCTAGCTGATTTTGGGGCTTCCAGAAGACTACAGACCATCAAGAGTGGGCGTGGTCTCAAGAGTGTCCACGGTACTCCGTACTGGATGGCTCCAGAGGTCATTCGAGGTGACCCCTACACCTTCAGGGCTGATATATGGTGAGATGGATACGAAATAGTGTATTTGATTCTGTTATTTAGTTCTACAATAGCAATCTGCTATCAAAAGTTACGTTATTTTCTCCATTGGTAGGAGTATCGGTGCTACTGTAGTGGAGATGCTCAAGTGCCATCCGCCATGGTATGACTATGAGCCAACAGCAGCCATGTTCAAGATAGTGATGAATGAGACCAAACCTGACCTACCACCACACTGCTCACAAGACGCTAGACACTTCATAGAACTCTGTTTTATAAAGTAAGAAGTCTACGCATAGCTAAGAATAGTTTAGAAATTAGCTTTTGTCAAGAAATAGGTCCTTTAGTCTGTCTAGTAGCTCATCCTGAAAGAATTTTGTGTTTTATTTGTATATTATTCTTCTACAGGGACAAACAACTAAGACCGTCATCATTAGAAATTTTCAAACACCCATTTTGTTCACCTTATTTTCCAAACACATGATCAATTATTATTTAATAATCATACACTGCCAACTGTCACTGTATTATAGAATCTTTCATTATTATAATCACACGCAATGTAACAATAGCAGTAGCTCATTCATTTGTATGTTTTATAGACCTGCTCTCTCCTCAGTCACTTGCTGTCAATCACGACAGCTTCTCAATGTTTTGATATTTGCAGTATCTTTTTAACTAATCCTATACATTGTAATGCTAGTGAGGGAATACATCAAAATAAGACTAGAATTAATGTCAAAATGATGCAGCAGTCTTGTCACATCTGCACAGAGCAAGATTTAGCAGAAGCTAGGGCTGTTGGAGGTCCTGCATGTTGAGAGGAATAATGTAAACTATGATAACTAGTATGGATATGGAATGCTGGACTGCATTGTGTGTGCTCAATTGTACTTGACTCCTTACCTAAGTAAGATACTAGTTTTTTGGTGAAGTCAGCTTCTGGTCGTACAACCGGCCAGTATGTTATTTTGGTCTTTAGCTTGCTTGGTACGCCATCTTGGTCCAGCACTATGGGGATTATGCAGCTGGTCTGTGTGTGTTGCAGTCGATCCAATGCCCTTGCTAGCTCAGCCATACAGTATTCACTCTTTGAAAAATCTTTGGAGAACACGAATATGATCTTTCTGCTCTTATCGACTGCTTCATTGATGTTGTCCAGTATAGTTCTACCTGCTAGGAAGTCGACATGGTGCCAGCAGATACTGTAGGCAGGTTGGTGAGACTCCAGCGGCATCTTTACATGTGTGAGGACAAATTCTTCGGCTTCAGTATGGTAGCTTAGGAACACGTCCCACTTGAAACCCTTCACTGTGTACAACAAAGGTGTTGATTAGAATATGCATTTTCAATACAACTCACTTGGAGGCTCTTTAAGCCTTGCGTAAGAAACACCAAATCTTTTACTGGCTAGCACAAGCCCAATAATACTTGCCACAGCCAATATAGCCAGTACAGCTACCACACTACCCGCAGAAATAGCTGCAACATTACCAGATCCTGAGCAATGAAAATGAATCAATGAGATACAAATATTATGATAATGTTTAACCTTGTAATCCCAGTGTGATGTTCTGTGAGTGGTTTGTTCCTGGTATGAAGCAGCTGTACTCTCCTTGCATGTCTCTACTGAACAAGGGTATTTCCAATCGAGAAATCCATTTACAGTTGTCAGCGTCGAAGGTTGTTAGATTTTGAGAGACACCATCAATATTTTGCACTTCAATGCATGCTGTTCCATTGTTTCGACACCAGTGTGGTGGATGCGACCTGTCCACTCTTTCCGCTAGACAGGTTACAGTGACTAGCGATCCCTCAGAATGAACCGAATTATTGAATCGCTGAATCAGGAAGTCTTCTTTCGTGTTTATAGTGCAAGCTGTAAGAGATCAAGATATAATGGTTGTAAAAATGAAATGTAGTGCATCTTTACCGTCAATAGTCACTGTCCTTTCCACGCCGATAGTACTGTGTTCACATCTGTATAATCCGGCTCGCTGCCTCGTCAAGTTAGTTATTGTTAACTGTGAGATCCAAGCACATGTATTATTATCGTGTCGGAAAGTCTCCTCATATCCATTTCTAGCACCATTCACAAATTGGTATCTTCCATTCGTCCAATAGAACCATAACGGAGGTGCATGAAACATTGCTAGGTTATTGAATCGGCAGTGCAATGTGACATTGGCTCCTAGAGGATATTCAGTTCTGCTACTACCAAGAACAGAGATGGTACCAGTCGCTTTTGCTGTGGTTTCACATTCTATATGACGCAAACAAACAATGATAGAAATCTTACACCAATACTTACTGTCAGCACGTAAAAAGTAGTGCATTGCATCTCTAAAGCAAGTCTTTCCCAGTGCATTGCTAGCACAGCACACATAGTATCCATTGTAGTCAGTAGACCACACGTTCACTAACCAACTGCGACGATTTTCACTCAGGTAAACTAAACTTGTAGGCAGCTCTTGCTGTCGAAACTCATCGATGGTTTCAAACGCAGTCCAATTGTACAGTGCAGGAGGATTAGCATCAATTGGGCATGACAGTGTTAGGGGCTGTCCCACAACAGCTGAGGGTACTCTTGTCAGGTCAATTTGCCGTGGTTCATCTGTTGTTTACATATTAGAAAGGATGCTCTTAATAAACATGGAATGTAGAAAGTTTAGTAACACTACTTTGTATGGAGATCTAATCTACTAGGGTTAGTTGTTGCTAAGCACTCACATGTTATATTGAGTCTGTAATAGTATTCTGAAATAACTGAAGTGTTGGTCGTGCACCTCACCAAAGAGTTGTGATCTGCTATGGTTACATTTAGTTCAAGAAATTGTGTTTGCTGGGCAATTGGTCTAAAAATAGAATTGGGGAATTGTTGTGAATAGATAAACTCCACTCCAGTAGTGTTCTGTGAATGGTTTCCACATGGTATCGTGAGTGAATGACCAGAAACTCCCTCACAGATTATGATACCACTCCCTTGCTCCTCCATGCATTGTGGTGAAGGAGGGATGGGCTTCTCCAAGTGTTCTGTAAGTGAATAAGTAAACTGGACATGCTTTATATAATAGCAGAGGGAGGTGCTATGGAACCCATGATATCCTCATTGTTGGGAGTCGGCTGGACTGGATTTAATACTACTGTCCTGCATACATTGTTACATTGCAATATACAGAGCTATTACATTTGTATAATATTATTATTTGCGCTTTACAGCGAGTGCATACACAAAGATGTATGCTAGTACATTACTCCACACACTCTCAACACTTACCAGTTCTGCAGCAATTGGCTAAGAACAACAGCAATGTTAATACCGGTGCCGCAACTCCAGTCTTCATTATAAACTCAGCTAATCAGACAAAACTCTGGCCGTATTACAGTCCCTCAATGCAGTCGTGCAAGTGTGCGATGCATGCTTGCTTGCGCGCTCCAGCTCCGATCGTAAACGCCACGCCCTCATTATGTGAAGCATGCACGTGGCCACACCCGTACCAAGATGTCTTCTCTGGGAAATCTGAGGGTTCCTTACAGTTCCACAGTTTTCACTAAAGATCATCTTGTTTCAACGACCGATCCTTTTCTTCAGTTTCGAGCTTGGTTTGATGAAGCATTGAAGTGTGATCAGATTACCCAGCCCAACGCAATGAGCCTAGCCACTAGCACTATTGATGGCAAGCCATCTTGCAGGATTGTGCTGATGAAACATTTCGACGAGAATGGTTTCAACTTCTTCACCAATTTACAGGGCCGAAAAGCCAATGAGCTGGCTGAGAATCCTTTTGCCTCACTGTTGTTCTTTTGGTCTCCACTTCACAGACAAATACGGATCGAGGGTCGTGTAGAACCACTTCCTGAAGCAGTGTCTACAAAATATTTTCAATCCAGGCCCATTTCAAGCCAAATTAGTGCGACTATCAGTCAACAGAGCAAAGTAGTAGAGAGCAGAGAGGAACTGGAGAGGATGCATGCTGAGTTGCACAGCAAGGTTGAGCAGTCTAACGAGCCACTACCTCGACCACTGCACTGGGGAGGATTTTGTTTAGTGCCATTTAGCTTCGAGTTCTGGCAAGGACAGAGTAATCGACTACACGATAGGCTTGTGTTTGTGAAGAGTGATGATGATGATGGTTGGAGATTAAAAAGACTAGCACCTTAGCTGCACTTTAGTAGTGTTTAACTACACATGTATAGCTTATTCATCTGTTTCTATGAATAATAATTGATTATTAGGCGTGTCTCGATGAGAGTACATGTAGTAGTACATTAATGTGCTGTCTGTAGATGAGAGTGTGTGTGGTTATCTATGAAGTTTACTGCATTGATAGCTATTGTAAGTGCACTAGCTATACTATCATTTGCTAGCATCACATATATTTTCTGTTCCACCAGTGCCTGACTGTGCAAGACCTGCTCTGCCTACCAGACCTCTTTAAGTCCTAATACTAGTTCTCATCCCTAGAAGTCTGTTAGTTTATCTTCTTTTAAAAGAGTATCCATCATCTAGTTATTTAACAAACAACTTTTATATCACCCGAACTCATAATTGTTTTGTCTTAAATTATCTGTTCCTACTATTATTATTATTGTTCTTGCTGTTGTATTTTTATTTTTTTTGTTATTGTTGTTTTTTGTCCATTTGTTTTTGTTGTTATTGTTGCTTTTTTGTCTGTTTGTTTTGTTTTGGTCTTGTTTTTGTTTTGTTTTTGCTTTTGGGCGTCTGGCCCTCGTTATTAGCCTCTGGCTATTTGGTCATTGTCCTGCACTATTCTTGTAAACTTGCTTAAAGAAAAAAATCCCTATCGGGCTTGGGACGCACACTGCAGCAAGGATGTGGTGAGTAAGACAGCCTTGATGTAAAGCAGCTGGAGTAAAATTAGAGATAGAGGAATTAACACTTAGAACAAGTACAGGAGATGTGAAACGAACATAAGACAGATGATTATGTGGTCTGTAAGTACACTTTCCCAAACTAGGTCAGATTTTTGTATGATCAAATGTGCTGTGGGCTAGGCTGGGTCAGGCAGTGAACAACTCTTTTTGTCATGCAGCTAGAATTGGAAACCAAAAATCTCTCTACTGACAAGTGACAACTACACCACTGAACAGCCTGAAATAAATGTTCAAAACATTAAGTGTGCTTCTATGTCGATTTTTTTATCCAGCTAGCTCTATCATACTGTTAAATTTACTAATAAATTCTCATTCAGAGTTGCTGCGAGCCTGAGCGAGCCCCGCATTGCACACGTTCATCAAGCCTCTCCGTTTCACGCGTGCGTGCGTACGTATACAAAATTCAGTTTTTTGTGCTAACATACACAGTTTGCAATGGGCTTCTCTCAGGAAAAAAATGTTACAAGAAATCGGTGCCGCAAGATCAAGATAGTTTTGCTGGCGACTGCAATAGCATTTGTATACGGCGTGTCTGTACTGCTACTCTCTGGTGTATTGGATAGGGACCAAAATCCAGGGTGCAGTTCAGGTAATCTACTTTCATATCGACCTAGAAGACCCGGCCCAGAATACTTCCATCCCAACGTGGTGCACTACATGAAACTAGCTGCTGACGTCAAGCAAGGAGACCACGGGACTATAAACTTTATAGAGTACGTGTCTATGCTGTCTTTTCACTCTTTCCTGAATCCTGACAAAATAATCATACACTCAAACTTGGAGAAATTCTCCGGAAAATACTGGGACATGGTGCAGAAATGGACAACCAGTAGAGTAGAATTGCGTAAAATAAGCATACCTTCTACAATTGGTGGAAAGAAATGGAAGTATGTGGAACATGTGGCTGACTACCTGAAGCTGGTGGTTGTCAAGGAGTACGGTGGAATTGCAACTGACTTTGATGTCTTTGTGCTAAATGGTACAAACATCATTGAGCAGCGGAAAAGAGCTGAATGCTTTCTCTCATGTGAGGGACTAAACTGTATTACCATCAATGCAGGCTTTTACTCGTGTTCAAAGCAGTCTAAGTACATTGAGAGCTTGATGAACAAGTATGATGCTGATTATCATCCTGAAGAATGGCTGTACAATGCTGGCTATGTCCCTACCGAGATGCTGGTACGTGGAAATGAATGTCACAATGTGTACGTTGATTACACGATCGTTGGTGATCCATACGGTGCTGACGATGCCAGCCATTGGCTGAAATCTAATGGTGTTGACTGGAAAAATCGATCAATACTTCACATCATTGTGAGAAATATAGACATAAAACTTGATAGAGAGACCATACTGAATGGGAATTCATCCTTTTCAGAACTAATCAGAACCATCGTTTCTAACAGTTAGTATTTTGTATGCAAAGTTGTATTGTATCTTTTAACACTTCTTTCATTAGCCACAACTAACAGTGCGTTTACACTATCAACTTCAGAACTGTGCCAGACTGGTGGTTGATAGGTTGATAGTACTACAACGACTCTATCAATATCAAACTTTGATTAAACTACAAAAGTCTGGTCCATTTCTAAAGTTGCTAGTGTAAACGCACTATGTTAGCACAATAGCACTGATTTGAACAAACGGTGCACTGATTGTTCACACCAATATCTATGATGAATTATCTCCGAGATTCTAATATTAATTTTGACTAAATTCTTTTTGGAAGTTAGAACTCAAAGTCGGTGAATAATTTATTGTAGTAAAAATGCAAAAACATTGTAACCAGTTGTTCTACAAAGTTCTTCTAGCAACTCGTGATGTAATGTTCCACTGGTTGTGCAGCTGTTCTGTGTGATGTTTCAGCTCGGTCAGCTTCTCTTGAATGGTGTCTGTGATTTGCTTGCGTATCACGACTGCACTTGCTTGAGCTGCTTTTTGATTTGCTACCCACTGAGTGAAGTCAATAGGCTCCCCCACTGTCACTGTGAGTTTCTGTGTAAGGGAGGAAACTGATGAACATTAGTTAGGTTCCTTTTTACTAAACAAATTTCCTGAACTATCCAATGTTAACTGCTAGAAAAAAAAATAGTGTCATTTTCTAAATCAACCTCAGGAAGTTATCGTTTGGCGACAATTCAAGCCATGTTGAAAGATTGTGTATGACATTGAGAAAATGACTACATGAAGTTGCTCACTTACAGCTGCTAGCACATACCTAACTGGATTAGATACTCATAAGTAATAGTCAATACAGCACAAGTTATAGTATAGATCCAGTCATTACATGTACTGTGCAATACATCAGGTGGTAAGTGGTCAGTTTCTTGAAAATATATTATACAATAGTAAATTCCTTTTCTTCCTGTTGAACTAATCAGTGAAGTGGCTTACTCTATCTTAACAAATCATAAAGAGTTGGGCAACATCAAAAGTAGTGTTGGCAAACAACACCTTGTCTACCACACTATACTATCAATTACATCATGTATTGAGACTAAGTAACGTCATGAGTGTGTAGTAAGAACTATAATTTTATTATTAGATCAAAATAGGTAACAGCAATTTCAGGTTACTTAGTAGAGTGTCGTCACTGATGATCAACTGACATTGTGTGAACAAGACTACAAAGACTCCATTTTATTAGCTGTTACTCTTTCATCAACGATTCTAAGAAGCCCGAAACTCGCTGAACATGTACCCTATTGGTGTTAACTACATGTATTCAAGATGTGTTTAACTCACTTTGAATAGTCTCGGTATGTACGGAGCATAGTTTGGTAATATCTTGTCCATGCCTGTGTGCCACAGGGGTATTACAATGGGTGTGGTCTTGGCTTCAGCTATAAGTCTACTCACACCTTCAGTTGGAGAATGAACATTGAATGATAATAATCAATACTGACCCCATTTTAGTCTGATATATTCTCCTGTGAGGTTGACTTTTCCTGAAACAGAAATAAAAGTCATTATTATAATGCTGAAAGAAGCAAGTAACTAACATGTACCTTCAGGAAAAATATGGACCCACTTCCCTTCATCGAGCTTCTGTAGACAGTAGTTCATAGCTCTCTGGTACACTCCGTCACCTTAGCAACACAATGAGAACTTAACAATGTTTACCCTGTGCAATAAAGCACCAAAGCAATGCTTTTGCCTCGGTGGAATTTCAAGCAGCTAGCTTAGTGCAGTTTATTTGACAATAGACACTGCAGTGAATGTAGCTATAATAGAATTCTGTAGCTATGGAAACTAACTGTCTTGACCACAATGTTGTGACACCTTCAGCCCTAGAGTTGCTGATAACTAGAGTGCTGTACTCGATATAAAGTAAAGCTGCAGCAAGACATTAATACTGAGAGACTAGCTGTAAATTTAACAACACAGTAACTACAGCTATATAAATTATTACAATGCTACGGGATTCTGATTCAGCTGAGTATATTCAATTATCACACAGCCTACACTAAGCAGGTAGAAGGCCTGAAACAATTTTTAGTATGCAATCAGAAGCCAACAGTGCTGACCATGTACCACACCTGTCTACATGCAATGTCAGCAGACCATGAGTGGAGTAGCTGCTAGCTTCTTCTCCATACTTGCGCTGCTATACTGTAGTATACAAGTAGCTGTGGGCAGTTTTGTCTTCAGAGAAGTCTGCATCACCACCAACATGCAGCCACCCAGGTGAGCAATTCACGCGGTAACTAGCTTTAAAATCAAACTTCAAATCCGAGCAAGTATCAATTTCTACCAGTGTTGCTTGTTTCAGTGAATAGTTTTCAGTGAGTGACGAGAAATCGTTGTGACAGACTGACTGACAGAAATATCACACATAACAGCACTTGCAGCAATTTAATTATGCAATCAGAAGCCAAACAGTGCTGACCACATGGCAGATATTGCACATGTATACACGATATACCACGAAGAACAAGGCTGAAAGTAGATAGATGTAGATACACGAGGCAAAGGAAGTTACACGAGAAATATTTCGTGTATAACTAGTTTGACAGCCACACCCATTTTAAACATGGCGATCTCGAACTGGACGATTTCTTTTTGCTCTTCCTGGTGTTGCGCCAACAACAAATGAAAGTTAAGTGCAAATTTTTACAAAGCATACGTGAACAATGAAGGGAAAAACTAGATTTGTGCTTGATCATGGAAAAACAACACTTTTTATGTGTTAATTTCAGTATAATTATGAAAATACACGAAAGTAGTAAAGTAAATACAAGTATATACACGGATAACATTGATAAGTAAATGTAAAATAGAGAAAAAAGTGCAATGTCTGCCACATGGTGACTTTAGACGTGTCTACAATGTCAGGACAAGAGTGAGATTGCCCTAGCCTGCTAGCTTATTCATGTATTTTCTCTGGACTTGTGCTGCTATCATGTAGCATAAATCTAACGTACAAGCTACTAGGCAGTCAGCTGTGGGTAGTTTCATCTTCAGAAAAGTCTAGATCGCCATCCCGCCATAACTCGCAAAACAGCTTAGAACTAAATTCTTATAATAGGGTAGTAATAGTACAGAGGAGAAACACACTAAGATTTAAATAGAAGGAAAAAGACAAAAATAAAACAAAAAAATTCTTACAATTGCTTTTTTAAAATAATGTCAATTTCTTCCTGTTAAGTAAGTTTTAGCACTTAGTGTTTAGCAAGTGTTGCGCTATACTGCTAACAGACAGAATGACACACACATACACAGACTACTGTATCTGTATGCCTCCGCCCACCGAGGCATAACAAGCAAGGGTTAGATCAAGTCTGAAATATGACCTAACCACTTTAAAATAATACACTTGATTGGTGAGCTACATGTATGTATTTTATAGTAGTACTAGATCTTTGATGTTTCAGTCTACTCTCACTAATACATAAGCTCACTCATTTGAATGATTCGTAAGACTCACCTCTGATCACAGGAACATTCTGTACTCGTGCTGAAAATGCAGATACGAATTTTGTAGGGAAGCAAATATCCTTGGCAGCTGGAGCCCTATCAAGACCAGCAATATAGAGATAAACATACAGACTGGTATACTGACCATCTGGCTAGAAAGAAAGTGGAGGGAGTCACCATCGGTAACAATCCTACAGAGGATATAATATTAAATACTAAATATTGTTGTAGCTGCCATAAGGTTTGTCTAAAGGACAGCACAAATACATTGTATAGATGAATACATACCAATGATGTAGGCACATGACAGTGACAATGATTACTTGTTTTGTCAGTAGGTACATGTGTAAATCTGATTGTATACGACAGGATTTATATACACAGCAGAGATCTCTCAGTTGCTAGGCACTATACAGACCTTCTAGTTACGTGAAAGGCCGTATACTTGGTAGGTAAGAATGTACAGTATGATTGGAAGATAGTCTTTCCTCATACTGTCACACTGCATGAAAGGCAACGACACCCAACAAGGCATGCAGGTTTTGTTTCTCTGTGACAAAGCTACAAACTCGGCTGTGTGTCCTACTGCAGAGTCCCACTGCCCATCGCGTACCCAACAAATCGCTGTACAGGCCTTCTATCCCACATGGCAGCGCAAATCCATATTATGCTGATTCCTTGTGGAAACTACAGTTGTAGTATGAAAAACAATTAACTCTGTATCACTTGTTTCATTTTGCAACTTTGGAACCTCAAACGAGGCCAAAATAACTAACAAACATGTACATACATGTTGTTGACAATCAATGTGAGGATCACTCAATATAAAGTCAGTAAGCCAGTTACAGTGGTTTATTACTTCTTGCAAGGGTAAAGTGTAAACTGTAGACCGTAAAGTGTAGAGCACTAATGCATTAAAATGCTTTGATCAGTGTGAATAAAATAATACCAGTGACTCGACACATTAGTGACTTCAAGGTGACGCTTTACACTCAAATCTTCCTTGCAAGAAGTAATAAACCTCTGTATTTTAGTAAAATAACCAGAAAATAACTCTGAAATTATTCTGGTACTACTTAGAACCTCAAGCAAGAGACTGCTAACTAGCCACACAGTGTAACATACCCCACACTAAAGGGTCATCAATACATGAAGCATGATTGCATACAGTGACCAACGGAGTTCCTGGAGGCCTTTCATACACAGCAGCTCTTAAAATCTCCCAGTTCTTGGTTTGCACACGTTGACCAAACCCTAAAATCAAAAAGGGGGTTTCATGTATTTATCGTATCGTAAACTCACTCATCCATGCCTTGCACAGTATTTGAGCTGTTGCCATGCAAAGAAAAGAAGAAACACGCCATGACAGGCGAGGCCTGTAAGGAAGTGGCCAATCTTTGAGCGTCAACGACATGTTGGTCATAGCTATATTAGCCACGCCTACTATTATAACCACACCTTCTAAATTTTAGATCCAGACCAAACGGGATCCTGGCTAATAAATACACGTGGTCTACACGTGGTGAAAATGTTCAGGCACTGTGCTCTCAAGGTTTGCTTCAGAAAGATCTTGGTGGCTCAAAACTTGTCTTCCACAGGTTTTGGTTCCATCGAGTAGTGGTCATATTGGTGTTAGAGCCATTAGTTCATCATCTTCTCTTTCATTTGAGAGATGTATGTTTTTTTTGATCACCTGTCTCTGATCATTATTCACTATTTTAACTCTCCAGGTATTAACGAAGTGAGGCTTCTAGGACGAGTTGGCAAAGATCCTGTTGAGACAGAGGATGGAGTATTCTTCAGTTTAGCTACAAATTATGTTAAGAGCACCAGCACTGCACCGGATGGCACAAGTAATTTCAAACACTCGTCTTTGTATTATTTTCTCCACTATCTCTCTAGGAATAAGAGACAGAAAAGTTTGTTGGCACAATATTGTAGCATTCAGACAACCCAACAAAGAATACATCATGAAGAACGTCACAAAAGGGTGCGTGGATTATAAACAAAATTCATGTTCAATAGCTAGACAATTATTTTGTCGTGTTTAGATGATCACAATTTCTTCATTTGTATGGGTGTAAAACTACGTTTTTATTATTCGTCTTCCCCTATAGGTGCCGTGTGCTAATTGATGGAAATTTAGTTTACTCTAGATATAAGGGCGGTAATGATGAATGGGTCACTAAATGCAGTGTTGCATCACGTTAGTAAAACACACATCTTGTACACTACTGTATCTCACATTTTGATTATTGAGACACCGTACAGCAATGCATGATTAAATTCTGTGAGCTCTAGATTCGTGAAATTATTAATGTAATGAACCAATAATCGGTCACCATGCATGTATATTCAGCACTTCATTACAGCCAGCTAGAGGAGGAGGCGATGCCAGCTATACACTGGTGGGATTCGGTTTGAGTTTATGCGAGACACAGCTCAGAAAATGTAACAATCGGCCGAAAGTGTCAGTTTTTGAACAACTGGCCCGTACTCTCCTGCTTCAAAAAGCAGGAGCACAACTTCTACATGAAAAATATATAGCAAGAGCGGTTACCTTCGTTCAATAATCACAGCCAACATCTACGGCCCAGCTCAACTCAAAGCTAGTCTGCAAGCAGCATGAAACTGGGCTGTGCCTAATAATCATCTTTTTGCACAAATTAATGCCGATTATTGACAAATTGGCACCGCCCAGTTTCATGCTGCTTGCATACTAGCTTCGAGTTGTAGATGTTGGCTGTGGCTATTGAACGAAGGTAACTCTTGTTATTATGTAGAAGTTGTGCTCTTGTTCTTTGAAGCAGCAGAGTACGGGCTAGTTGTCCATAAAACTGACACTTTCGGCCGATATTTTAATTTTCGGTTCACTCTCATCTTCTTGGCTGTGTCTCGCGTAAACTCAAACTGAGCACTTCGAATCTTTGGTTGTATGCAGGCCTACAACAGAGTCATACACCAGTGTATACCTGAGATCGCCTCCTCCTCTAGCTGGCTGTAATGAAGTGCCGAATATATATGGTGACCGATTTATTGGTTCATTAGATAAGACACTTCTGCATATCCATGCCAAGTTACAAAGGTAATCTGCTGTGAAAATAAGCATTAAGTGTTAAAGTATTTTTGTAGGCTGTCGTCTTACGAAAGTTTTTCAATGCAAAATTTTTTCAACACAGCGAAATCTAATAATCTGTATTTCTTTTTTATTCTTCTGCTATACAAGAAGCTGACAATACTTACCACTATCAAAATGTATGCATACATTCTGCTTTGATTTTTTAATATATACTGTTTTTTTGGCAGTGCTCTGACTCACTAAAAACAGAATTATTGAAATTGTAACTAACTTCCGGAGCTGATTCGTATGTTTTATGTGTTGTAATCTCCTGCAGATAGTCTCATATTAATGGATAACCCACAGTTAAGAAAAGAGAAAACAGTTCTTGGTGGTGATGCTGTTGAAGCGGCTTTGAGCAATGATGAACCAGTTCTCGACAACGATGAACCAGACATGGACAACAGTGAATTTAAGAATGAAGATCCATCGAGGGATACTGTACAGAGCTCGTGAACACTTATCTAATCAATTTAATTCCCATCTATTGTACACGCCCACGATTGACTTTAATTAATAATAATTATTTTACTATGTATAGTCTGGTAACTGCACACATGTCACGTAATTCGCTACACATGGAGATGAAAGCGACCATACTGTTCGCCGTAGTGCTGCTACGGAGTGCTGGAGTGAATGCTGTCGCACCTGGCGACCAACAGAGCTCTTGTTTTAGTACAGAATTGCCCACTTCTCCCGGTCATGGATTGATCAATGCTTACACGAGCACGCAGAGACCTCTGATGGATTCTTACTGGTACGATAGAGTGGTAGGAACAACCGGAGTGTGGGATTTCATAGAGGGAAATGTCGACGATAACGGAGTAAGTATGATATTACAATGATACTTTTGTGACTATCTACATGCTTTTCATCATCAGTGGAGACGAGGACAACTTGCATCATGTCGAGGTACTGTCGTATCTAGCAAATCCAACAACCCTGCTGAAAACAACTGGTTTGCAACTCAGTTCATCTCCAGGAGCACTGCTCAGGCTCCTACTCATGCCCTCCCCATCACAGTGAACGTATCACACACCTTCCTCTCGTGTACTCCCAACTTATTCAGACTGCACTACTACCCAAGTGCCTCTAATCCAGGGAGCAACTCAGGAACTAGTAACTACATACATATTGGAGATGTAGACACTAGTGATAATTCACAACAGACGTCAACCTTCAATTTTAATTTAGCCTCTCAGTACAGTGGCTTCTATCTTGGCTTCCAAGATCAGGACTCGTGTGGTACTGTAGAGAGAGTGCGGGTGTATCGTACCATATGCCCCTCACGTACAGAGGGGTTGGTGATGTATCCTGAAACACCAACTGGTACTAGTGCTGTCTCCGTAACTCATCAGTGTATAGCTAATGCTGGAGTGAGTGGAGGTGGACTGATGTGTAATACTGATGGCTCATGGAGTGGTTCACCATCATGTAGCTGTGCATCAGGACATGTACTAAATGGAGGAAATTGTCAAGGTAAGTCCTTTGTTTAAATTGTAACAATAGTCTGTAATTCTACCCATTTGAAGCTATAGATAATTTTTACTATTGCTAGTATATCATACTACTGACTGCGGTACTTTCTTGAGCTCTAGGAGTTTACTGCAACCAGTGTTATGTTAGCCGCTCTGTACTGTTTGTATTCTCATTCTGTAAACAGAGAAGAATTACTTGTTGTATATAGGTTATGGTTTATACAAACAGATCATCTGCTGTTGTTGGTCTTTCTTTGATACAATACTAAGAATAGTAAACTGCTTTACATATTGTAATAACGAATAATTATGAGAACATCACAACTGGTAAAAACATATTTTACGAGCCATGTCTCAGGCAAGTGATTCTTACTAGCGGTGTGCCTTAATAAGATTATTATTTTGTCAACAGTCAAATTGTAATTTTAGTTTTGTAAAATATAAAATTGTAAAATTGTAATTTTAGTTTTGTAAAATAATATTGGGCTTCATTTGTACTATTACTACTAGTTCCTATTTGTAGTGGTTTTGCTATTCTTGCACAAGTGTCAAGTGTCAAGTGTAGAGTATAAGGTAGCATGTACTCCTTTCTAACCTGGTGTTGACCAAACATAGCCATGTACACCTACCTCAGCTCTGACCTCCACCTACATCATGCACTGTTGTCAGGCTTGTGTTTATGTTGCTAGTTCAAATAGAGTGGGTCAGGTGTTCTACCTTCTGTCAGATCAACATTTCTTGCCCACTTTTTCATTGAAGCCTCCTGTTGTTAGTCAGATAAACTCCTGATACCATATAGGCATGTTATTGCAACTGATAATCTGACCATGCCTCTATCTCCTCCTCCCTCAGCTTGTACTGCTGGTACCTTTCAATCAGGTAGCTCTTGCCTGAGCTGCCCAGCAAACACTGTGGGCACCAGTGTGGGAGTGGCAGTGTGTCCCTGTCAGGCTAACTTCTACAGAGCACCTTCAGACAGTCCATCTATGTCTTGCACTGGTACAGCATCATAATGTGTATTGATAGCATGTACTGTTGTCCACTGCAGTACCTCCATCAAGTGTTCAGAACCTGCAAGCACCTGATAATGATCGTACTAACACCAGTATCACAATCCAGTGGACTACACCAGCCACTACTGGTGGTCGCAGTGATCTAGTCTATCAGATTAGCTATCGTAGAATAGGAACTGAACAATCCATCATGAAGAACACTACTCAGACTTCAGACCAGCTGACTGGACTGCAGCCATTATCAGAGTACACCATCATGGTGGTGTCAGCTAATGGAATCACAGAGGGTCTACCTAATGTTGCTGCTGTCACTCTACAGGGCAGGACAGCCACATTATCAGCCAGTACAAGAGAAGGAGGTTGGTACCACTAATTTTCACCTTCTTCCATCTTTTTAATTTGTGCATTGCATCATAGTTCCAGGACCACTAGCAGATGTAGCTGTATTGGGTAGAAATGATACAATTGTTATAGTCTGGCGACCTCCTCAAAACCCCAATGGAGAACTCTTAGGATACTCAATTCGATTTTATGAATTGGGAATGGTTGACCAAGCTAATAATGTGGACAAGGAAGCTAGTGAGTATTACCATGTGCTCACTGATGCTGATGTGCCCAGCGGATCTAACATCCAAGTACAGGTGTGCTGAATCCTTCAATATTGGCTGTTAACCTAGTTATGTTACTTGTTGATTTTGATTCAATTAGATTCGAGGTAGGACTGCTTTGGGTGGTGGAACATGGAGTATACCACAGCAGCGTATGTGATATTATGTAATCAAGTGTTTCAGCTAGCTATTGATATCTATTCCACAGCCAATTCAACAGTGCTATTGGCTTGCTCTGGCCCTTATCATGGTAAGGGTTGCTATTAGTGCTAATGTGTAATCGCTCTGTGTTGAATTGTGATTGTGGCGTGTTTGCAGTAGTTTAGACTGCTGCTAATGCAGCTATTACTTTAAGCGTGAGTTGTTCACTACACTGTGTGGGCTCCACTTTTGTCCATAAGGGACAAACACATAACTAAGTGATTCTGTTCCTTGTAGGCTTCTCGGTTGCAGTACTCATCATTTGTGCAGTGATTTCACTTGCCTTCTTCTTGCAGTAGAATATAATCAAGACCAACATTGTACAAAATGACAATACACAAATCAATTATTGTACAAATTGTGCAAATAATTTATTTTCTTTTTTACCCTTTTGTAAATTCAGTGAAGTTTATTTTACTCTGTGTATTTTTGAAGACAATGATGTTTTTAGATAATTAGCACCATAAACTAAGGTTACCATAGGGAATAAATAACATTTGTTATAGTGATTGTTATTGTGTACTTAGTGTGTAGCTCAGTTGCTTCACACCATTCTACAACAACAGGCCTGGTGTTTTCTGAGAACACTAACATTGAAATTTTGTTGACAAAAAATGATTGCTATGATACACGATGAGTAAAAAATGAGACAGATGATGATGTTACTATCACAGGCAAGACACGGTTAGAAAAATACAAGTTTGCAGATCATCACGCATGTAGTCGTTAGGATTTAGTGTCATAGTAATTGCTCATCTCGTATCTCCTGCAAAAAGACAAAAAATCACAAGATTATTAATACAACATTTAAATAGACTCACTTGGAGGTTGCTGTAAAGATGATCGACAAGAAAGGAAAAAATAGTATCAGTGCAGTATTATAATCTCTACTTGTAAGTACCTGATGATCTCTTCCGCTGCCAGCAGCACAGTGAGACAGTGATGAGGACAACTACAATGATAGCTACTATTATTACGGCAATTATGACTCCGACAGCAATCCAGATTGAGCTACTACCAGAGAGTGAGTCAGAAACTATAATTGCAGATTATAATGAAATTATAACTGAAGTATTTTACTAACCATTAGGTACCACGGAACATGAAGGAGTTTCTGTAACTCTGATTGTTGTAGCATCAGCTTTACAAGAAGCTAGAGGATAAGGAGTTTTTGTAACATATACAATGCTAGTACGTCCATCACACGATAATAATGGAGAGTGAGTGACTGTGGTTGCCACACAAGGTGAGCTTGGTGAAGGTACGAGTGAGGGACATGATGTGGTAATGAATGGAGGAGGTGAAGAACAAGTTGGCATAATGGGTGATGGAGTTTGAGTGACTATAATCGTTGTTGCAATATTTGCGCAAGAGCAGGCAGGAGAGGCTGTAATGGTGGTGGTAGTACCTGGACACTGAGAGGCAACAGGAGTCATCATGGCTACTGGCATTTGTGAGGTTAGTGTACAGGAGATGAAAGCGGCTCCTACAATAACAGTAGAATAGAGAGAGAGAGAGAGAGAGAGAGAGAGAGAGAGAGAGAGAGAGAGAGAGACTAAATCATTGTTACAAAAGTACTACTAACTTGATAGTGGTTGTGGCGTACTCCATTCACCTGCTCCAATCATCGTCCTACCACGAACCTATTAGGAAGACTAATAATTTCCTGACTAATAATTTTCAACATGTAGTACCTGAACTTGCAGGTTGTTGCCATCTGGTAGATTGCTGGTAGTTAGTTGGCGGTAAAAGAGATTCACATCAACATTGATGATCTGAGCTTGTCCTATGTTACCATCAGAATACACTCTGATAATATAGCCAGTCAGTATGCCATTAGGAGACTGTGGAGCCTGCCAGATAACAGCACGATCAATCACTGCTACACTTGCTGGAGGACCAGGTACTGCAAAATATTAGGTTCAGTCGGTGAGTCCAGTGCTTGTAGTGTACACACTAGTGGTACCAACCTCCTTCTGTTGTACTGGCTGATAGTGTGGCTGTCCTGCTCTGTAGAGTGATAGCAGCAACATTGGGTAGACCCTCTGTGATTCCATTAGCTGACACCACCATGATGGTGTACTCTGATAATGGCTGCAGTCCAGTCAGCTGATCTGAAGTCTGAGTAGTGGTCTTCATGATGGATTGTTCAGATCCTATTCTACGATAGCTAATCTGATAGACTAGATCACTGCGACCACCAGTAGTGACTGGTGCAGTCCACTGGATTGTGATACTGGTGTTAGTACGACCATTATCAGGTGCTTGCAGGTTCTGAACACTTGATGGAGGTACTGCAGTGGACAACAGTACATGCTATCAATACACATTATGATGCTGTACCAGTGCAAGACATAGATGGACTGTCTGTAGGTGCTCTGTAGAAGTTAGCCTGACAGGAACACTCTGCCACTCCCACACCAGTGCCAATAGTGTTTGCTGGGCAGCTCAGGCACGAGCTACCTGATTGATATTGACCAGCAGGGCAAGCTGAGGGAGGAGAGTTTGGACAGAATTTTGACAGAAACAATACAATGTTTGTGTTGTGGCATGTTATCATAGTAACTGACTAGACACCACAGACCTAATTATTTTGTCAGTTAGCTATACCAGGAAAACACCAAACATCTACATGTATGTTGCAAGAACCAGTCTGTGTTAGTTTTGGCACAGGATGCATTTAACTCATGTTACATTATCTGTATCAAAAGATGCCTCTGGCTAGGTTGTTTACAATGAACCTTTGAAAAAAAGATGTTGTTTACCATGCAGAGTAAACTAAACCAATCACATTATCATGCATTGGGACTAGCAATACATTATCAATTTCACCTTGGCAATTTCCTCCATCTAGTACATGTCCTGATACACAGCTACATGATGGTGAACCAGTCCATGAGCCATCAGTATTACACATCAGTCCACCTCCACTCACTTCAGCATTAGCTATACACTGATGAGTGACAGAGACAGCACTAGTACCAGTTGGTGTTTCAGGATACATCACCAACCCCTCTGTACGTGAGGGGCATATGGTACGATACACCTGCACTCTCTCTACAGTACCACACGAGTCCTGATCTTGGAAGGCAAGATAGAAGCCACTGTACTGAGAGGCTAAATTAAAATTGAAGGTTGACACCTGCAGTGAATTAGTACTAGGGTCTACATCTCCAATATGTATGTAGTTACTAATTCCTGAGCTGCTCCCTGGATTAGAGGCACTTGGGTAGTAATGCAGTCTGAATAAGTTGGGAGTACACGAGAGGAAGGTGTGTGATACGTTCACTGTGATGGGGAGGGCATAATCAGGAGTCTGAGCAGTGCTCCTGGAGATGAACTGAGTTGCAAACCAGTTGTTTTCAGCAGGGTTGTTGGATCTTGTAGCTCCGACGGTAGTTCGACATGATGCAATTTGTCCTCGTCTCCACTGATGATGAAAAGCATGTAGATAGTCACAAATGTATCATTGTAAATATCATACACTTACTCCTTTATTGTCAGCATTTCCCTCTATGAAAGCCCACACTCCGGTTGATCCTACCACTCTATCGTACCAGTAAGAATCCATCAGAGGTCTCTGCGTGCTCGTGTAAGCACCGACCAATCCATGACCGGGAGAAGAGGGGAATTGTGTAGTAAGACAAGTGCTCTGTTGGTCGCCAGGTGCGACAGCATTCACTCCAGCACTCAGTAGGTGCAGGATAGCAAACACGAGGATAAACGCCTTGTAGTACTCCATTCTCAAAAAAATTGTAGTTCTGCAGCTCTGTCGCGAAATGCGCACTTTTATAGCGGAAGTTACTTACTAATCACGTGATACCCAGACTGCATACTAAAAAAATATTATCAATACATGTAGTAGCAATAAAAAAATATTAAAATCACTTCCCTGAGTTAATGATATGATGAAAACAATGGCACATCAGTGTGGGCGAAACTTCTGAAGTTTGCAATCATGTGATAGAAATAATTTCTTTGCCTGCAAAATTTTTGAGATTCATAATCACACTATTATGTGTACTATCTATAATCTGTATGTGGTACTGAATCTCACATTCATTGTTTGATGAAAGAAGTGAATGTACAGAGAGATTTTGTCTGTGCAATAATCATTTGATACAGATTATGCTTGCTTATTATCATTGCTCTGCCTACTTCTCTTTATCCAGATCTTGACTACCATGGGGAGACACCACCAAGTCACCCTCTCTACTGTGTCCACCTGGTCTTGAACCATATGTAGCTATTGCTGAGCTAGTTGACAAGGTACAGTATTGTATACACAGAGGTCAATGTGTCACTGCTGGAATCTGCAGGTGTTTGAACAGCGTTCTCAAGTCAGCATGCAGCGTCGCACACAGCTTGGTGTGACAGCTGTACCAGCTACCTCACTGCAGATACACGCACTGAGAGCACGAGGCAGTATCGATCCATCATCAGGTATAACGCACTACTGTATTGCTACATCACTTCCTCACTCTCCTTGTAGGATACTCTAAACTGATTGGGTACTTATACCTCTCTTCTAAAATAGTGTTTTTGCTGATGATCAGGTGCAACACTGTTCTACTGATGTTCTACTCTATCACATACTGCTATCAAACTGTTTAGTACTTGATCATGTGATACCCTGTATAAGAACAGAATTTTAAATGTAGCTGAATGGTGAATAAACCTGCTGTAAGCCGTACAAATTATTTGCTCACAGTAAAAATTTTTGTGTACGATCATATTTTTGTGTGTACAATGCATCGAATGTTCCCATTGGATAAACAAATTTTTCAGTGTGAACACAAAAATTATATTACGTTTGCTATAGTCTGAGTGAAATAGAAAAATAATATACAATAGCAGTCAAATAAGACATTGTTCTACTATCACATCATAACGCAAAATTTCAAAACAAATTGTCAATCGAAAGTGAAACAAACGACATACATCCTATACGCAATTTCCGTTTCTTGATAGCTCTTTTCCATTAGCACATTTATCTCTCCAGACTGCAGCAAATCCTCTCAATCCTGGTACTTTGACAGTGTATCTAATGTCAAACAGAAAGTCTTCTACGTGAAGAACTTTTTGGGCATCCTCAGCATTGCAAATGGTAGCAATAGGTCCACGATGTGTGAGCACCTCAATCATTCCTTGGGTGCAGTTTTTCAAATCAGTGTAAAGAAATCGCACATCTGTGTGTGCGAAATTATCGAAGTTTGCAACCAAGTAATTGCAGGTGTGTGGAGTAGTTCTAGTAAATGGTGAGGGGAATCCTGTCGAGGAAAACCTTGATTTGGTGACTAATGCAGAGCAATCTTCACCTAAAATATTGATATCAAAGTAATAACAAAGTTATGTGTTAAGATATTCACTTACTCCGTATTGTTTTTATTGATTTGAATGTGGCGTTGAATCCAGTATTGTTTGCTTGTCTGCTTGATGAGTGGAAATGGATGTACAGAGAGTTTGTGGAGGAGCTGATAGATGAAGGTACTCTAGTGCCGCAATACCTTCCCACTAGCACAGAATCTGAACCGTCTCCGTCTCTAATTTCAAGATATGATCCAGAGCAATTTCTGGTGTGTTCGATATCAAATGTTCCATGGAAAGTGAGTTCAACTGCTCTGTTTTTGTTTGGAAGATTAATTGTCCAGAAATAGTCGGCATTTCTAGGGTAAGCTTGCGATGGATGAGATGGAGTCTTGATATTTCCAACTGCAGTTGTTATCTCTTCACGAATAGTGATAGGTTCGCTGGGAGAAGGGCAAGATGGTGTTGGTGTGAGTGTCTCAGTAACCACTACCGTGCGTGGTTCTGTAATTGTTTCAGTCTGAGTTGCTGTGATTGTACTTGTGATAAAGGTGGGTACTTCTATCATGCTGCAGCTGGGGACTGGACCAGGTGCTAGAGTGCGTGTTACAGTAACGGGTGATGGAGTACGAGTTACAGTAACTGGTGGTAAAGTGCGAGTTACAGTAACAGGGGGCGGAGTTTGAGTTACAGTAACTGGTGGTAGAGTGCGAGTAACAGTTACAGTAACAGGAGGCGGAGTTTGAGTTACAGTAACTGGTGGTAGAGTGCGAGTAACAGTAACAGGGAGTGGAGTCTGAGTTACGGTAACTGGTGGTAGAGTGCGAGTAACAGTGACTGTGACTATTTCTGGCTCTTGAAGATCAGGATTAGGTATATCTGTAGTATGCAAAAGATAATTGGAACTACGTTAATTTGGTAGACTCACTTATTGATAGTTCCACGAGTCGCTGAGGTAGAGTACTCCATTCACCTGGTCCAACTTTTGTATTTCCACGTACCTAATGCAATAATGCATTAGCATATGTATTCCATATTAATAACAATAGTCACCTGAACTAGTATATCACCAGCACCATCTGGTATATCACTACTGGTTACTTGGTAGTGCAAGGGCTTCACACCAACATTGATGATCTGAGCTTGTCCTACATTGCCATCGCGATACACTCTGATAGTGTAGCCAGTCAGGTCACCATTAGGAGATTGTGGAGGTTCCCAGATAGCAACTTGGTTAACCACTGCTACACTTGCGGGAGGACCAGAAACTATGAGATAGGATAAATTCAAATTAATATTAATTGAATATTAATAGTCACTAACCTCCTTCTGTTGTTCCGTCTATTATCAAGACTGTTCTTTTTGATAGAGTAATTGCAGCAATATCTTCCATCTCTTCTGTAATGTCGTTTGATGACACCACCGTGATCTTGTACACAGATAATGGCTGCAATCCAGTCAACTGATATGAGGTCTGAGTAGTATTTCTTATTATTGGGTCTTCACTTCCCACCCTACGGTAGCTAATCCGATAGAATATATCATCTCGACCAGTCGTGACTGGTATGCCCCACTCAATGGTGATAGTTGTATTAGAACGGTGAGTTACTCGCAAGTTCTGAACTTTTGTTGGAGGTACTGTAGTGGACAATATTACAAGCTATCTATACACATTATGATGCTGTACCAGTGCAAGGATCAGATGGACTGTCTGAAGGTGCTCTGTAGTAGTTAGCCTGACAGGGACACACTGCCACTCCACCACTGGTGCCCACAGTGTTTGCTGGGCAGATCAGGCAAGAGCTACCTGATTGAAAGGTATGAGCAGGGCAAGCTGAGGGGGACGGAATATACAATCTCATAAATTATTTTGTGCTATTATTATTACCTTCGCAATTTCCTCTATTTAGTATGTGTCCTGGTACACAGCTACATGATGGTGAACCACTCCATGAGCCATCAGTATGACACACCAGTCCACCTCCACTCACTTCAGCATTAGCTTTACACTGATGAGTTACGGAGACAGCACTATTACCAGCTGGTGTCAGAGGATATGTCACCAATCCCTCCGTACGTGAGGGGCATATGGTGCAATACGCCTGCATTCTCTGGATAATACCGCACGAGTCCTGATCTTGGAAGCCAAGATAGAAGCCACTGTACTGAGAAGTTAAATTGAATGTGAAGGTTGACATCTGTAGTGATTTTGAATCAGTATCGACATCTCCAATACTAATGTAGTTGTTAGTTCCTGAGCTGCTCCCTGGATCAGAGGCACTCGGGTAGTAGTGCAGTCTGAATCTCTTAGGAGTACAAGAGAGGAAGCTGTATGTTACATTCACTATGATGGGCAGAGGGTAGGTGGGATTCGGAGCAAAGCTCTTGGAGATGAACTGAGTTGCAAACCAGTTATCTTCAGCAGGATTCCTGCTGTATCGAGATACAATCGTATTACGACAAAGTGCTATTTGTCCTCGTCTCCACTAAAAAGAAGAAGCGAATAAATAATATTATTCACTTTATAATGCACTTACTCCATTCCTGCCGTCATTTCCTTGGATAAAATCCCACACTCCGGTCGATCCTACCAGTCTAGTGTACCAGTACGAATCCATCAGCGGTCTTTGCGTGCTCGTGTAGGCTCCGACCAACCCATGCCCCGGATCAGTAGGTAGCTCTCTCTTGGTACACTGGTTCTGTTGGTCATCAGGTGCACTAGCCGTCACTAGTCCAGCAGCACCTAAGAGAGCGAGCGTTAAAATGATTGCCTTCAGCTCCATTTTTGCAGCAATACTGTGCTAGCAGAGGGTAATCTTTGTTCGAGTCGTGATCAACGCTTCTTTTTATAGAAAGTGATCAAATTATTCATAGCTAGTCGATCAATTAGTAGCTCAGATCCGGTTTTCGTCCGGTAACTCGGTGAGCAGTGAAGTGAGCTGCATAGCTGACCAGACTTTTCACAGCTGCATAACTGCATTGCCAAGCTTGCACAATAACCAGAATTTTGTTTATAAAGAAAAATAATGTGCAGAGACTAAAACACAAAACTAAGATTTCATAACAAGAGCTGGTCTGAGAGTCTCTGCAGTATAAATATTGTCATGTGGTTGGTTTTGTTGGTGAAATGTAAAGGTCATTTCAACCAAACCTATTCAGGGTTTCTCATGGGTTTCCCAGTAACGTACTGGATTTAGGTTCTTTTTAAGTGTAGGGTTTGGGTTTCAAGGTTTCTCAGTATTAAGTTACAGGGAAATGTTGAAACCTTGTCACTAACTTTACTGGATTTGTAGTTTCTATACCAGCTGTTGACAACATACTGGCAAATATAGCCCAAAAACAATTTTAAAACTGGAACTATTAGTTCATAGTCTTTTACCAATAATCTTTTTCTTTCAAGTGGGTGACCAGTTTATACAGTAGATTGCTATGACTACCGTACAAGTCGTTTACCAATTATTATTGTCTGCTTATCTCTTTATGTACACTGAAGGCTCACTATCAATGCCATGATGTCATGTCTGCTTTGTTTGGCACTGTAGCCTGGCAACTCACCATATTGAGTTGCAGAGGATGTTGCGTGCAAAATGGACCATTAATTCAGACAAACAGAATTCCTAAAACCTCGCCCTGTTAGCTTGGTTGTACATCGTTCTTCTCCCAAGACATTTAACGAATATTTGCAGGTGTGTGAGCTATGAAATGCACCAGTTTGTACTATGATGGTGATAGTTATAATCACTGCACGCTCACTTGACACCAGGCATTGCACGTGTCAAAATGTAGCTTTCTAATAATAAAGACGCAGGTAAATTTTGTCAGTAAGTGATGAATAACAAACACATGCATACAAGTGAAATATTACTGATAATAGTCAATAAGTGATATAAGTTGGTATCTACACATGACTAGTCCTCAGGCCCAAATCCAAACACTGGATCCAGGTCAAACCAAGATATCTCCTGCTCAATCTTTTTTGAGGAGCTTGCTTTGGTAGTTTTAGCTCCCTTTTTGACTGAGGATCCTCCCCTAGTGTTGGATCGAGGAGTATACATTTTCTTTTCTTGCTTCTTAGCAGCTGATCGAGACTGAGAAAGTGTCTAAGAGAGAAAAAAATAACGATTCCCTCAAAAATTAAATTTTAAATTTTGAATTGGAATTTTAAAATAAGGCTTCTATCAGCAGACAAACTGCAAACCTTTCCTCTAGGACGCTTGAATACAGCTTCATCTTCAATAATGATGTCAGGATAGAGCTCCTTGAACTGACGCTTCTCCAAATCGCAGCTCGGTTCAACCTTTCATTGAAAAGACATCAAAGCAGTTTGTTGGACAAACTAGCCTAAAATATTATTGTATGTACACAGACAGAGTCTCTCACATCAGAGGGTTTGGTAGTAGATAATGGAATGTTAGCTGCAGTCAATCTTGGTCGTGTTCGAGTCGGAGTAGATACAACACAGGGTGAAATGGGAACCTGTAAAAGATGGTGTGAACAAAAAATCGAACATTTTCGTTATTTACCTCAGAACTAGTTTCTCTGCTAGTTGGTGTCATTGTACAGCCAACTCTTGGTCTGCGAAGTGGTGGAACCCTTCGTGAGGGAGTCCTGGTAACTGGTGTGCATGCTACTCAAGAGCATAATGAATAGCATTAGCAGTACTAGTAGTAGCTTGCATACCTTCCTTAAGAGAATAGCTATGATATTTTGGAGTAGATGGAGGAGAGGTTGTAGTGACGGGTGTCTTGAGAAAAAAACGTACAACACATAAATTCCATGTAGATTTTGTTTTACTCATTACGTAGTTGTACTAGAAACACACATTCCATGAAGATTTCTATTTTAATAACATTCCATTAGAAAAATTAAATTTTCACCGTATCAACACTTTGCTTCTTGTCAGCTGCCTCTTTTACACTCAGCAATTCCGATTCAATAGACTCCTGGGAACAAAAGTATCATCAGAATGCAGTACTCAGCGATTAACCTTCTGAGCTTTCAACTGCTGTACCATTCCTTCAGCAATTTCCAGAGAATCCTGCAATATTTTATTCTCCAGTGCCTAAAACAATTATATTTTTACTAATTTTTAAATAATAGCAGTGTGCATACTTCTACTGCTTGTCTTTCCTTTAGGTTGTCTATCTCTTTGTCTCTTTGAGACACAATACAGGCATTCTCTTCCTGAGACGTCATAATTGCTTGTTAGACACTGTTGGATGTGGTTTTCATTTAATTGACTACCTTGTATTTTTCCAGCGTCTGACACAGTTCGCTAATTTGTTCATCACACATTGATTTTGCCTCAAGCTCTCTTTTCTGAGCTGCCTCGAGTTCTGCGGTCATCTTTGAGACTTGTGTTTGCAGCAGCAGATATTCATTCTGCTTTTCTGTCAGCTTCTGCTGCAACTAAAAACAGAGAGCATGGGAGAGGGGAGCAAGGAAGGTGACAAATAATTATTAGTTACAGGAAGTGCATACTATGGCTGCTGCTGAAGTACTATTGAGCTCCTGTTGACACAGCTGTTCTTTCATGTTTTTGACCTGAAATGGTGTTGAGATACACCACATTGTGAGTGTGTGGGTTATTAAATGTTAGCTGTGGGCGGATGTTTGTGTCATCGAGGGATTACCTCAGCCTTGAGTGTGGTTAGAGAGTGAGTTTGTGTCTGAGCAATGGCTTCCAATTCTGTGTTCTGAGTGGTATACAAAATTGCCTTTTATGTACATAATACGATGCTTTACTACCTTTTCATTCTGCGTCTTTATAAGTTCTTCTTGCAAGTGAAGCTTGTCTTGCAATTGAGCAAGCTACAGTATTATTATGGTAAGTTACCAATAATGTATTATTATTATTTTAATTTTAATAATGACGAAATGTCTTACCTGATCTGTGAGTTCATTCTGGGCTACCATACTGCTACCAATCTCATTCTGAGCTAATTTCAGCTAACAAAGCACAACCACAATAATAACTATAACTATGATGGCACAAGTGCTTGCTAACCTCATTTTCTACACCACACTTCTTTTGAGCAGATTCATTTAGTTCTGCTTCAAGACCTTCCGTCTGGAAAGAGTTGACGTGTGTAGAGGAAAGATGACATTGCCTACCTTAGCCTGCACTTCCTCAAGTGACTTTTCCTTGCTACATAGGGCTGCTTCCAGTTCCAATTTCTACACCAAATAGAAATTTTGATAGCAGAGTTCAAATTTGGAAATTGCATTTTTAGAGGTGACAGTCTCACCTGTGCTAACAATGTTTTGACAGTGTCATTAGACTCTGTCAGCTGGCTGGTTAGGTCTGCAACCTGTACAGGATGGTTCACAGACAGATAATGGTTCAGTGCTAATTAATTTTGTGGTGACAATTCTAGTACAACTTGTGGGCTACATGAGAGTGGAAGTAAATATTATACTGAGTAGATGAAATCACTACTAGAGCATCATAACTTGGATAGCTTCTTCTCACAATAAACAATTTACGTACAGTACATGTATTTTTAATTCTGTGGTCAGCGTACCTTAGACTGCTCTTCCTCAACACTTGTCGTCATTTTTTGCTGAAGTACCTGCAGTAGCACCAATATCACTAAACCATAGGGCAGGGTCGTTCTCAGATTACAATTGTGATGAAACACTACACAACTTTGTTCCCTGGAATAGAAGGCCTATTTACTTGCGTGCAAGAAAGTTTCAAATTTTGAACTTGATTTTGTTGCAGGCAACATTGTTGCTTAGTTGTGTGCTACAAGGTTGCCTAGCCTCACAGGTTTTATTAGCAGTGATAAATTTATTTTACTGTTTCCATAAACCTCAATATCAGCCTCCTTCTGTTGCAGCATTTTCTGAGCACCAGCTAACTGTGACTTGTACAATGCAAGCTCATCAGTCATGCTCTTATGCTCCTGTGTGAGCTGATCCAAGCTCCCTTGTAGCGACGCTACACCCTCCTCTAGCTTGGTACACTGGCTAGTTGAGTGGGTCAAGAGATCTTGCAACTCATCACATTTGCTGTCTGCAGTTGTCTGAAAGATGAAGTCACTCAAATGTCCTCATGTTACATTATGTAGAACACCATTAGATGTACCTTTTGTTGTTCCAGTTCAGCTTTTATTAGATTAAACCTATTTAGTGTACAAGGTGACAACATAATCACTGAGACTCACACAGCACACCTGTTGGACTCCTCTTCCATGCACTGCTGTAGGTTGCCCAGCTGGTCCTTGAGCTCACCAAGTTGTTGTTGATAGCACTGCTCACAGGATTGGTACTCACACAGCTGGGTCTGCACTTGTTCTCTCAACAGCACTATCTCTTGCTGGCTGTTCACACACTGGCTCTGAAGACTAGAGACCTCCTCCTGAGAAAAAAATAACAATTATTATTATTTGATGATGTTTGGGTTTAAAAATTACCTTTATTTGTGATAGCTCTTCTTGGGATTTATCCATTTCTCCCTGTTTAGTTATGATCACTTCGTTCCTTAGTTGCAGTTCACTCTCTAATGCACCTTTTTAGGAGAAGAACAAGAAATGAGTAGTGGTTAAGATGCTCATGTGGAGTAAAGCTAATGAGCCACCACACCTAACATTCTGCAGATACCTGGTCCTCTATGATGTGTGGTACTGGTGTACTTACATTGTTGATTGCTCATTGTAGCAAACTGGTCAGCTTTCTCTTGAGTGAGGTGCTGGACCTGAACCTGTAGCTGGCTATTTTGCTGCTCCAAGCATGATACCTAACACAAGGATCATGTGCATGTGTCCTGTAGTTGTTGTGCACCTTAGCATTGCTCTGTACTGTATGATCCTCCAGCTGACGAACAAGGTCTGCATTCTTTGTTCTTTCTTCTGACACTGTAGCAAAACAAACATCTCTTGTGATTTTTTAACTTGCTACCAACTACCAGTACCAGTACCAGTAGACAGTAGTACTTGTCGTTCACTTATTAAAATTTCAAACAAAACTACAGCTTGGTTGTGTGAACCATAGCACTTTCTTTAGCTCCGCCTACTGTAACTAGCTGTGTACCTGTTCTCTTCAGAGAGCCATGTGTCTCGGTCTGTCTCAACTGAAGCTGCTCAAACCTCTCAACAAGCTCCTACACAGAGCATGGGTCAGATGCTGTGTGAGTATACCACTCTCTTGTATTGTCTACCTGGTACTCGCTAACTCTTTGGTGGTTAGCTTGAGATAGTGTATTTCTATCAGTCTCTCCTTGAACAATGAGTTTCTCTACTCTTTCAATGTGCATTTTTAGAGCATGGCATAAATCCCGTGTTGCAGTGATCCTGTGAATAATGAATGAACTATTGTCTAATCAATAGACACAATAGCTCACTTCCTCTGAATATCCTTCTGGTTTGATACCTCATCTTGCAGTTGTGTACTCAGTGAGTCATTTCGCAGCTAATACATGTACATATAAAACATTTTATTGGATGTATTGTATAACTAATTTCTGAGAAACATTTTTTTAAATCTGCCAAAATTTTATTATGTAAGTGAAGCATTTGGACTACATGCATCTCTGGAAAGCTCAAAAACTATTACCGTAAACATGTCAATCACGTTTCAGGGTCCAGAAATAACCTTTATAAATCCAACTATAGTTGAGGGTATACGTATTTTATGAGCGATTTTCCAGAAAAATGTGCATTTATTTACACAACAAATTTTTAAAGCATTCTTTAGTGTTGTTCCAGTTCTGAGAACTACCATCTTTTTTATTTATAAGTACTTGTTTTCTAAAGCTAGAATCATTACTTAAACTAATAAACTAATAGTAATATTACTATTGGTATTATTGTATAGCGGGAAATTTTGGAGGGTCAAAATTTTGGCAAGTGACTCAAAATTCGTGTTTTGGCTTGGTAGTTGGTGCCAGGAGCTTATCATTCTAAGGAATGTACAACTTCAAATAGCATAGTGGTAATAGCACAAAATAAATCCTCCGCTTGGCGCATTGAAAAAAGTGCGAGCCGTATGTCCATGTATGCACGGACGCTGTACTAGGGCTGCATAAATCTCGCGCGTAATAGCAGCGCATTTTTTTCTTGCTGTTTCACAGTTGTATAGTCCTTGGAATAATAAGCTCCTGCTGGCAATTATTACAGATTTTAGCGGAGTGATAGCTTGAAATTATTCCTACTACAGTCCTTTTCAATTAGTGGACAGGTGTTAAAACAGATTGTTTGACCATAGTACGTGTGAAACACTGAAACTAAAATGTGAAATAAATGTTTTGAAAGTCAAACTAGAACTACAAAGTATTCGAAATTGTGTTCTAAAAACTAAAATTTCTAAAACTTGAATTATTTCACTGTGAAAAAAAATAAAATCAGTAACAATGCTATGTTGCTGCATCATGTGATGATGTGTCAAGAGGTTTACGTTGCTGGCCTTTTGTGTTTGGTTGTACGGGTAGCTATGAACACAGGTTGTATTTTAGAGCTGCTCATTCTATTTTTGACAAGGGGTGCGTCAAAATTTAGAAAAGTCTTTATTTCTGATAGCACTGCTAACAAGGTGAGCAACAAAATAATTGCAACGAGCATGAACAAGCACATAATGAATTCCACAAAACATTGCTAGGTATTTTCCTGTGAAGGAACCTAACAAGCACAAGAAAAATAGTTATGGTAGCCTTGGTAGAATTTTCATGAAAGTTTGTCCCTTTGTTGACGACTTAAAATTTTTTCTTCAGCAGTAATACACTTAAACAAGGTGACTGACTACATGTATAACTGCCCACATATGACACCAAACACACTTCTCACTTGTGTTTCCAAGAGAATTTTTTGTTTAGAGTTTGCTAGTTGTTGAACATCCTTGAGTTGCCGATCTTTCTGCTGCATTTCCAGCTCAATAGCATTTTTCCACTTGCGAATTTTATCAGCTTCTTGTTGCAGACGACAGTGAAGTACTGACAACTTATCATGCTGCTCTTGTTGATGAACTTCCTCTGAGATAAAATAGAGTAAAGCAGCGTTGAGTATTGGTCATACCTCGCTGCTTGTCCTGCTGTTTGTACGCTGTCTCTTGCAGCTGCTGTTGTTGCTTTGTTTGTACTTGTCGAAGCGGATGGTGTTGCTGCGAGAAGGAATGGTGTCTGGGAGTTTTGAGGGACGGAACTTGCTGAGGCAGTTTGAAAAACGGAGCGTGTTGCTGGGCTTGCATTTGGAGTTTTATTGGTGTTTCTTTCTTGCAAATTGTTTAGCACTAAGAGACCAAAACCTCTTCTAAGGAGCAAAGACGCAGCATGGACTGAGGTGAGCTGAGCTGCAAAGGCGCACGTGTTGTTAGGGAGACGAGATACGAGAAGCCACATTGGGTCATTTTTACTGGCGGGAAAATTTCCCCCAATAGACACACCTTTCATGAATAATAATTATTGTGCGTTACCACGCCTTATCGATTGAACAGCCCTGAAGCTAAGACAGCTGAGCAGGAAACTACTTTTCCTATTCCAAAAGAGAAAGCCAGGACAAAATCTACGGTGAGTTACTAGTCAATACTTCGGCTGGTAGGCTTAGCTGGTGTACGAGCAATTTAGAGACTCGGCCACTGATTTTAACCCTGTTTGAACATACACTACTGTACTCCTTGTTTGCAGCACTGAATCATGGCTAGCGCACTAGAGCAACTGAAGCAATTCACCACAGTGGTGGCTGACACTGGAGATTTCAAAGGTGCTTAGTGCTAGTTTTTAAACCATTGCAGATGACAGTGAACACACTCTATTCTCCTAGCTATCAGCCAGTATAAGCCCACTGATGCTACTACCAATCCTTCCTTGCTGTATGCTGCTGCTCAAATACCTGATTATCAGAAACTGGTGGATGATGCTATTGCTTATGGTAAAGCTCAGTCAAGGTGAGTTGCTACAGCATCAGCCCTGCTGTTTCCTGCTTCAAGGAAGTAACAACTGTATGGTTGTAAAAGCTACTAGTTTAGTTGGTTACATCACTCTGCTAATGCTATAAGCAGAGAGCTTCTTTGCAATTTTCCTTGCTATCTACAAGAGCAACTAAGTATAATGTGTAAATAACTTGTTGTTTATTTTGTAGTGATGTTGATAAGCAAGTTGAAGCAGCTATCGACAAAATGTACGTCGATTTTGGTGTGGAAATTCTGAAGCTAGTTCCAGGACGAGTTTCTACTGAAGTTGATGCTCGGTTAGTTTGTCCATACTAACGTTCTCATTCAACTCTTATTTCTTAGCCTCTCATTCGATAAAGAGAAGTCCATTGCAAAGGCCTTGCGATTTATCGAACTGTATGAACAGGCTGGGATAAGCAAGGAACGTGTACTTATTAAACTCAGCTCTACTTGGGAGGGAATCCAAGCTGCAAAGTAGATTGTTTGGTTTACTTGAGTACTTTTTAACTGTGTTCAATCTTCTAGAGTTTTGGAAGAGAAGCATGGAATCCACTGCAACCTCACATTGCTGTTCTCTTTCTGTCAGGTACAATGCAGTTGATAGTTGGTCTGCAATGCAGTCTGTCTGGTTATCTTGCAGGCTGTGTCATGTGCTGAAGCTGGTGTCACTCTCATCTCACCATTTGTTGGACGTATCTTTGACTGGTACGTCAAGAATACTGATCAGAAGTCGTATGCTCCTTCGGAAGATCCTGGTAGGAAATTAATGATCATTACTTAGCATCCATTATTATTGATATCTTAGGAGTCAAATCTGTGTCTCAAATTTACAATTACTACAAGAAATTTGGCTACAAGACCATTGTTATGGGTGCTTCGTTCCGTAACACTGGCCAGATTACCGAGCTTGCTGGCTGTGACAACCTTACCATCTCGTAAGCATAGTATTATGGTCATAATGTAACTGACACTTGCTTTACTCAGACCCAAACTATTGGACGTGCTACAGAAATCCAATGAGCAGGTCACCAGGAAGCTCTCTGTTGAAGCAGGTAAGATAGCAAAACCACTCTTCTACATTAGTTGCTTTTCCCTATAGCTGAGAAACTGGAGCTCGAGAAGGTCTCTCTTGATGAGCAACAGTTCCGTTGGATGCTAAACGAGGATCAAATGGCCACTGAGAAGCTTTCAGAAGGCATCCGTAAATTTGCAGCTGACACTGTTAAACTGGAGAAGCTAATCAAGGACAAGATTACAAAATAGACACAAGTGACTTGCCAGAATTCCAAATGACATTTGTATTAGACCTGTCAGTTAGTAGTTAGTACCTTATGTAGATTTGATGATTATAACCTACAAAATTAATAATCATAAAGCACTCCAGTAGTGTTTCACTGAGGGTGTGTATCTGGTAGGCTAGCTGTCATTGAGGTTTCAGCACCAAAAATTGCTCATAACTACATTTTCTGTGTTATGACAATACTGTCAATGAATGATACCCATTAATAATTAATTCCAGCTTGAAGATGAATGTAGTTACTGACTGGGTCTTAGATATTGAGAGGCAAGACAGAGATCGTTACTCATAACAAACGGAGAATACCAAAGTGAAGTACTGTAACACAGATTTCTCACAGGTCACTGATAATTTGACACAAATTTTGTGAGTTCTAGTGTCATTCATGAAAATTAAGATTCGCGAAAAGTTGATTCCAACAAAATTATCTTATACAGTACTCAAGCATTTTGAAGAGATTTTTTTACAAGACACAATACAATAGCAACAAATTATAATTATGCCAATTAACAGAAAAAGTGTTAATGGGACTAATGTTATTGTTAGTCCAAGTGAAAATGTAAGTCAAAACAAGGTTATGTGATTTGTGATATAAAGTGTGGTCATAAAGTGAAAGGAAAAAAACGGGTTAATTTTAACTACCAGCCTAACCAGCTGTGCGAATTTTACAACAGGACTCCAAATCATAACACTAAAGTTACAATGCTACTATTCAATTCACAATGCTGATTATGTAGCAAATGAAGAATTGTAGCAAATTCAAATTTAAAATGACTTAGCTAGGGCTGTACTATTGGCTACATCCTGGCTGCATTAGCTTGAATTTACTGCTTGGTTGTGGATCTAGAAGACCAGTTCCAGAGAGGACAACAGGAGGAGGCACAGCCCCTCAGGATGATGTACCAGCAGAGATATACATAGTCACTCCCAGTTTTTATTGCTAGTAGCTACAGTGATCTGGTGATCTATATTAACCAGTGTAAGGGGATTCTCAAAACCTCCTCTACATGTAGTTCATCCCTGTTACGTAGTATTACTGATTATACAATGCACACACGATTTCTCGCCCACGCACTATATACGGACTGCCTCGGTAGACGCATGGTTGACGTTACGTAATGAATTACACAATCGCACGCTCGGTTCAGCAAGTGCATCGAAATGAGAGCGTGCACGCCCAGCCTCTGTATACAGTACAGTACAGTGTTCAGAAGCCGCTTGTTACAAGTTCCTCAAAAGCTGCTTTAAAACTCACTTGGGTAAAGCTCTTTCTCAGATCGGTCTATTATCAGAATGGATTCACTGCAAGCCACCACATGCAATTCAATGCAATCTCATTCTGAAGACAGTAAGTTTTCTCATTGTGCCTAGCTTATTTTTACTATAATCTCTCTCTATCTCTCATAGGTATGGACGAGGTTTTCTACGATCCATTGAGACACTCTGAAGGATACCATAGTGAACTACTTTATGCCTCCTCGTCTGCTCCTAACTCTCCACTAGGTCCCGCCAAGCATCCCACCAGTCTCCACTGGTTTCGAATCGGTTGCCTACGACTGCACGACAACCCAGCTCTGGTTACGTCGCTGCAACAAGCAGGCACACAATTTCGCGGGATCTTTATTCTGGATCCATGGTTTACAAGCGGGGAACATAAATTCGGCGTCAACCGATGGAGATTCCTCTTAGAATGTCTCCATGATCTCGATCAGCAGCTGCAAGCTCTTAATCTTCAGCTGTGTGTTGTCCAAGGTCCCACTGCTGTTGTTCTATCTGAGGTCTGTGCTGAATGGAACGTCACTCATCTCACCTACCAAGTCAGTCCAGAGCCACATAGTATGATCGAAGAGAGTACAGTGGATCAGATGGCATGCGATGGCAACATTAAAGTCGAGAAATTCTACTCGCACACTTTATTCGAGCCTGCCTACATGCTGTCCTTGAGCAATTCCAAGCGTGTCGTCACGACAAAAGAATTCAAAGCCTTGGTCCCCAAACTTGGAAGCCCGCCAGATCCACTCCCTGCTCCCACTGCTAAATCGCTTGCAGTTGATGACATCTATTTCCAGCACAACTCAGCTAATTATCGCATACCATCACTTGAAAATCTTGGCTTCTCTGGTGCTTCTCTGTACACCAACTATTGGATCGGTGGGGAAAAAGAAGCCCTCAAGAGATTACCGGTGTACTCAAATTCGCGGCGCCATCCACCCAACAATATTGTTGACGTTCTGTTCGACAAAACATCTCTGAGCCCTTACATCAGATTTGGTTGTGTCTCTGTACGGAGACTGTGGCGTTACATATGGGATGAAGCGCATAAAGATGAAACCTTGCAACCACTGGCCAGGGAGCTCTCGGAGAAGCTACTCCAACGTGACTTTTACATCTTAGTTTCAACCCAGATCCCAAATTTTGATCGTGTAGAAGAGAACGCTGTATGCTTGCCTCTACCCTGGCATACAGATGACGATCTGCTTCACCTTTGGCAGACAGCACAAACAGGCTACCCTTGGATAGACGCAGGAATCAGACAAATGCGTCAGGAAGGTTGGACCCATCACATTGTAAGGTAAAGTAACCAATTAGAGTATAAGCTCACATTATTAACTGTGTATCTTCCTGTTAGGGAGTCTATCGCTGCTTTCCTGACACGTGGTGATCTGTGGCTGAGTTGGGAACATGGAAAGAACACTTTTGAAGCATTCATGCTTGATTTTGAGCCCAGTGTCAGCTGCGCCTGTTGGATGCACAGCTCTTGCTCAGCCTTTCTGACCGGACCAGTAGAGCATTACTGTCCTGTCACTTATGGACAGAAGATTGACCCTCAAGGAAAATATGTCAAAGCCTTTGTCCCAGAGGTCAGAAATTTTCCAGACGAGTATCTCTACTGTCCTTGGACAGCACCACTCGAGGTCCAAAAGGAGTGTGGATGCGTCATCGGAGTAGACTATCCCAATCCGATAGTGAGTCACTTAACAGCTGGTATCATCTGTGTAGAAAGATTGAAGACAACCTTCTCTGCACTTCATTCATCATCAAGACAACGTGTTAATTAAAATTTATGACAGTTTCCTTTTGTTCAATAAACACATGTAACAACAATACATTGTATTTCTAATGAATTTTTTATCAAATAATAATATTAGTCACTCAGTACAATAGGACAATCCTCTTGTCCTTTTAATTTCTGACTAGCCTTCTCTGACTTGAGCTGACATTGGCGCAGTCGTTCAAGTAGTGGAAGAGGCTCTTCATCTGATGATGAGCTACTGTAGTCTAGAATGGTACGGAGGTTTGCAGTGAGGGCAGAATGTTTTGAAGGTGAGTTTTGCTTTAGTGGAGAGCTAGATGACTCTGAATTACTTGATCCTGTGCAAAAATCATGGTTTGCTGTGGCGGCATAGAGCTTTGAGGGAGAGTTACGCTTCGAGGGAGAGTTTCTCTTCAAAGGAGAGGTTACAGGTGAAGTGATGGGAGAGACAGACTTGTGATCATGTGAGAGAGACGCCATTGCTTTCACAAGGACCTCAGACTCCTTGCTCACAGCTGCCGATACCTTTTCTGTATAAAATACCAATAAAATTTGACTAATGAAGTTTTCCGACAGCTAACTGGACTTGGTTGATTTCTTCCGCAATTTTTGCTTGTCTTTGAATTCCTGACACAAAATCGGCCAGTGCTCCTCAATGTGCTGTTAAAAAAATAAACTCATACTCATCTACTAAAATGAAGTTGTCACCTCATTTCGTTGTAATGTAGTGAACACCCACTCACAACTAGTGACAATACCGTCATCCACTATAAAATGAAAATGACCGAAACCTGCAAAAAGTTGGACCACACACACATACCTCGCGGTAAAGATGATCTCCATTCGATCGAGTAGTGCCTGACACCGTGAACAATCCTTTGACCGCTAATGCTAAACAAGAATTGACACTGTTTACGACATGAAAATTAAGATGCCGGCACTACAGCCCATGTTGTCTTGACAACAGAGTGGGATATCGAAAAATGCAAAATAATGCTTTTAGACCAGACCAGAAGCCAGATAAATGGTAACCGATTGAGAAAACAGAGATCACACACACACACAAAATTAGATTATTTCAAATGATATTCATGTATCGCACTTATTTTTCCTCAAATGTTTCAATTGCGCACTGTGGAGAAGTTTACAGAAGCGGAGTTTACAGATGTGTACAGAGTCTGACTGATATCAAAAATACTCCACTGCTCAATCTCACCTAGTGGGTAAAATGATATCTGTTGTCTCTCCTTTGCTCTTTACAACTAACACCCAATGTGTCAACAGCAGGTAACTCTTACCCAGCGTATACTGGTACGACCAGTCCATCAGCTTATGACAGGCTTCCTACGTGAGATACGAGTCGGGTAACACATGAGTATGCGTGGGAATGTACACCATGGAGACCTAGAAAGTGGCGGCATAATGCCAGCAATATTAATCATTTGCCAGGAATTCGATTACGCAAATGGAACTGCACAGTTCACCAGCTGAAGAGTTATGCAATTACGCATCATATGGGCTGTACAAACAATGATTGTGCTGTTAGTGATTATAATACCTGTAGCACTACCAGATTGGGCTGTCTGGTGGTTGCAATAGAGGAATAGCTTGGTAGGGTCTCCTTGGGGAAAAGAAACTCATCTATAACCATATCCTAAGAATGGGAAATAAATAATTGAATTAAAAAGCTATAATAATAACAAGAGTTTAATGGACACATACCCTGTGTGCTATGCAAATGTGCAGAAATTGATGTAAATGCTATCCCTAGTGACTTCGATGTGAACTATTATATTAGACTGAGTTCAGTGATTGAACGTGTTCGCTCAGTCTCACAATTGTGGCACACCCACATACCGGAATGTTCTAATCAGCAATGTTGCTAATACGAATACATGGCCATAGCACGTGACAGGAGACTTTCTCGACTTAGCAGGCGTCTTTCAAAGAGTAAACATTCAACAATCAAGCTGTTGAGAGCTATTTCATGACAATCTCCCAGCAGTAAGGCAGTAAACAGCCGTGTTTTTTGTACACACACATAATACATACATACATACATACAGACGAAGCCAAACACTTAACCCTCCCGTGCCTATATTAACAATATCTGTGGAAACAGCTTAATCCACTGTTGACACTACTATTTGTTAAACCCAGACTACTAAACCTACTGAGGATAATATATTACATAACATTTACTGAACAACACTCACAGCATTCTGCTTCCACGATGGGATGTCCATTGCTTTCCTGGTAAATTCACAAACAAGCTACAAACACACACACATACATGACACACCTTATTAGTCTAACAGCAGATGAAGAAGAGATTGGTAGTTTATCTAGTGAAAAAATTGAAGCCATTAACTATCAATAACTATCAGTCACTAACCTTCACTCTTATCTTGTAACATGCCTAGCAGATCCACTCCTTCTCTTACTAACTGGAGCACCTTTTCTTTCCCTATTCCAGGAGCTCCTTGCGGCAGGTAGTCACAACCTAGAAGCACAGCCATTGCTACAAGATCTCTTCTAGTCAATCCTGATCAACAGGAACCAAAATAAATGAACAATTTAGTCCGATAGACTCTAACCTAAAGAGTGTGATATAGAATCCATTGTATACTTATCGACATGAGAGTCCTGTAAAAAAGATACTGTACCAGATCAGTAGTGGATAGCTGACTATACTACTAATACTGTACCAGTTCAGTAGTGGATAGCTGACTATACTACTAATACTGTACCAGTTCAGTAGTGGATAGCTGTCTATACTACTAATACTGTACCAGTTCAGTAGTGGATAGCTGTCTATACTACTAATACTGTACCAGTTCAGTAGTGGATAGCTGTCTATACTACTAATACTGTACCAGTTCAGTAGTGGATAGCTGACTATACTACTAATACTGTACCAGTTCAGTAGTGGATAGCTGTCTATACTACTAATACTGTACCAGTTCAGTAGTGGATAGCTGACTATACTACTAATACTGTATCAGTTCAGTAATGGATAGCTGTCTATACTGCTAATACTGTACCAGTTCAGTAGTGGATAGCTGACTATACTACTAATACTGTACCAGTTCAGTAGTGGATAGCTGACTATACTACTAATACTGTACCAGTTCAGTAGTGGATAGCTGACTATACTACTAATACTGTACTCGTTCAGTAGTGGATAGCTGTCTATAGACCACAGTAGCTCCATACAGTAGTGTATCACTGTCCTGTGTTAGTATACCATCAACCATCTATGAGAGAGAGAGTGTAATAATTTATCATAACACAAAATGGTGATCAATAAAAAAAAGACTGACTCCATTTTGGTTCAGAAGAGCACACATAGCCTCAGCTTCTCCCTGGCTGTTGATGTATGGTATACCCATGGCATCTAACAGCTCACAGCACTGTAGAGAACAAAGTTTCAGAATCTACTAGTATCTGAATCAGTACTTAGCATGTGTAGTGACAGATTCATGGAAAGAACTAGCTCTTTGGGACAAAAAGACTTAAGTTTTATTATCATAATTATTGTAAACACTCTCATGTGACTTGTTGAGTTTATAAATTCATACAAGATCTCATTGCTTGCCAAATGATCATGCTCTATACATGAAACAAATGAAAGAATGTGTTCAAACTAGGCCACGCCCACTGGTGGAATTTTCGTGCATGCTAGACCTTCAAACAGCAACATTGCTATAGCTTGTACAGGATTTGTGGGGTTCTTGCAACAAGTCTGTGGTAAACGACGCTGACCAATCAAATTAGCGAATTGTTCAGACACACATGGAGCAGCTGTGATTTGATTGGTCAGTGTTTACTTCTGGTTCCACAGACTTGCTGCAAGAACCCAGCACAAACCCTGTACATATGATTAGAGATGAATGTAAAAAGGTGAATATCGAGAAGTGTCGCAACATGTCTTTTAAATATTAAGTGTACACATTCCTTTTACATGAATCCATGTACAGCGGTTTTATTACTCCTTGCAACAGCCACAAAAGCGTAAAGCGTCATCCGTGCCTTATTTGGAAGGTTTATTACATTGCATGATTAGATTGAACACGGTTTACGCTCTACGGTTGGCGCTTTTAGATTGCAAGAAGTAGTGAAACTGCTGTACTTAACATATTAGTGGGGAAGGTGCAAGTAACCTCTCGAGCTTTGCTGTTTAGCTGATGTCGAATCTTTGTTGTCCTTCCTCCCTCTTTGCCTTGTCCACTGGCAGCCATTCGGCGATCCATGGTTGCCCATTTCATAGGAGTAGCATCTCCATCTATCACAAACACCAAGCCCACTCCATAGTCAACATGCAAGCGAAGTATCCGATAGAAAAGATTTCTCAGGTAGGGCTTGAGTACAGCAGCAGCTAAAGCTTTAGTCTGACTGAGCTCACATATCCACGCGCTTAAGTCGACAGCTAACCTCTTCCCACGCAGTTCCTCTAGTGAACATCGCTGGTTCACTGAAGAAACGATCTGCCACAAGCCATTCACTCCCATCCCGCGTTTTGAGTGACAAGGCGTGGTTTACCACGTGGGCATGCAGAAGGGCGGGGCAACATGGAGAAAGTAGGTGCTGTTATCTCTGCAACGAGTACTACGGGAAATGGGGAAGAGCTAAGCGCCAGTGGGTTTCTTCTTGATGTACAGAGAGGATTAGTAGTGACCACAGCATCGTGGCTGCAGCACGTCATCAGTATTCAGCCATCACATTCTGTCACCAATCCAGCATGGAGCTTGACTCCTGATGCAAGTTTTCGAGTACTTCTAGCTGGATCACGTGATTCAGAATGGCTCGAAGCGCAAGTGGAAGGTGTATACTTTGTAAAGCAAGTATACAAAACATTAGTAGACTTCATCTGGTCTTGCAATGATGGATCAAACCAACCCAGTGATGATAGCATAGTGTATCTATCTAGTGCAGTATTGCTACGAGTAACTCCGCCCACACAACTCAGGTAAAATGTAAACCTTAGTACTATCTATATGTTCTTTGTCATGCAGCTATCCACAACTTACCATCACCAACTCTACTGAACTATCTCTTGGTCATCCACTCTTTCTTGTTCACACTCCATTTGGTAGCCTCTTTCCTGAGGCATTCCTAACCAGTCTCTCACAAGGTTGTCTTGCTAACCATTGCGGCAGTGACGTATTCCTCACTGATGTTCGTTGCGTCAATGGTAGTCAAGGAGGATTGGTCCTTGACGAGTCTCGGAAAAGGTCAGCTATCATCTAGTGCAGTGTGTTACTCTCCTGTGACCTCTGGTAGTGGTGTTGGTATGATTGTATCCTTGGTTACTGATCTCACTGGAGCTGCTATAGGAATGAGTTTCTGCATCTCTCTTGCTACTGTCATGCAGTCTATCTCTCCTCACATACCATCACTGGTAAACAGCAATCTGGTGCCGCAAGGTATTCTACACATTGGTTGTCAAGTTTATCCTCAGTTCTGTCATTAGCTTATCACTGTGTGTCGTCAACCCGCCCTCCTCCAGTAAGGAGTGTTGTCATGGTAACCAGTGGTACATCATGGGCTTCAGGAGTGGTCCTATTCGACGATATTGTCCTCACATGCTCTCATGTAGTTCTTGATCATGGTAACATTAGCATGTTAGCAACATGTATCTAATTTTATCCACAGAGGATGTAGCAGTTAGACAATGGTCAGGAGGTACCACCCATCCTGCTAGAGTGCTGTATGCCTCTCCTTCATCAGTAGCACCAGATATTGCTGTACTGAAACTCATCAATCGCTCACATCAAGTAGCTCCTTTATTCACCAGTCGAGCTCAAATGCTGTCACTGGCTAAATCTAGTGATCTGCATAGAGGAGAGGAGGTCGGTAGTGGAGTCATGGCTATTGGTTACTGTTGGAAAGGTCCATCATCAACTGTGTTGAACAGGACTGAAGGAACTGGGCCCATGGTGACAAGAGGAGTTATTGCTAAGCTAGTAAATGCAGAGCAGCCAGTAATGATCCAGTCCACAGCTGGAGTGTATAATGGAATGAGTGGTGGATTGCTGTGGTCATGTCATCATGGGGTACCTGTTGGTCTCCTTGTATCTCATGCTAGGTAAACACATAATGCTCTCATTATTAACTACTGCACTTGATCAGAGAGGACTCCACTGGTTTGGTTCATCCTAACGTCAGCTTTGCACTACCACTCTCCTGGCTTTGTGGTCCTATAGCAGAGATTTGAATACAAAAAGTGGGTGATTTTATCATCAGCTTTATACAGTTATTCTTCTGTGTGCAGGTAAAGATGTGATGAAGAATATGGTGACAAAGAAGATATCACAGCTGTGGCAATTACAGCACCATCACAAGCAACTAGTCAGTCATTTGTAAACAGTTGAATCTGAAATAATAAATATTAATAAATTTTTAATACATTTTTCTTACATGGCTCTCAGTCACATGATGAGATCAAGTTAGTTGAAGGCCTAATATATAGGCGATGGAAAGCAAGAGGACGAGGTTGCTATGGTGCGATGTTTGAGGTACGGGTCAATGGTCACTATTCTAATTCACTTTATCTAAACAGTCTGGTTCTTGACCTGGTAAATTCTTTCAGGTATAAATATCTCTAATGATCTTACTTGGTCTAATCATAATTATTAGTAAGATTTGTGGCAAAGCACATCAAACTCTGGGACTACTCTAGCCACAGACAGTTTTTGGTAAATGTGACTCGAGGTCTCTTCGTTCTCAAACTTTATATCTCTTTGGTTAGACCTCGTCTATAGAGTATGCTTGCCCTGTTTGGGCTCCTTACTCACACAAGGATATTCATTTAATTGAACATGTTCAAATGCTCGGTACTAAAATTATTACTGGTGAGTGGAATAAGTTTATGCCATGACTGCTTAGATAAGCTTGGCTTGGTTACTCTTGATGCTATTGTGTGTCCTTGTCAACATAACAATACTACATGTAAAAATTTGATCACATTAATTTATCAATAATAATTTTAAGAATATCAGTTTTGTCCACTAAGCCATGAATCTTTACAAATAAAGCAAGTGAGGATGAGAAGAAATAGGTGATTTAAAGAATTAATGGGATTACAAGGGTCCTATATAAAATTACTAAGAGTTATAATAGTGACAAAGACAAGATTAAGAAAAGCCAATTAAAGAAATTATATTTTTATTCGAATAGGAGGTAGTCCATTGTCTTGTCTTGCAATTTTGAAACATTTAATTGTATCATCCATTTCCTCTTCCGTTTCCTCATACATGTACAGTCTCGATAAGTGTAAAGATGAGTTCAGCTTAAGTGAGTCAAGAATGCGAGAGATGCTTTCAATGCGATAGCAAGTGAAAGAAAGATCGAGTGTTTCTAAAGAACAAAATGGCAATGCTTGAGTAGCACATTCCATATCATCATCTATCATACTTATGCAACTAATGTTCAAGTGTAGCAAGGTTGTGTTGTGTTTAAGCCCATGAAAAGTATGTGAAATGATTGAATTTGCACTTGTACCGTCATGGTCATTTTTTTGAAACATCAAGATGAGTAAGTGACTTGTTGACCTGAAGCATTTTAGTGAGAGACCTAGCAGTGTCTGTGTCTGCAGCTGTTATACCTGTATTGCTTAGATTCAAGTTGACCAGAGTAGTATTGCTTAGAAGACCTTCAAAGATGCAGTGAGCTCTAGAATCACATAATACTTCATTTTCTGAAAGATCAAGATGAGTAAGTGACTTATTGACCTGAAGCATTTTAGTGAGAGACCTAGCAGTGTCTGGGTCTGCAGCTGTTATACCTGTATTGCTTAGATTCAAGTTGACCAGAGTAGTATTGCTTTGGAGAACTTCAAAGACGTAGTGAGCTCCAGAATCACATAATATTTCATTTTCTGAAAGATCAAGATGAGTAAGTGACTTGTTGACCTGAAGCATTTTAGTGAGAGACCTAGCAGTGTCTGGGTCTGCAGCTGTTATACTTGTATTGCTTAGATTCAAGTTGACCAGACTCTTATTGTGCTGTAGACTTTTGAAAATACTAAGACCTTCTGACATTGAGAAAAATCTCGTTTTTGAAAGATCAAGATGAGTAAGTGACTGATTTACTTGAAGCATTTGACTCAATGATCTGGAAATGTCTGGACCTGTGTTTGAATATCGATTATTGTTGCTTAGAGACAAGTGAGTAAGAGTGGAATTGTGTTGGAGACCATCAAAGACACAGCTACCTTTCAAGAGTAAAGCGTTCCCTGAAAGATCTAGATGTGTCAGTGTCTTGTTCACTTGAAACATTTTACTGAGAGACGTATCAGTGTCTGAATCCGTACTTCTTAATCCTGTTGTGCTTAGATTCAAGTTAACCAGAGTATTATTGTGTTGAAGACCTTCAAAGACGCAGTGGGATCCTGAATCTATGAATGAGTTCTCTGAAAGATCAAGATGTGTAAGTGATTTGTTCACTTGAAGCATTTCAGTGAAAGACCTTGCAGTGTCTGGATCATAACATGGAAATCCTGAGTTGCGTAGAATCAAATGAGTAAGAGTAGTGTTGTGTTGAAGACCTGCCACGAAATGGTAAAATATTCTCACTGATTCAACAGGCCATGCTGTCAATGTGTTCTGTGAAAGTTCAAGATATTGTAGTGACTTGTTCACCTGAAGCATTTTGATGAGAGCTAAGATATTCTTTTCAGTGTATCGCATATTAAGTAGACTGAGTTTAGTAAGGGAGGAGTTTGTTTGTAGTGCTGTTGCGATGTGCAGCAACCGGTCAAAGTGGATGCAACCATTAGTTATACGAACTTCACTAATGGCAGGAGACAGTTTAAGGTGAGATGCTATAAGTTTTACTCCTGACCCAGTAATGGATGTTTCAAATACATTTTCTCCAACTTTATAATACGGTCCATAATCATCGTCGTCACTATCAGTAATCTGCTGTACTGTAAATACCAGTTTACGTGAGAAATTACCAGCTGTGGGAAGTTCTTCAACAGGATATTTTGAGAGTTCGGTTAGCAATAACTTCAATAGGTAGTAGTCATTAATCCCAACAACAGAAAGGTGCACAGGTGGCACATTGGCACTATGACACGGCATGGACAGTAGTGAGGTTATGAAGTAGCCAATTGCTATGTAATCTGATGGATTATGTATTTTATAGTTCAATATCATGTTGGTTGAAAATTCAGGATCAACTAGTTGGCATAGAGAAGGTTGTTGTGTTTCAAAGAAACAGTGTAGCAAAGGTAGGATCTTCTCTAGACTTGAAATATCATGCTGATAAGAAGAAATGAATTCTTGTATCGCTGGATTGTTCAGTTTCGTGAAGCCGCAATAGTAAAGAAATACAGCTTGAAAACGAGAGCTTTCAAAAAATTCCTTGAACACTTTTATTTGTTCACTTGAGGCCATCTGGGAAATATGATAGGCAGCAAGAAGCTCTTGAACTGAGAGATGAAGAAAGTTGTATGAGAGAAATTTGCTAGTAAGTGTAAGTCCCTGAACAGCCTGGAGTAGCCCTAATGAAGGGAGATCATTTGGCAGGTGAGACGATTGCAAATCCTTGGAGTAGAATATAACTTTGTCCTGCATTACTCCATTGTAAGCTAATACACTGAGGTTACTCAGTGAAGACTTAAGGTCATCAGGAAGGTCATCAAGTGAGGATAATTCAGATAAACTCGTGTCTGGCTCATGTGTTGCATGTTCACGGACTATGCTGCAGAGTACGAGAAGACAGAAAAGCTCATGGCGTGTGGTAGGTAGGGCACCCTTCAGTGTCAGGAATGCATGCACTAGTATTGCTGAATGTAGAGGTATATAACAGTATCCTTCTATAACAGGGTGCTCTTTAAGATGCCGAAGAAGTTTCTGAACTTGAGTGCCATCGTCACCTATAGCCTTCTCAATATACTCACGGATCTGGTGTGGGGTGAATCCCATAATCTCTACTCGTCGATCAGCTATGTTGAGTAGGTTTCCTGATGCCACTGGTCGAGAGGTGATAACAACATTACTTTGCTGAAGAGACAGCTTATGTGGTTGTCGAATGATTGTGGAAACAAGTGAGTCACTCATTAGGCTGTGTGGAAACTCATCCCATCCATCGAATATAAAAAGCACTCTTGCTCCATGTAAAGCTTGAATTTTAGAGACGATCATATGTTGAGATTGAGACGAGGTAGTATCAGATGGTAGAATGTCAGCCAAGGTCAAAGCTTTCTGAATGGCTTCATCTCGCAAGTAAGCTAGGACTACGATGTCAAATCTCGCTAACCAAAACGCACCTTGTGCCCATTGGTGGCAAAGGTGTAGAGCAAGTGTGCTCTTCCCTCCTCCAGGGGCTCCTTCAATAAGACATACTCTACCTTGTGGTTGTGGCGGTGGTGGTAGTACAACTAAAGGTTGTGCTGGAAGTGGAAAGAGGTCATGGAGATCAACGGAGGATTTCTTGTGATCAAGAATTGTTTCAATCTTTCCCTGCTGTGCTAGTCTGATCATTTCCTCCTCTGGTCCCCCACGTCGTAGCCCTTTAGCTCCGATCATTGCTAGTTGTATGAACTCACATTTTGGGAGGTGGGCCCAATGTTGGGAGCTCGAGGTGTGGCTTTGAGAGAGTGAATTGTACAATTCTTCAAGGTAGGAAGCATAAGAAGCGAGAGTATCAGGATGAGATGGATTGGATAGAGAATCTAACAATAAATTTTTAGAGTTATTTAGTGTCGTTAAATGAGACAAGCGTACTTACCATCCTCAGTGTCTGAAGAGCTGCTGCTATTAGATGACTTTGTCAGCATTTTTTGGACTTTTAATCCAATATCAAACTTCCCACATTTTCTAAACACTCTGCACAATCGCTTGTACGTGGCTTTTGCTCCTCGTTCCTTTTTCCACTTTCTTAGCATCGCTATCTTCTGTGGGAGTACAGAATGAGGGGCAGATCCTAGTATTTCGTGCTCTTCTGCTTCTGTTAGACCGAGGGATGGCGATATCTCTCTCCAATCTGTAACCAAACGAGCAATTTCAGCCAAATGTTCCTCAGAGCATAGCTTGTCCCAGCCAGATGGTTGCTGCGCTGAGTCATCTTCATGATGATCTTCTGCTTGTCTTTCTGCCATGACGCCGGGCTTGCCAGCTCTGGACGATTTGAGCCTCCAAAAGTGAGCCTCGAAAATTAAAAGTGGGGCGATACAGTCGAACCGCAAGCGTCCAAAAATACACGATTTTATTTGCCACGGAAGTGGGCGGTACCCTCCACAGTCGAGGAGAAAACATGAACGCCAGTCTCTGCAGGAAACTTCGCTTTTATATCGGTTGTATGCTGACCTGTTTGTTCAGAATATGGATTCCAGCTTTTGAACGTCGGTTCTTTTGTTATGTTAAAGCTGGGGCCAGTTACATTTTCCAGAGAAGATGTATGACGATCACAACTCGGCCGTGCTCAAGATTCATCGAGTTCACTAGCCGCTTTTAGAGTGGCTTACTCCTAGACGGTAAGACAGACACCTCTAATAAGATACTTTTTGTGTACACTAGAGTGTTAGCCATAGTGTAGGGGTATTCCTGTCTACGTAGAGATGGAAAAACGAAAGTGTCCCACTGTTTTGTATAGTTATTTGACGTCGCCATTATGGTCTAACCACAGTGGGTATATAGTTTGCAGGAAAAAGTATGTTTATGATTATTCTAATCAGCAATAATAGTTACTATAGAATCAGGGATAGAATAGTAGTCATGAATGAATCAGCCAGGGAAAGTAATGGATAGAAAAAATCAACAAAGGAAATAGTTGATCTTACGATAGAAATAGCATTTATGTGTACCAGCAAAATGTCTATGTCATCATTGATAAGCATGTCTGTCACTATCTCTGTCTGTATCTCTTCTTCCTGTTCACAGTCTCCTTATTCTTGCTCTCCACACTAGCTGTGTGCGCCATGCCTCTGTGTCTGTAACACAGCATCCTCATTTTCACCGCCTTTTTCCATGTAGGAATTTTTTCATGTTGTGAACCAAGGTTTCGCTTTTCCTACAAAGACAGCTATCACCAGGTATGCTACTGGTACTGTATTGCCCTATGTATTGCTGCACATAATGCTGTGAGGCCTTTGAAGTGATAATACCTTGCTTGTTGTCTTCCACACAGAAATCAAGAAACACAAGATCTTTCAGGGTGGTACTGTGATGTCACCTTTGCCCAGGCAGTTGTAGCTGCCTGACTCTGAGAACTTGCCATAATTATTGTTCTTCGTAACAGTATTAGTAGTATTAAAGCACTGCTATATTCATGTTATGATAAAAATACCTCTGGCTGGGTAAGTTATGGCAAGACAGCACTAATTTTGCAACATAAAACAGATAGGTGGCTTCTCTTATTGATGTGCTATAGAATGAATCCACAAGGTTGCAAAAACGAAAGTGTCCCACCTTTTAGCTTTTAATACATTTTGCACAAAAACTAGAGAATTACTGGAAGGATTTTAGTCGGATAAACATCAAATTATGTAGAAAAATACTACGTTTGGGTGCTCGCAAATTTCAAAGCAATATCGTTTACGCGCGCAAAGATATGACCGTTTGAAAACTAAAGGCGGCAAACTTTGTCTTGGTGTGCGTTAATTAGAGTGGAAATTGTAACTCTGGATTTCTACGTATTTCGGGACGCTTGCGGTTCGACTGGATAGACCTTTTTACCCAGAGAGCTAAAGAATGCTAATTGACCTGACGTCACGACTGGAGTAAGGTAACTCGGGGTATTTTGGAATACCGGGTAATTCGGAATGATTCCGGTATTGACCCCAGCTACTGCAAAACTACAGATCGCCTGGATGAACTATTTCACCACGAGGTAGGTGCATCTGTTGGCTCTGCAACGAGCACTCGCTTGGCTGCAGTACGCAGTCATTCACGGTGTAAGAATGGAAAGTGTTGACACGACTAGCCACGCCTCCATGCTAGCTACCAAGTGAAACTTTGCTGTGTACTGGAGTCACTGGTATCTCTTGAAGTTATACAAAGATCAAAGTGTGCACCAGGTAGCAGAGACTCTACAACGGCGATTTGATGAAATTCTGTTTGCTAGATTATTAGAAAATATTGCATTAACACAAATATTTAATGCAGAAACCATATAACACTTGTAAACAAAGGCGTGTGGGGAGTTGAAATTCGTATTCATAACAATCCAAAAAGCAAAGCAGACAATACTGCAGCTTGAAACAGCTGTCAAGATATTCAAGGAGTGGCAAAATATCCTCTGCAAGATGTACAACATCCCAGCAACCATTCTACACGGGAAGTGAATTATGGAGCAACCTAGGACAGAAAGAAACGCACAAATCACAGATCCATCATCATGCAAACATGTACAATACCTGAAATTATGCTGAACACAGTCACAGCTGAAGTCACATCACTCGTGGCTGCACTAAAACCAGGTTACACGGGAAATACACGGACTATTCCGAATTACCCTAAATAACGTATTTTCTAGTAGCACTTGCTCTGACCGCTCTGGAGAACAACAGCAAGAACGGATAGCTACCAAACTCAGTATGCACATAGTCCGAAGGTGGCCGAAGCTTGCTGTGTAGTTAAAGTTTCCGAAACATTACACAGCATATTTACCAGCGAAGAATTCCAAAGAGTATTCCAAAATACCCCGAGTTACCTTACATTCTTCCGCCATTTTGTTACGTTAATACATTGTGGCAATGGGAAAAACAGCGTTTTGCGTAACTGTGTAACTCTGCAACGCGGCCGAATATTCTAATTCTACTGATATCCATGGAAAGTTGAAAACTTGCTCTACACAACCCAGAAGAAAACGAGCAGCAAACTCATCCAGACGCCGAGTTGCAATGCTGGCAAACAAGTAGGTGGCGGTCGTAATAATGGCTGTTTGTTAGCACGCACAGCTGATATCACAGTCATTGCCGTTTGTTAACTAGTGTGTTGTCATGGTTGGATAGTATTCGATTAGAATGGACGACGATGAGGACTACAAGTTCGATAACATGTCCTCTTCAGATAGGTTAACCACACCTTTGCCGATTACATGCACTGCCGTGTTCCAGTCGTCGTCCATTCTATTGAAATACTATCCACCCATGACAGCACACTGGTTACGACCGCCACCTACTTGTTTGCCAGCATTGTAACTCGGCGTCTGGATGAGTTTGCTGCTCGTTTTCTTCTGGGTTGTGTAGAGCAAGTTTTCAACTTTCTATGGATATCAGTAGAATTAGAATATTCGGCCGCGTTGCAGAGTTACACAGCTACGCAAAACGCTGTTTTTCCCATTGCCACAATGTATTAACGTAACAAAATGGCGGAAGAATGTACTCCAGCCGTGACGTCACGTATAATTATTGATTACCGCAACATTCCAGCTCTCAGGGTAAAAAGGTCTATTTGTATGGCGCCATAGATTTGAGCATGCGCAGACAGTCTGTACCATACATGCATATACAGTATAGTACCAGGCTTTTTCTAAAGTAAGAGCCTGGGAACTAGGCTAGAGTGCGCTGCAGACAGCAGCTTTGATTGTTGAACAGTACTATGGACACTGCTGTAGTGACAATGTGCATCGCTAATGTCTATATGGAGTAATAATTATTTGTAAATTGTAAACTTCCGCAATCGTATTCATGGACACAAGACTGACAACCTTCACATGTACCCTAAAGCAGCTTCTCTAAATGGAATCTAAATTGGAGAGTGACACAATGACTGTTTAAAAAACAAAATAGTAAGATGGGCACTACATTCAATGCACATGTCTTCATACAAAGAATTTCAATTAGAGATAGCAGCAACGTGTATTGTGATCTTCAACTACATACTGAAGCAGAACTATATATCACTTCAGTCATTAGGGTAAGTAACTGTTACATGTAAGCTTAGTGTGGGACAAGGCTGAGTTTATGAGTTCTTTTTGCTTTGTTGACACAGGACCAACAACAGCTGACAGGGCGGAGAGACAACAACAAACACATGTACATGTACTAGCTTGCTTATAATACAAAGTACAACATAGATAATAAATTATGTGCCCAATCATCTAATAATAATTATACACACTAACATACCAACAAAAAAAAAACAATGCAAAAATAATATAATTTATAATCGTTCGCCGCTAAAAATTGTATGTTGATGTTTGATCTCCTAGTCCTCCTCATCTTTGGGTTTTTTGATGTCGTCATCATCATCTGTGTATATCCTGAGTTCCTTCTCCTTCGGTCTATGGTAAGTGTAGTTGTATGAAGAGGTCCCTTGGACATTGTATTTGCTTAATCTGAGGAGAGAAGAAGTGACTATAGTTTCAATTAGTTGCTCACCTTGAGGTTTCTAACTTTTGTAGTTCAGCTTTCTTCTCTGAGGTCAGTTCCATTTGCTCTTCACTAGAGTCTCTGCATCAGTAACATAATAATGGAGCATGATTTGATTTGCTGAGCTCACTTGAAGTACAGTACACCGCCATCATCGTAGAGTGAGACAGGAGCCTGGTTGATGTTACCAACAGCAGGATCCCAGTCTAGCTCTGCCTCAATATCCAGCACAGACAACTCACAAGGGAATGAACCAAACGCCTGAACAAGAAGACTATGCCTTCAAACATACACACCTTAGCATACGACACTTTGTCACTAGGAATACCACTCAGTTCAGATATCTACAGTGATGAAGAGAATAAAGATTGGTTTCAGTGTCGTTCATCACTCACCTTTTGTTTTAATTCAGCTGGTTTAGCAGTGTCGAGGATTATCTCTTGTGTTGGTTCCACAGTGTATAATGATGGACGCCACTAGCGCACATACACCTGCATCTGTGTGGGACGTTTCATTGGCTCTTGCCTCTCCAGTGGCTCTACAAACATCTCTGAACCAGAGTAAACATAGACATCCTTGTCAATGAGCTGAGTGTCCAGGTATATGGTGCCAGGTGTACGCCACATCTTCTTTCTAAGCCTCATCCTGTGTCAATGTACATCATTACAAGTAGTGTAGTCAACTTGGTTCATACTTGTTAGGATCAAAATCAAAGTCAATGCCTTGTTCTCGTGCCTCCACCGCTATCTGCTCTTTGAACTGCAGCACTGTAGCAGACTTAGCCACTATGGACTCCATCATGAACTTAAAGAACTGAAGGAGTTAGAATATGAACAGAGAAACAAAGAGAAGGAGAGAGGCACCTCTGGTTCATTTATTCTCAACAAGTGTAGCTTGACGCGATGTTCTCCTGGCTTGAGAGCTCGTCCTAGTTGCACAATAAGCTGTGGACATGTATAAACTAAACTTGTGTTCAGCTACATGTACTTACACGAGACTCTGTCGGTGTTGATATGAGAGTGTCATTCTGTCTCTCCATCTCATACTCCTGATTGTTACTGTACACACGATAGACCTACACACAGGAGTGATGCTTGCCTCTATTAGTACTATTGCTCAACGCTCACCTTGAATCGATCTGATGGTGCACCCACGTGCTCCTCTAGTTTGGTCTTCAGCAGTCCCAGTGTGGTACGCTTGTCCACACGCAAACTTATTTCTGGAGTGGAAACACACCAACTGTATTAGATATGCATCCACTACTTTCTCCATACCTCTCTGCTTCGGTCTGCCATTCAATTCAGGCACATCTTGTTCATCGCTCTTTTCAACTTTATCCACACGGAACTCTTCCTCCTCCTTCTTGTCCTCTGCTGGTTTCTCTGACTCTGCTGGTTTCTCTGGCTCTGCTGGTTTCTCTGGCTCTACTGGTTTCTCTGACTCAGCTGGTTTCTCTGACTCTGCTGGTTTCTCTGGCTCTCCCTCTGCTGGCTGTCTCTCGGGCACATTTTCTGCCTTGTCTGCTTCGTCACTTGCTGGTGATAATTTACAACTAGGTACTAGATCTGGTATTTGTTCATCTTTGTCTGCTCGTTCGATGGTATTTGAGGGGCGTGGTTGTGGGCGTGGTGGTAAGGTGATTAATAGAAGGATTGAATTGATCCACGCATCTACTATTTTTTTCATAACACTCTCGTGGAACGGTTTTTCAAAATCAGTACAATGTGATCTTGCATATACCTACAACACAGAGTGGATATCCTCACAGTGTAGAGACACAGTGAGTGGTGCTTACACTATGTTTCCGGTAGAAGCTCTCTTGTCTAAGAGTCTGTTCATTGTTGCCCAAATATCTGCCATCATTGTACATTTCCAGCACAAGATCCATTGTAGTGGGATCCATGGAGCATATCTAGACAGACAGACAGAGAGAGAGAGAGAGAGAGAGAGAGAGAGAGAGAGAGAGAGAGAGAGAGAGAGAGAGAGATAGAGAGAGAGAGAGAGAGAGAGAGAGAGAAAGAGATGGAGAGAGTGAAGTTGATGAAGTGTAGTGTTTACTTTGCCAATTTCTTCTTTGAATCTTCCAACAGTCCATCCTTGCTCTGCTCTCATGGGTACTGGTGGCATTACATCCTCTTTGTGTATGTCTACCATTAGTATCTTGATATTCATTCCTTAGAGAACACATATTGAACAAGTAGGAACCTCACTCATCCTATTCTTACCTCCTTTGCCGTATTTCTTAAACACCTCTTTTTCTCCACGGATCTCCAGTAACAGTTCAAAAGAGTAATACGTCTTAGCTCCGCCCACCATCTGACCAAATGTTTTGTCCTCACACTACATACAGTCAATTTCAATAATGAATCATCTCTCTTCACTAACTGACCTCCTCAGGATCAAATGACTCATCGAGTGTCTCTGTATAGTCATCATATTTGACTAGTCTACAGCGCTCTATGGGGACATGAGATGACAGCTCCATCACCTGACAGAGAGCAGTAGAGAAAGAGTAGCATTATAAGGCAAAATTCAGTGCTCACATAATAAGCTTTCTTCATTGCAACAAGCATCATCTCATCTTGTTGAACCTCTAATCTGCGATTAAGTCGCTCACCAGACACCGGATGAATACAGAATAGCTTGAACTGAGAAAGAGAGAGAGAGAGAAGATAAGGGAAGGGAGGGAGAGAGGGAGGGAGAGAGGGAAGGAGGGAGAGAGAGAGGGAAGGAGGGAGAGAGAGAGGGAAGGAGGGAGAGAGAGAGAGATGAAGACAGTACACTACAGCACACACATTCTTACATTACACATCTGTTTTTCTCTCTCCTGTTGAGCCTTCTTGTCGCGCTGCTCTTGTTCCCATCTCGTGATCTCCTCGGTCAGGTGAGACGGGAACTTCGCCTTCTTTAAGAACACTATAGACAAACAATAAGCTCTATTAGACAGCAACAGATGATGTTATGCACCTTCGTTCCTGTCACAATCTATTCTTCGATACATCAACATGTAGGCATTAGCAGAACTGGAAAAAGTGAGTCAAGAATCAGTGAGTACACTATCATGTAGCTCACCTAGATGATGAGGAGGACTTGTACATACCACCAAACGTCTGATGTATATCCTCTTCAGTGATCTATAGCACATAATAGTATAAGTAAAACATTACTCAGATTTTGTGCCTCCACACACTCTTTCTCTCTCTGTCACTTACTCTCGAAACAGTCTGGTCATTGAAACAGTACCATTGTTTGTCCTCTAGTGACCTATAGAGAACCCACAAGCAGTCACTCACATAGACAAACTCACACATGCACACACACACGCACACACACACACACACACACACACACACACACACACACACACACACACACACACACACACACACACACACACACACACACACACACACACACACACACACACACACACGCACACAAGTCACTACATACTTGATGTAAGCATAGCAGTGTCCACTCACTGCACTGCCTGAGTATACCATGATAGAGAACAGCTCATACACAAAGGGACCCTATGGAATTAAAATGACGTGACCATTTCAAAATGCAGTCTGTACATGTACAAACAGCATCTGTAGTTACATAAACATTACATCACCACATAATCATAGAATAGTATTTCATTTTATTCTGCTAACCTTCTTGAGCAGAGTCACTACTGTATTCTCCTCATTAGCAGGAGCAATCTCTCCCTCTTCCAGTACTGATTCCTCCTTCTCAGTGTCCTCCTCAATAAGAGGCTCTTCGGCTGAGTCTGATAGATCGAGACGCTGTCTGGTGGAATCAATGCATGGACTATGATGGCTGGGCTTTGAGCTGGAGTAAAAACAAATCAAAAGTGTATAACAAAGAGGTAGTAGCAGCCATTAGCTCACTAGTGAGTGGTCTTGTAGCTGCTGGAAGTAGCGGCAGCATACGAGGGTGGAGGATCTGGCTTGAAACACTCCACAACAAATGACTTGTACTGTTCAGCAACATCTGGTGGTGCTGGAGGCTGAAGGAGACGGAACACATGATACACTGACCAACACTTATACACCGACTAACCAAGTTATCAGGATCAACGAATCCATTGAGATCAAGCAGTCTTGGGAAGGTCATTCTGGTCGAACACAATGCAAACATTAAAAACCACTGAACAGGTATAGCTTACTTGTCATTCAGTTTGATGCGGTGCATGGTTTGGTAGTCAAAATCGAATCGTTTCATTTCTAGTGTTAGCAGGTATGGAAATCGCTTGAACTTCAGTCCCTATTGTAAGGAAATGATCTCTTTAGCATGTGTGTGTGTAAGATCATTTACCTTGAGAGCGTCCTGTTTCTTCTTACATGTACCACAGAGATACTAAACGAAAAAAAAGGATTAATCAGCACGTTGACTGATTTAGTTCCAAACTCACTTGATTGTCTTCCTGCAGTGTCTCTGGCTCGACCAAAGCCTTTAGCGCTTCTTCCTATAGCACAAAATAACTCCTCACATACCATCGTGCTGTCTCTACTTACCACACTCTCGTAAGCATGGTTCGAACCAAACGGTCTAATAACCAGTGGAATATCAAGGAATGTGTCCTCTCTAGCGCTAACAGTACCGCACTACATTAAAAAGAAGGCAGATAATAACAGAGTGATAGAGGATTATCAGAACTTACTCCTTTGCACTTGACATAGTCCTCCCAGGTTCCCTGATAAAGTTCATTGATGAGATCTCCTTGCATCTCTTGCTGACGATCTTTCAAGAACCGCTTCTCTAGAGCGTCAAACATGACTCGGCGGAGCTCCTGTACGCTATGTTGCTGCCAGGCTGAAAGACAAATTAAACGAGTCAACAAACAGTGTAGAATGGTCACTAATGCTATGAGAGCTAAAATCTAAAATGGTTGTCATCTAAGACATCCACCACTTCTCTATTGCTAATGAAAATTTATTATCTAGTCTACTATGACTGTACCACTCACCCTTACTGCTGTCCCACCCAAAGCTAGTGGTGATGTCAGTGGTTTCCACTGCTCTCTTGTCTACAGTCTAGGAGCAGAGGGAGGTAAGACATTAACAATGGAATGCCGGGAAGATACCTGCAGTTGTAAAAACAGACGTTGGAGCTGATATGGAATGCATTTGTTGGCTTTCAAAGTAGCTTGACCATTGGCTGCCTTTTGATCCTCTTCCTTTGGCTCATATCTCCACCTGAAGAATACAGTAAAGCATTGAAGGTACTGCTATTTTGTAAAAACTTTCTTATTCAAGTTTTCACAAATAGTAACATACAAACAAACAGTAAGAAACAACAGAGACATTAAATAAAGTGTCCAAGCGATTTTTAAAATCTACTGCAGGAGATTAGTTTCTATTGTTGCTTTGTTCTCTCTAATTCATTACGAATCGACTGCAAGTCAAACGACTAAAATCGGTGAAGAAACTGCAGAGATATTCTTGAAAAACTTTTAGTAATTGGCATAAATTTTTCAAGAGATTTTCAATTGGAAATACATTATCTTCAGTGTCCACCCTTCGTCACGTGAGCAATAGCTTTGTACTGAAAAAGAGAAGACAGCAGAAAAAAATCAACCAAACTAATAAGATAATGGATGCATGAAACTAAATTTATAATTATTTTATCTTTAAAAATAGTAACAGGAACCAGATTATATTTTTTCACAAAAAAACTAAAATAAAGTGTAATGCAAAATGAGCAATATGTACACTGAGATGCAGCTGAGATGTAATACAAAGACACTTATATGTAACAATATATATACAAAACAGTTACTAAATTATTTATGCTAAAGTTAATACTAATAATAATAATTACAACAAAGAAACAACAACAAAAATACCGAAAAGAAACAGAAATAGTCAGGCCACCAAACAGGCAGTTCCCAAGATGGAAGCCGCATTGCCTCTTTGAACTGCCACAGACAAACGCTGGACCAAGTATGAACGGCTGAGTGGGTCACCAGTTTGTAATGCGATCCTCTTGCCCAAATCCTTGATGAATTTAAGAGACCTCTCACCAAAAGTGCCCATGGTCTCAATCGCAATTGGCACAAACATGTACAGTGACCGATCAAGTCGACTGTACTTAGCAATTTTTCTGTTCTCTGCCTGAGCTGCCACAGTGCCCGGTGCAATAACAGCAGCTGCTCTATACGAGGGAGCAAGAGTGTCAGGGCACGTAAAATCCCAGACGACACACTTGCCACGTTCCCAGGGCACAACTGAAACCCCATCAGGTCTCTTGCCATCTGTTCGAGAAAGACCGAGTGGTTCAAGACGAGCAGGAATTGCTGCTGTTGTGAAGGCTCGATGGATTATTGAATAATAAAAGTTTTAATAAAATTATGAGCGTTCAAATTGCGTTAGTGTATTTTATAGCTTAATACAAGCTTGACAAACTATTATTAATATTTTGCGAGTAGTAATTCACCATGTAACAGGCTAGTTTGGATCGATGTATAGGCAACAAAGGGCGCTGGATCGTTCTATGATATCATGCGATGTTGGTATGTAGCTATAGACGATCTAGTTAGCAAAAAGCATCCATACTTTATTTAATAATACTATACTTTAACTCAAGACTGTCATAAACGAAAAGATCAGTTTATTGCGATTAGAATGGTACCTGATTTGTCCATTATGCGCCTATCAATGTCACGCTCCACCCCCCCCAGTACGGGACAGAGGTGGGAGTTGTACGGGATTATACAATGCAATTTTGCCCGAGGGTCGGGCATTTGACCAACTCCGGTTACGCTTGGATTTTATGGTATACGTATAGCTGAGTCATTCTTCTTTATATATAAGGTCAAATCCCGTATATAGGAGAGGGGCAGGGTGGGGATATAGATGAGATTGGTAGGGGAATTCCATCGCCAACTTTGCCCCACCCTGGGGCTTTTGACTTCCTGTTTGTGCAAATCCCCTACTAGCCCCGTACTGGGGGGGTGGGGCGTGACATTGATAGGCGCATTATTGATCGGGTTTTGGCATCGCGCGAGTTATCTGAAGTTATGTACTGATTGTACTAAAATTGTAATACATTTTCCACTTGAAAATTTTTGCGCATGCGCGCTAACCCTAGGACTAGCTACTTAAGATTTACACGTTTTCCGTCATACATGTAACTTGTAACGTGCACGTGTAGATGATCACGTGAGCATCGCCACACGTTCGAGTACGCGTCAATTTCCCCTGTTCTAAACGTGTAGCACCCCGTCTACAGGTAGGCCGTTTCCCTGTAGATCCTGTTGCTCGAGACGATGTAAGTTCCACGTTTGTTATAGTTAATTAAGCATGTACCTCGGTGCCTGCTCTACATGTTGGACTGTTTAAAATCTAGATGTGCGCTGTCTGTCATCTGCAGCACTCGTCTACTCTGAACACGAGCAACCGTAGATTCACTTGCCACTTGCACTGCTGGAAGCTCATCTGGGGCAACAAACTTGTTCAGGCAGTTGATTTTAGAGTATAAAAGCCATGTCTTAGTGCAAAACCTGGATTCTGATTGCTCATCGTCTTCCTGCGTAGCCGTCTAACAAGAAGTATTTTGAGGCATCTGTAAAATCCAAATCACCTACGGAATTTTACCTGTAACGCCTAACGCGAGTTACAGGTTACACATTATACGTAAAAAAAATCTAAAGGTGTCTAATAACTGTTTTGTGTACACTGTACCTGTAGAGTGCATTTCTGAACTCAGGGGTCATGTACAGAGACTGGAGCAAACTGTTTAAATAACCCATCTTAGCCTGATTCACAAGACCAACAAATCCTGCAAAAAACAGGATGAGACTATTATGTGACTAAAGGTAGCAATGAGACCTGTTTCAGAGCGTCCGTAGTGATAGCGTCCGCGTCCGTAGTGATAGCGTCTGTAGCCATAGTTACTGCTACCGTAGCTATTGCTGTATCCATAATTGGGTGAGGAGTAGTTGTTATACTGGTACCCAGTCCCAGTTTGCTGTGAGGAGGAGCTGTGGTGCGATGAGTGCTGCTGGGTGGAGCTACTAGTGGTGCCGGCCGAAGTGAGGGCAGTGGATACCTGCCGAGGAGAGGAGAATAGATGAGACACGAAGAATACAATATTTTTAATAGGTGAAGGAGGGAAGTGGTAGGGAGGAGAGAGGGAGGGAGAGCTACAAGTAATCATTCATTGGGATTTTCCCCACTTTTCGTGCAATAGTTGATAGTTCCATTATTAGTGTAACAGAAATGGAGTACACACACCTTCACTTTCTCAGGAGGTCCTGTCTGATTCTCTCTGATCAACAGCCTGGTGCGAGTAGGTTCCTTGGGCATGTCCAGCTCATAGAGTGTGGCAGTAGAGTGTATGTCAAGAAGCACCTCCTCTTCTCCAGTGTTGACCGTCCTAACCCACACCAGATCAAACGTGCTTTCAACATAGCCTAGAGAGAAAAAATATATATAATGTTAAATGCATTATCAATACTACAAGTAAAGTAAAATAAGTTCTTAACAAAAACTAAAAAGTGCAGGGAAGATGCTTGCAAGTAAAGGAACAAATTAAATGAACAAGATGGAGTAATGCTTTCAAAAGTAAAAGTGCAGTATCCCTATGTCAGCGGCTTGAACATAAAGTTCCTGCATCTTCAGCTTAGAACCAAGGTTGGGCTGCACTTGATCTATCGTGGTACATGCACTTAGGCCATAATAATTTTTTATCACTCTTGAAAGTAAATCATTCTCGAGTATAAATTGGTGTAAAAGAAAAGTTGCAGCTGTGGCGCACAAACTCTGCATTACACATAATGTGTTCAGTAAATTGTTCTAGAATATTTCTTGCCTTGATCTGGAGTGTAAACAATGCACGAGATCATAGTCATTAATGGGCATGTCAACACTACGTAATACGTATTGCCTGTACAAAATCTAGGTTTTTCGCAGAATACTCACTTCTACTGATGATGCTTATTTAGCAAGTAAGTACACTAACAAGTGCATAATAATGTGCAGAACTCGGATGATACATGTATCATTGGCATTGTCAAAATACATACCGAACTCTCTATTTCTCAAAAAACTATTTCATGAATATGCAAATTAGTTGTGGTCATTTTTGTTTTGAAAAATGAGCCAGTTTCAAAGCAGCCATGCAAACAAATGCTGCCATGTCTGTTTTATATAAGTTTGGAAAGAAGACTTGCTGGGTTAAGATGAGCTGTTTGTGGCAAATACACAAACGTGGCAAACACACAAATGAAGACCCTAAGCAGCTTCATGATGTCTGTACTGTGTAGCGTTTCAACATAATTTTACTGATATTATCAGAGAAACTTGACAGGTGCAGCACTCACCAGTATGCTGTGTGTATCATTTGGTGTGTGTGTGTTTGCACCATTTCCCTAAAATTGATGGCAGCAAACTACAATATAATGAAAGAGCTTGATGTTTAATGTTGCAACGTACAAGGTTTCAATATCTGCATGTTGCTCAAAATGTATGTCCTCAGGAAAATTAAACTTCGCTGAATATAGAAAGCTTCAACTGATTTGACTCTTGTTGGTAGTACACATTTACAAGTTTCATTCGCCATTTTTCTTCAAAATAGTTCCAATCAATGCAGCATTTCAAGTAAAAATTTGTGTTGTGCTACAACATTGTATAACAACATTACTGTTCATGTATCTGACATTAATTTGAGTGATACCTAAACTTGCCATTGTGTATTTGTATGAGATTTAATTAACAGTCAATGGCCTGTACAATTCAAATATCAGTTGAGTCTTTGTTACTGGGGTATTGCCATGATGAGAACTTGAATGAGCTCATTTTGCACATGTATTTATACAATGTCTGTAGCCCACCTGCTTCGTTGGCTATGGCAATGTACAAGTCAGCTACAGCAGAGGAGAATGGTAGTGAGTAGTCGAATCGCTTGGACGTAGTTTCAACTGTGACCACACATAACACAGAGGCTTCGCTGGTATCACTGGTCGTCTTATTGTACACAGTTAGCTCTCTCATGTTATCATCTCCAGGCGGTATCATATCATTAGTGACCTCACGAGCAGCATCGCCCTCGTCTGATTCCACATCATCAGCAGGACTTGCTTCTTCAATCACGCCGTCGGCTTCAGCCAACATCATAACATTAGTGACCTTGTGAGAGAAAGGAAACAGAATAATAGATTACAAAAGCAGTCAACATAAAGAGACAACAAATCACATGTAAAACTTTGTACCTTAGATCGTATTATTATTTTTTGCAGACAATGCAAATTAAAGCCAAACGGTGATTTTGCAAAAACAATTTTCACAAATTGAGAGCATGCCACGTGGAAATGTATAGCTAAAGCTACATACCCAAAATTTTCATCCCATTTAAATTTCGCGAATGCATGCTAATCCGCGAAATATTTAACGTTCACAAAAAATACGATCGACGGTTAAGGTTACGGGATACTTATATGATGGGCGTGGCCTGCATTTCTTTGTGCTGTCAGCAAACAGTGAAGGAGCTAGCTCTATGTACTGATACTTGGAATAATTATTCGAGAGCAATAGATAAAGTTGCTTATTCCTGAAATGATAGACTAGCTGTAAAGCGAGAAAAATGGTGTCTGCAACGTCAAATCCATAAACACATCTTTGCGTAGCTTGGAGACAAAGAGAGACGTCACAAAAAGCTCTCGTCAATCCCTTCGAAAGGCCTTTCTTTATCTAGCAGGCCAAGCGGCTTTCTCTGCATTTCCTTCCAGAAGCTTATGTTTGTTCTAAAAAATGCAACACAAAATGCAACACAAAATACATTGATTACTGCAAACAACTGACAGCGTACTGCTCCAGTAGCCTGTAACCTTTATGTATAATTATGTTATATGCAAACCGTGGATCGGGACAATCCGTGGATTGCACGGATCCACGCTTTGTGCGGGCAATCCATAGATTGCACGACTCGTGCGCAATCCATGGATTGCGCAACTTTACGCTCACGTGTTCAGTTCTGGGAATGCTGTTGGCTCATTTTAACCCTTTAACCCCTAATGACGCCTTTAGGCGTCATAATTAGTACCACCCACATTGGACATCATAAATAGTGTGTAGAGTGCCTCAGAAATCTCAAATTAAGCCAAAGTGTAGAATGGGAATTTTCCAAAAAAAAACAAAATTGTTTCTCGCGCCTATTCAACTAAAACATTACTGTAACCGAAGATTGACATAGGCTTGTATTCCGTAGGGTGGAACCGAAAGGCGCTTGGTGGCGCGGAATTTTTTGCATTTTTGTGGCTTCAGGATGCCCTGAAACGCACACTTTGCATTGATCATGGTCTAAACTGTCCTGTTTGCTCACCTGGACACCACCAGGTTTTTGTATCATTCACCATGGCTAGACGAAGACCAAAATCAGCTGAAAAATGACGAGGCCGCAACACTTAAGTGGCTTCAGTTCCGAAGTGGGAGTGGCCAACTTGGAGTTTAGCACATGGTCGTAAAATTTTATATACCAGGAGAAGAGGGTGCTAGTTTGGAACAGCTAGCGTACGGGATGGTGGAGAAAATTGCAAGACAAACTACCAGTTTAGACCAGGTCAAAATTTGGACGAAATAATTCAGCAATTAAAGGGTTAAGGCTGTGCAAGCTGATGTCAAGGGGAGGAAACGCAAGGGATAAACCAGATGAAGACAAGGAAGGAGAATGAGAGTGTAGAAAGCAAGAAAACCTAGAGGAGCAAGGTCAAAGGAGATGAGCCGGATGCATGATCTGATCAGGAGGAGAGCTGAACTCATGATAAATGACTGTTGGAGCCAACACTAAAAGTTGCCCAGCTATGTATGCTATCGTTACATAAATTTACAGTTGATAAACAGCTGACACTATTATTTAAATTAATAGCCTTAATTCAATCAAGCACACAGTAAAGTAATTTTTGTAAGGTCAGAAGATTGTGTAGTTACACTATTAAGGGTGCAGTGTCACGCCCACGCATGTATTTTTGGCTGGTTGCTAGGGGACTGTATCTCAGAAACTACTGCTGATATTCCAAGAAACTAAAGACCTATGCTATAAGACTGGCGAAGGCTGCAAACTATGAGCGCTGAAAGTGCCAGACGGAAACGTGACGGGCGCGGCTAGATACAACGCTTAGGCTAATAAAACTTTCGTTCACTCAGGCAGTAGAACTTCAGATTTGGGATATATACGTACTTTAACAAGGCGAAGGCAGTAACGTAGAGCTTTTTCGTGTATTGTGCTTGAAAGTGCGATTATGAGCTGCTTACCTCGTTGTTTTCCTACTCAGAGTGTGTTTATTAAAAAAAAACTCTACGTTAAGGTCTTTATCTGGTCGCTAATAGTCATATATCCAAGTTTGGATCTATTCTGAAGGCCACAGACAGAGTTTTATTGAGGAATGTATTGTTCACGATCTTGCCTGCTCCTGTGCCTGGCTACTGTCACTTATTAGTATTGTTAATGTGCTTGTATAAACAGTGAATATCATTTGTGGTGTGTAATAATGTCCAACTTGTACATTCCTGAATAAGTTAATGGTTGTTAGCAAGAGTAAATAATAGAAGAGAGAGTATCCAACTCCAATATACCCGTCAAGGACACTCTCGGGAAAGTAACGTGACCAGCACGCGAGCAGATGACGTTTATCGGTATTATTTATTCATCGTGTAACGTCATGACTTAGTATGCGCGCCCGCGATCACGATTGCAACAGCACTTGAAAGTCAAGGCTAGCATTTTCAAGTCGGATGCGTGATATAGAGCCTGCAGGTGGATGCCAGTACCACAGTTTGAAGTCCACCAGAAGATGGCTATCTTATTTGGTCACGGTGCGTCCCACACAAAATTTAAGCCGCCGTTTTCCCCAGCAGTGTTTAAGGCAGAAATAAAACTATCTGGTGAACGAGTGGCTGCTCGCTTTGACTGTGGAGCGGAGTCGCTTGCTGTTTATCGAGCTGTTTACAAATGTATAGCTTCAAGGTGTAGGCGGGGCGCGACAACAAGCTACGTAGGCAAGATTTCCACTGCCACATGTACGTCAGATTACGTCAATTTGCTCGCGTGCTGGTCACGTTACTTTCCCGAGAGTGTCCCTGACGGGTATATTGGAGTTGGATACTCTCTCTTCTATTATTTACTCTTGTTGTTAGGGACTGCACCCTTAATTTTTTAGATATAATGGCAACTACAGAAGACCCAATGAAGAGGATCAACCTACTTCTACAATTAATTTTTTACTTTATCTCATTTTCACTACACTGTACCGGCAACACAATAGGGGTTTTCCAAAAGTACGTCATCTACAACAATTACCATAGCAACGCGTGCGGCCGCCATTTTGTTTGGGTCCACTTGTACAAAATTCACCGCCTGTACTATCTTAGACTGCACTATCACAACTATAATGAATACAAGCTTGTAGGTTGATGACATTTCTTGCTAACCATGAACCTGAGAAGTTGTGATATGCCGATCTAGCCACACGATCTGCAGTACTAGCGATAGCCACGCCACTGGCATGCGTACAGCCATGATCCTATATTAAACCATGTATTTAGTTGGAAAGGCACCTGGAATACCATCAACCTACAAGCTGGTATTCATTATAGTTGTGATATTGCAGTCTGAGATAGTACAGGTGGTGAATCTTGTACAAGTGGACCCAAACAAAATGGCGGCCGCACGCGTTGCTATGGTAATTGTCGTAGATGACGTACTTTTGGAAAACCCCTATTGCTTTAACTCAAAACCCATAATGCTATCTCTAATCTTCCCACCCTTTCCTTACTCCACCCACCAGACATTTTTATGTGGAGCACTCTCTCACAATGAAGTCACCAAAATTTCCTCTTGATCTTATCTAGTTACAAAAAATTGCCTCTCTATTTCAACTATAAAGCTATTAATTTTTGTATTTTTATTGTCACCGTCACTATCATTATTGGTCTGGACAGACATTGCTGTGGAGTCATAAGAAAGAGATGATCATTAATAATTGAAGATGCTAACTGAGGCTTTGACTGATAACTCAGTATAAGCAGCATGCAGCCATCATTGCTGCATACTGTCCTCTTGTTAGTAGCACAAAATCCAAACAAGCACACATGCAGCAATTCTGGTCCACATTGAAAACAGCGGACGTCAATCCATGGTTTGGTCAGATCCATGCTTAGCTCCCTTGTTTGCGCAATCCATGGATTGAGCGGACAATCTATGGATGGCTGCGCAAAGCATGGATCCATGCTTTGCGCAGCACAATCCATGGATTGTTCCGATCCACGGTTTGCGCACAAGATATATTGTTAAATCACAGCTAGCTTAATAAGACCTTACATGCAACATGTGCTTCTCTTTGTCTTGAGTCTTCTTGTCACATAGTTCTTGTTTAATTTCCTTAGTGGGCACATATCCTTCCTCTTCTTCTTTAAGTATTTGCTTCTCTTGAGCTCTTTGCTGAACCTGTATGTGGTATCTAGCTGACCAGTACAAACTCATTAATCGCCTTATAGTCCACCTTTAGTAGATTTTCCTCTAAAATCCTACATTTCTGTTGTTCAGCTGATAGTTGGGACTCAAGTGCCTAAAATTAAAACAGAATTTCTAATAATGCACAATCAGTTTGTAAACCTGATTTGATAACATCAATGTGTCAAGTTGATGTTGGAATTCTTTCTTCTGCTTTTCAGCTATGGATCTGTATTTTAGCAACTGTTCCTCATTGTATTTCTCTGTTCTTTTCAGATTTTGTTGAATTCTATTTTCAGCTGTGTAACATTTAGAAAAGTAAATTATCGCATGCATTACACAGTACCTCTAGCCAGCTGTTCTTTGAATGCATGGTTTGCTCGTTCTTTAGCAATAATGGTCTGATCTCTTTCCTTCACTCTATTGTTCAGTGTTTCTAATTCAGCACTTTGTCGGTTCAGTTCAGCCAGTGTCTCCAGAGTGTTAATGTGTGGTAATGGCTGCCGTTTGCACTGCTCTTCCATTTTTCTTGCCAGTTCTCTACTGCGCGGTCGTTGGTCAGGAATGTCACGCAAACATTGGATGGTAATAGTGAAAAGAGGATGGCGATGACCACCCATCTGATCCAGTGAACTACGACGCTTGCCAACCTGCATCTCTTTTCTTTTGAAATCTTCTTCAGTGACAGTAAAATCTTGAACATGAGGAGGTTCTTGAATGATCAAGTATATGGCAAGATGACCAAATGAGAATATATCGAGCTTATCACTGTATCTTGGTGGTCGTGCAAGAGACTCTGGAGGCATAAAGTCTGGAGCTCCAGGACACAATGTTCTAGTTCGCACTAGTGCTGCTTCTCTGTCAAACAGCTTAGCTACTCCAAGGTCAGCAATCTTTGCTCTGAGAGACTCGGTGAGCAGCACGTTGCCAGCATTGAGGTCACGATGTATGATAGGGATGGAGTGGAGGTAGGCCAGACCATAGGCCACATCTCTGAGAATGCTGGTCTTGTAAGGGAGAGGGATGTTGGGGTATGTCTTCATGCAGTGCTCCAGGTCCATGTGCATGTACTCCATGATGAGACTGATGTCTGCCTCGTCACGACCATAATGAACTCCCATGAACTGGACTATGTTGGGATGGCGAAGACCACTGTGGAGTTCACACTCTCGTCGAAAACTGTCGATAACTCCTCTTCTCTGCTGTGCTCCTACTGGCTCTTGTGCTCCTCTTCCGACCAGTATATCATGGAGGCGCTTGGCAATACATGGAAGACCATTGACTCGTACCTCGTACACTATACCATAACAACCTCGTCCTCTCGACCTTCCATCGCTTAGGCCTTCAACAGACTTAATTTCACTCTTGCCAGCCATGCAGACAGGCAAGAGTAAATAATAGAAGAGAGAGTATCCAACTCCAATATACCCGTCAGGGACGTACTAGTATAATTAATTAGAGAAAATTAGTTTGGCGTTTCCGGGATGCGGGGAAACGGGTAACTCCCACACGTGGCGAATTCACGCGAAGATAATTTTAGTTCATACCCAACGAACGGCTGGCCTAGATAGCTCGGCTTCGACTGCTTTAGTGACGAATATGTCGACTGGATCCAATTAAGTTGCTGTTACTGACTGTGCAGCTTAACTGTGCTTTATGTTAGGCGCGATTCAGACAACGTGTTAGAGTTGCTTACTGTGCTGGTCGAGAATGTGTCTTCGGATAGTGAAGCAGAAGATCTAGACTATTATGGAGCGCCATATGGGACAAAATTCTATCCTTTTACATACCATATTACATACATGACACGGTATGCAATCCGCAACGCGTTGACACGACACGCAATCCGGAAACGCGTTCACAACCTCTATTTTGAAGGAGGAGTTTGTGGGTGGAGCCAGTGGGATCGGCCGCCGACGGCCGGGCGTTCCGCGCGCGCGGGAGTGAATCGAATTCTTTTTGCTCCAAACCTGGCCTGGCTCATGAGAGCGAGAGACTGAGAGCCACCAATATGTGAAACTAGAAGAGTTGTAAGTGGTTCATCAGTGTGTGTCCTGCTGAATGTTAGTATGCTTAAGCCAGGATTACCCGAACTATTCTTTCTTGCAGGCTGCCTTTGCACAATATAATCTACAGTGTCCTGGCTACTACTTGCCCGTTTTACACGAAAAATAGGTGTAGCCACACTCCAATAGCACTTGCCGTATTTAGAACAAAATTATTTCGTACCCTGCAATCACGAGAGACCCACATAGGGGTGGGTGGGTGGGTGGGTTGTGGGGAGGGCAAGAGGTGGCATATTTTGGCGCTCTGGCAAAAGTATTTGTATCTTCTTCCATTGCTCTTGCTGGTAGGGAATTTTTGCCGAAATCGTGTCTTCTCATTAAATATTCGCCCCTTTGTAACTTACAGACGGAGACCTTTTTGCAAAATCCCATACATACGTTTCTTCCTTGTGTACCAAAGTTTATGTCTGACATTTTGTGTGGGTGTGGCATGCTCAGGAAAGAAACTCAACTTTTTGTCATTGGGTGGGGCTTGCTACGCCCACAAGACGAATGGCAACTTTCTTGGGTGATCAGTGTGACTGAGCAGGCCTTCAACTAACAGTAGAAACCAAAATATTTGTAATCCTGATGTTAGGGCAATCTACCCTTAATTGTGCTAGTGTATAGCCGTGGCTGTATGACCTTACCGGGGGGGGTGGGGGGAAGAGGGGAGTTGAGACATAAGGTCTGGTGACTCTGAATAGTATTTTGTGTTCCGATGGAATGCAATACGTCATCGTACTGCATGTGATTTTAGGCATGGTCCAGCTATGAGTACGCCTTAGTGTGTTGTTTGCCTAGCTATCTGAACTCTCCAGAAGTACTTCGCAACGGAGGCCAACAAGTGAAGCACATTATTCCTATGTACTTCGGTCTGCCTTTCAATTCAGGCACATCTTGTTCATCGCTCTTTTCAACTTTATCCACACGGAACTCCTCCTCCTCCTTCTTGTCCTCAGCTGGTTTCTCTGGCTCTGCTGGTTTCTCTGACTCTGCTGGTTTCTCAGGCTCTGCTGGTTTCTCTAACTCTGCTGGTTTCTCTGGCTCTACTGGTTTCTCTGACTCAGCTGGTTTCTCTCCCTCTGCTGGTTTCTCTGGCTCTCCCTCTGCTGGCTGTCTCTCGGGCACATCCTCTGCCTTGTCTGCTTCGTCACTTGCAGGTGATAATTTACAACTAGGTACTAGATCTGGTATTTGTTCATCATTGTCAGCTCGTTCGGTGGTATTTGAGGGGCGTGGTTGTGGGCGTGGTGGTAAGGTGATTAATAGAAGGATTGAATTGATCCAAGCATCTACTATTTTTTTCATAACACTCTCATGGAATGGTTTTTCAAAATCAGCACAATCTGATCTTGCATATACCTACAACACAGAGTGGATATCCTCACAGTACTGTAGAGACACAGTGAGTGGTGCTTACACTATGTTTCCGGTAGAAGCTCTCTTGTCTAAGAGTCTGTTCATTGTTGCCCAAATATCTGCCATCATTGTACATTTCCAGCACAAGATCCATTGTAGTGGGATCCATGGAGCATATCTAGACGAGAGAGAGAGAGAGAGAGAGAGAGAGAGTGAAGGTGAAGGTGAAGTCGATGAAGTGTAGTGTTTACTTTGCCAATTTCTTCTTTGAATCTTCCAACAGTCCATCCTTGCTCTGCTCTCATGTGTACTGGTGGCATTACATCACCTTTGTGTATGTCTACCATTAGTATCTTGATATTCATTCCTTAGAGAACACATAATGAACAAGTAAGAACCTCACTCATCATATTATTACCTCCTTTGCCGTATTTCTTGAACACCTCTTTTTCTCCACGGATCTCCAATAACAGTTCAAAAGAGTAATATGTCTTAGCTCCGCCCACCATCTGACCAAATGTCTTGTCCTCACACTACATACAGTCAATTTCAATAATGAATCATCTCTTCACTGACTGACCTCCTCAGGATCAAATGACTCATCCAGTGTCTCTGTATAGTCATCATATTTGACCAGTCTACAGCGCTCTATGGGGACATGAGATGACAGCTCCATCACCTGACAGAGAGCAGTAGAGAAAGAGTAGCATTGTAAGGCAAAATTCAGTGCTCACATCATAAGCTTTCTTCATTGCAACAAGCATCATCTCATCTTGGTGAACCTCTAGTCTGCGATTAAGTCGCTCACCAGACACCGGATGAATACAGAATAGCTTGAACTGAGAAAGAGAGAGAGGATGAGGGTAAGGGGAGGGAGGTGGAGGGAGAGAGGAAGAGAGAGAGGGAGGGAGGGACGGAGAGAAATATGAAGACTGTACACTACAGCACACACATTCTTACATTACACATCTGTTTTTCTCTCTCCTGTTGAGCCTTCTTGTCGCGCTGCTCTTGTTCCCATCTCGTGATCTCCTCGGTCAGGTGAGACGGGAACTTCGCCTTCTTTAAGAACACTATAGACAAACAATAAGCTCTATTAGACAGCAACAGATGATGTTATGCACCTTCGTTCCTGTCACAATCTATTCTTCGATACATCAACATGTAGGCATTAGCAGAACTGGAAAAAGTGAGTCAAGCATCAGTGAGTACACTATCATGTAGCTCACCTGGCGTACATAGATGAGTAATATGATGAGGAAGACTTGTACATACCACCAAACGTCTGATGTATATCCTCTTCAGTGATCTATAACACATAATAATGTAAAACATCACGTGCCTCCACACACTCTTTCTCTCTTTGTCACTTACTCTCGAAACAGTCTGGTCATTGAAACAGTACCAGTGCTTGTCCTCTAGTGACCTATAGAGAACCCAAAAGCAGTCACCCACATAGAAAAACACACACACACACACACGCACGCACACACACGCACACAAGTCACTACATACTTGATGTAAGCATAGTAGTGTCCACCCACTGCACTGCCTGAGAGTACCATGATAGAGAACAGCTCATACACAAAGGGACCCTATGGAATTAAAATGATGTGACCATTTCAAAATGCAGTCTGTACATGTACAAACAGCATCTGTAGTTACATAAACATTACATCATCACATAAGCATAGAATAGTATTTCATTTTATTCTGCTAACCTTCTTGAGCAGAGTCACTACTGTATTCTCCTCATTAGCAGGAGCAATCTCTCCCTCTTCCAGTACTGATTCCTCCTTCTCAGTGTCCTCTTCAATAAGAGGCTCTTCGGCTGAGTCTGATGGATCGAGACGCTGTCTGGTGGCGTCAATGCGTGGACTGTGATGGCTGGGCTTTGAGCTGGAGCAAAAACAAATCAAAAGTGTAGTAGCAGCCATTAGCTCACTAGTGAGTGGTCTTGTAGCCGCTGGAAGTAGCGGCAGCATACGAGGGTGGAGGATCTGGCTTGAAACACTCCACAACAAATGACCTTGTACTGTTCAGCAACATCTGGTGGTGCTGGAGGCTGGAGGAGAGGGAACACATGATACACTGACCAACACTTATACACCGACTAACCAAGTTATCAGGATCAACGAATCCATTGAGATCAAGCAGTCTTGGAAAGGTCATTCTGGTCGAACACGATGCTAACATTTATACCATTGAACAGGTATAGCTTACTTGTCATTCAGTTTGATGCGGTGCATGGTTTGGTAGTCAAAATCGAATCGTTTCAATTGTAGTGTTAGCAGGTATGGAAATCGCTTGAACTTCAGTCCCTATTGTAAGGAAATGATCTCTTTAGCATGTGTGTGTGTAAGATCATTTACCTTGAGAGCGTCCTGTTTCTTCTTACACGTACCACAGAGATACTAAACGAAAGAGAAAAGGATTAATCAACACTTTGACTGAATTAGTTCCAAACTCACTTGATTGTCTTCCTGCAGTGTCTCTGGCTCAACAAAAGCCTTCAACGCTTCTTCCTATAGCCCAAATTAACTCCTCACATACCACCGTGCTGTCTCTACTTACCACACTCTCGTAAGCATGGTTCGAACCGAACGGTCTAATAACTATCTGACTGAATTAGTTCAAGGAGTGGAATATCAAGGAATGTGTCCTCTCTAGCACTAACAGTACCGCACTACATTATAAAGAGGGCAGATAATAACAGAGTGATAGAGGATTATCAGAACTTACTCCTTTGCACTTGACATAGTCCTCCCAGGTTCCCTGATAAAGTTCATTGATGAGATCTCCTTGCATCTCTTGCTGACGATCTTTGTCCCTCAAGAACCGCTTCTCTAGAGCGTCAAACATGACTCGACAGAGCTCCTGTACGTCATGTTGCTGCCAGGCTGAAAGACAAAGTAAACGAGTCAACAAAAATTCAGAATGGTCACTAATGCTATGAGAGCTAAATGGTTGTCATCTAAGACATCCACCACTTCTCTATTGCTAATGAAAATTTATTATCTAGTCTACTATGACTGTACCACTCACCCTCACTGCTGTCCCACCCAAAGCTAGTGGTGATGTCAGTGGTTTCCACTGCTCTCTTGTCTACAGTCTAGGAGCAGAGGGAGGTAAGGCATTAACAATGGAATGCTGCCGGGAAGATACCTGCAGTTGTAAAAACAGACGTTGGAGCTAATATGGAATGCATTTGTTGGCTTTCAAAGTAGCTTGATCATTGGCTGCCTTTTGGTCCTCTACCTTTGGCTCATATCTCCACCTGAAGAATACAACTAGGCACCGAAGGTGCTTATGCCTCGGTGGAATGTTATGCATACATGCCTGTCTGACTAAATACGCTGAACTGAAATGCACAAGCAGTAATGAAAGTCTGCTGTTGCTAGTTGAACACTATGCTAGTGGCTGACGACTTATAAAATTATTACGAAGTTCAGCACCTCATATGAGAGACAATAAATCTGACATGGTATTCAATAATGGCAATGAACATTTTACATAATATTATACTAGTGAGATGTAAGGAGTAGAGAAAAGAAAATAAACGTACACAGTAAAGTTAAACTGCAGCTGTTGTACCTTTCTGTACAGCAATCACAATGCAGTATAATAGTTATGCAATCAGAAGCCAATCAGTGCTGACCACTAATTCAACTGGGCGTGTCTATGTTGTTCAGGGCACAGCACGTACAACGAGCGAGATAGCGTCCATAGCTTGCTTGCACAATTTCTTTAGACATACGATGTAACCTATCAGCTTCTAGGCAGTCAACTGTGGATAATTTTGTCTACGGAGAACTCTAGATCGCCAGCAACGGCCATAGATCGCGAGGTAAGCAAAGCTACGCCTTAACTCTAGATTGCAGCTTCATATACGAGTCTGCCGTGCTGTTCTGAAGTAAAGGCGAACTCACTAGCTGTAAGGCAGCCAGCAATAGACAATTTTGTCTTTACATCAGCAACTAGATCGCCAGCCGGCGATCGCGAGGTAAGCAATCACGCTATAACTCACGAACAGAGCCTTGTAACCAAAATCCTTACAATTCATTTTCAAGCAAATATCGACTTTAGCTTGTATTGCAACTTTCAGCGCTTAGTTTTCTGCGAGCGACGAGAAATCCTGCCGACAGACAGACACACACACAGACAGATACACAAACCGACTACCGTATGCCCCGTGGCTCCGCCCACCGAGGCATAATAAAGCATTGAGGGTACTGCTATTTTGTAAAAACTTTCTTATTCAAGTTTTCACAACTAGTAACACACAAACAAACGGTTTCAGCTTTATCGCACAGAATGAAAAATAACTGTTTTGTGTACACTGTACCTGTAGAGTACATTTCTGAACTCAGGGGTCATGTACAGAGACTGGAGCAAACTGTTTAAATAACACGTCATAGCCTGATTCACAAGACCAACAAATCCTATCTCGCGTAAAAAATAAGAGTTCTAGTAGTAATAAAGACAAAATTAAGAAAAGTCAATTAGAGTCATTTGAATAGGAGGTAGTCCATTGTCTTGTCTTGCAATTTTGAAACGTTTAATTATATCTTTTATTTCCTCTTCTAGTAATACATCTAATAATACATCTAAGTATAATGCTTTCAAAGATGAGTTCAGCTTAAGTGAGTCAAGAATACAAGAGAAGCTTTTAATGGAATAGCAAGTAAGATCGAGTGTTTCTAAAGAACAAAATGGCAATGCTTGAGTAGCACATTCCATATCATCATCTGTCATTGTTACGCAACTTATGCTCAAGTGTAGCAAGGTTGTGTTGTGTTTAAGCCCTTGAAAAATATACGAAATGATTGAATTTGCACTTGTACGGTCACGGTTATTTTTTGAAAGATCAAGATGAGTAAGTGACTTGTTGACCTGAAGCATTTTAGTGAGAGACCTAGCAGTGTCTGGGTCTGCAGCTGTTATACCTGTATTGCTTAGATTTAAGTTGACCAGAGTAGTATTGCTTTGAAGACCTTCAAAGATGCAGTGAGCTCCTGAATCACATATTTTATTTTTTGAAAGGTCAAGATAATTAAGTGACTTGTTGACCTGAAGCATTTTAGTGAGAGACCTAGCAGTGTCTGGGTCTGCAGCTGTTATACCTGTATTGCTTAGATTCAATTTGACCAGAGTAGTATTTCTTTGGAGACCTTCAAAGATGCAGTGAGCTCCTGAATCACATACTTTAGTTTTTGAAAGATCAAGATGAGCAAGTGACTTGATGACCTGAAGCATTTTAGTGAGAGACCTAGCAGTGTCTGGGTCTGCAGCTGTTATACCTGTATTGCTTAGATTCAAGTTGACCAGAGTAGTATTTCTTTGGAGACCTTCAAAGATGCAGTGAGCTCTTGAATTACATAATATTTTATTTTTTGAAAGATCAAGATGAGTAAGTGACTTGTTCACTTGAAGCATTTTAGTGAGAGCTGAGATATTATTTTCAGTGTATCGCACATCATGCATATTAAGTAGACTGAGTTTAGTAAGGGAGGAGTTAGTTTGTAGTGCTGTTGCGATGTGCAGCAAACCATCTTCCTGGTCACTCTGGATGGCACCATTAGCTATACGAAGTTCACTAATGGCTGGAGACAGTTTAAGGTGAGATGCTATAAGTTTTACTCCTAGCCCAGTAATGGATGGTTCGAATACATTTTCTTCATATATATAATCTTCATCGTAATACAATCTATCATCTTCATCATCGTCGTCACTATAAATAGTCTGCTGTACTATAAATATCAGTTTACGTGAGAAATTACCAGCTGTGGGAAGTTCTTCAACAGGATATTTTGAGAGTTCGGTTAGCAATAACTTAAATAGGTAGTAGTCATTAATCCCAACAACAGAAAGGTGCACAGGTGGCACATTGGCACTATGACACGGCATGGACAGTAGCGAGGTTATGAAGTAGCCAATTGCTATGTAATCTGATGGATTACGTATTTTTGAAAAGTCCAATATCATGTTGGTTGAAAATTCAGGATCAACGAGTAGGCATAGAGAGGGTTGTTGTGTTTCAAAGAAACAGTGTAGCAAAGGTAGGATCTCCTTTAGACTTGAAATATCATGCTGATAAGAAGAAATGAATTCTTGTATCGCTGGATTGTTCAGTTTCGTGAAGCCGCAATAGTAAAGAAGTACAGCTTGAAAACGAGAGCTTTCAAACAATTCCTTGAACACTTTTATTTGTTCACTTGAGGCCATCTGGGAAATATGATAGGCAGCAAGAAGCTCTTGAACTGAGAGATGAAGAAAGTTGTATGAGATAAATTTGCTAGTAAGTGTAAGTCCCTGAACAGCCTGGAGTAGCCCTAATGAAGGGAGATCATTTGGCAGGCGAGACGACTGCAGATCCTTGGAGTAGAATATAACTTTGTCCTGCATTACTCCATTGTAAGCTAATACACTGAGGTTACTTAGTGAAGACTTAAGGTCATCAGGAATGTCATCAAGTGAGGATAATTCAGATAAACTCGTGTCTGGCTCATGTGTTGCATGTTCTCGGACTATGCTGCAGAGTACGAGAAGACAGAAAAGCTCATGGCGTGTGGTAGGGAGGGCTCCCTTCAGTGTCAGGAATGCATGCACCAGTATTGCCGAATGTAGAGGTATATAACAGTATCCTTCTATAACAGGGTGCTCTTTAAGATGCTGGATAAGTTTTTGAACTTGAGTGCCATCGTCACCTATAGCTTTCTCAATGTACTCACGGATCTGGTGTGGGGTGAATCCCATAATCTCTACTCGTCGATCAGCTATGTTGAGTAGGTTTCCTGACGCCACTGGTCGAGAGGTGATAACAACATTAATTTGATGAAGAGACAGCTTATGTGGTTGTCGAATGATTGTGGAAACAAGTGAGTCACTCATTAGGCTGTGTGGAAACTCATCCCATCCATCGAATATAAAAAGCACTCTTGCTCCATGTAAAGCTTGAATTTTAGAGACAATCATATGTTGAGATTGAGACGAGGTAGTATCAGATGGTAGAATGTCAGCCAAGGTCAAAGCTTTCTGAATGGCTTCATCTCGCAAGTAAGCTAGGACTACGATGTCAAATCTCGCTAACCAAAACGCACCTTGTGCCCATTGGTGGCAAATGTGTAGAGCAAGTGTGCTCTTCCCTCCTCCAGGGGCTCCTTCAATAAGATATACTCTACCTTGTGGTCGTGGTGGTGGTAGTACAACTAAAGGTTGTGCTGGAAGTGGAAAGAGGTTATGGAGATCGACGGAGGATTTCTTGTGATCAAGAATTGTTTCAATCTTTCCCTGCTGTGCTAGTCTGATCATTTCCTCCTCTGGTCCCCCACGTCGTAGCCCTTTAGCTCCGATCATTGCTAGTTGTATGAACTCACATTTTGGGAGGTGGGCCCAATGTTGGGAGGTGCGGCTGTGAGAGAGTGAAGTGTACAATACTTCAAGATAGGAAGCATAAGAAGCGAGAGTATCAGGATGAGATGGATTGGATAGAGAATCTAACAAGAAATTTTTAGAGTTAGTTAGTGTCATTAAACGAGACAAGCGTACTTACCTTCCTCAGTGTCTGAAGAGCTGCTGCTATTAGATGACTTTGTCAGCATTTTTTGGACTTTTAATTCAAGATCAAGCTTCCCACATTTTTTAAACACTCTGCGTAATCGCTTGTACGTTGCTTTTGCTCCTCGTTTCTCCTTCCACTTTCTTAGCATCGCTATCTTCTGTGGGAGTACAGAATGAGGGGCGGATCCTAGTATTTCGTGCTCTTCTGCTGCTGTTAGACCGAGGAATGGCGATATCTCTCTCCAATCTGTAACCAAAAGAGCAATTTCAGCCAAATGTTTCTCAGAGCATAGCGTGTTCCAGCCAGATGGTTGCTGCGCTGAGTCATCTTCATGATTATCTTCTGCTTGTCTCTCTGCCATGGCGCCGTGCGAGCCACTCCACTAGCTGTTAGTGTATACTTTGTGTACAGCCTCGAAAAGTGGGGCGATATGAGCCTCGAAAAGTGGGGCGTTTTGAGCTTCGAAAAGCTGAAGTGGGGCGTTTTGAGCCTCGAAAAGGGGTTAAGTGGGGCGTTTTGAGCATGCGCAGACAGTCTGTACTTACGATTCACCAGTGCAGTCTAGTCCAGCAGAGCCTATTCCACTTTCCATTTTGTAAAAAGCAAGGCAAAAACTATAGAGCACACGTTGAAAGATGCATATTTAGCTTGAACCAATAATCAGAGCCGAGTGCGTTATACCGGGGTGAGCCGGTTGCTCATTCCAGGCTTCCAGCAACTGGTCCTCATGTGCTTCGTGAGCCTGAGCGAGCACTCTCTATGTGAGCATTAACTACTTTATGCCTCCTCGTCTGCTCCTAACTCTCCACTAGGTCCCGCCAAGCATCCTACCAGTGTCCACTGGTTTCGAATCGGTTGCCTACGACTGCACGACAACCCAGCTCTGGTTAGCGACGTGCGTGGGCATGGTCATGCGGCCGGAAATGTCTCCACCTTTTTCAATTCAAAAAGTGGAAATTGTGTTGCGCGACGTCTGAGTGCCGTTTCAGTGGCTAAAAACCACCCAAAGGTTTTCAGATACGCTGATTCCAACTAATTATGAAATTTAAGCGGACTATTCTTGGAAACATTGCTATTTTGCTATGATCAATCAGTGCTAGATAAAAAAAAACCCAGCAATTTGGTAATCAAAAAATTATTTTCGTAGTCAAACAGTTTGCAATGTTAGTTAAACTTGGAGAATACCTCCGACCAGCACTTACAAATATATCAGTAACAGTTTAGGTAAGTGCAAACGTGCTCCATAGTCGCGCACAGCTGGAGTGTCTTGCTAACTGACCACTGAGTTCGCCATGTACTGTAACAGGCAAATAGCTGGTCGAGTGTCCGTTATAGCCATTGTTGTGGATCTGGCTGGTCGTAGTTTGCTTCAATAAGTATGCCGAACAGGTCAGCGTAGCCCAGGCTGTCGTGTCATACTCAAGATTACTGTTTTGCACCTATGCCACGAAGTGCGCAACAGCGCCGCTGTAACCAGGAAGCCGGCTTTGTAATGTAAATTTAGTGGAGAACAAAATCACACAGTAACCGCCACAAAACCCGTTATAACTCAGCCATTTTAGCACCGATTCTAACGAAATTTAGATTTGTGTGCTGCTAAAGGTTAGCAGAAGCTACCTAAAACAATAAGTAATTGATTCAGACAGTTTAAACTTTTTACTGCACATCGCTACTCTGGTTACATCGCTGCCGCAACAAGCAGGCACACAATTTCGCGGGATCTTTATTCTGGATCTATGGTTTACAAGCGGGGAACATAAATTCGGCGTCAACAGATGGAGATTCCTCTTAGAATATCTCGATCAGTAGCTGCAAGCTCTTAATCTTCAGCTGTGCGTTGTCCAAGGTCCCACCGTGCTGTTGTTCTATCTGAGGTTTGCGCTGAATGAACGTCACTCATCTCACCTACCAAGTCAGTCCAGAGCCACACAGTATGATCGAAGAGAGTACGGTGGATCAGATGGCATGTGATCGCAACATTAAAGTCGAGAAATTCTACTCGCACACTTTATTCGAGCCTGCATGCCTACATGCTGTCCCTGACCAATTCCAAGCGTGTCGTCACGACAAAAGAATTCAAGGCTATAGTTCCCAAACTTGGAAGCCCGCCAGATCCACTCCCTGCTCCCACTGCAAAATCGCTTGCTGTTGATGAAATCTATTTCCAGCACAACTCTGTTAATTATCGCATACCATCACTTGAAAATCTTGGCTTCTCTGGTGCTTCTCTAGGCTGATACACCAACTATTGGATCGGTGGGGAAAAAGAAGCCCTCAAGAGATTACCGGTGTACTCAAATTCACGGCACCATCCACCCAACAATATTGTCGACGCTCTGTTCGACAAAACATCTCTGAGTCCTTACATCAGATTTGGTTGTGTCTCTGTACGCAGACTGTGGCGTTACATATGGGATGAAGCACATAAAGATGAAACGGGTTGGTAGAAGAGTACTTTTTTTCAAAAAAGTCCCCTAATATTAAGGGTCTTTTTTATGTACACCTGTCCCCTAATATTATGGGACTCTTTTATGTACACAAGATCCCTTAATATTAAGAGGCTTTTTATGTACTCTGCTCCTTAATATTAAGGGTCTTTTTTATGTACAGAGCCTCTTTATATATGGAGCTTTTTTATGTACAATTACTATCTATATAGATTAAGGATTCACCCCATGCTCCGCCCACTCTACATAAAAAGGACCCATAATAGTATCGATCATGTGACACTACTATGGGACAATTTTATGTACAGCAATTGCTTCCATAGATTAAGAACTCGCCCCATGCTCCGCCCTCTCTACATAAAAAGGACCCTAGGAATAATTTTTATGTACAGTGCATTTTTCTGCAGGGATCACTGACCTTGGTCCACCAACTGTGTTCTACATACACCATCCACTGAATGCAGTATAAGAACAATGTGACTGTCTTAGATAAACCTAAACATTATTAAAGATAGAACTGTTATGTTAGGTCATGAAATCAAGAATGATAATAATTATTGTAGTTATAACCAGGAAATGCAAACAATTAGCTTACAATATAAAATATGAATTTGAGTGATAAGTGAGCTCCAGGTAAATAATTATATACATATAGTGAGTTAATTGGATATAGATGAACTGTCACAGTGATAAGATTAATAATGAACTAGCTATAATGATGAGCTACCTATAATAAGTGATCACAATTATGTTATTACAGCAGCTTGTAATCTTTGTCTGCAGACGGATCTTCAGTATACTGTTCACTACTGTCCTCAAACCTGGTAACCCACATATTGGTGGTTGGATGAGTTCCAATTATGATACCCCTATACCACTTTCCGTCGTCAAAGAAGACTTCGACACTCCTGCCGAAGTAACTTGCTTTTCCTAAAAGGAGAATAAAATTAATCATGAATGCATAATAATAGGATTTAATACCCTTTGTTTGTTTTCCTTTTCTCTGCCTTGTGGTACCTATATTTGTAAAATAATAACATTGAGTATAACAGCTATCGATGAACCTTTGTTCTCTTTGCTGCAACTGACAAAGTCCTCATTGTCAGGATCTGTTACCGTGACAGTAGACATGCGAAGCTTCTTCTTCACATGTGCTGCTATATAAATGCATGAACATCAGTGGAGATCTCATATTATTTTATTGTACTTCAATCCAACGTCATCTTCATCTTCATTTACTTGAGCTAATATTCGCTTGTGCCTGGCTTTGTTTTGCCGTACTGTAGAATTCTTGATGGTTTTTGTTGTTTTTCTTTGGAACGATATCGGTAAGCCGCTGTAGGTAAACAAATGCTCTAAAGCCATCTTCTTGTCTTGCTGGTAGGTAAAATCTAAGCAAGACTCAAGTGTCTTCGCTCTATTTGACTTGTCAATGGAGCATTTATTTAATGACTCAATACCATTGGTATCTGCTGGCATTGCCTCCCATATCAGCTGATTTGCAGTGCTGAATGCTGGTGTTAGCATTCCTATAGGAATAATTAATCATGGAACACATAACTGTCTGTATACATGATTGTAAAAAATTATTTATTCATGCAAAGTTTACAATATTAGACTGCAGTATTATAGCTACAGGGAGCATTTTCATACTTAGATGTGATGGCTTTGTCCACCATTTGGCCCATGATCTTGCTGCCTTCCATGCACTTGTTTCAGTGTCGCATACAGATGGTAGTGATACGACTACATCGGGAGGCAGTGTTTGTAGTTGACGCTCTCCTGACAATGCGTCAAAATACATCAACACTCTTTCTTCACTGTGCCCCACCCATTGTTTTTACTGAATTACCATACAATACTTTAATGTTTCCATGATGCAGGATGCAAGGTGCTTGGCTGCATAGAATTAGTCCGGAGAGCTTGCTGATTTGAGCATAACCTACATTCATATGTAGAACACAGTTGGTGGACCAAGGTCAGTGATCCCTGCAGAAAAATGCACTGTACATAAAAATTATTCCTAGGGTCCTTTTTATGTAGAGTGGGCGGAGCATGGGCCGACTTCTTAATCTATGGAAGTAATTGCTGTACATAAAATTGTCCCATAGTAGTGTAACATGATCGATACTATTATGGGTCCTTTTTATGTAGAGTGGGCGGAGCATGGGGCGAGTTCTTAATCTATGGAAGCAATTGCTGTACATAAAATTGTCCCATAGTAGTGTAACATGATCGATACTATTATGGGTCCTTTTTATGTAGAGTGGGCGGAGCATGGGGTGAATCCTTAATCTATATAGATAGTAATTGTACATAAAAAAGCTCCATATATAAAGAGGCTCTGTACATAAAAAAGACCCTTAATATTAAGGAGCAGAGTACATAAAAAAGCCTCTTAATATTAAGGGATCTTGTGTACATAAAAGAGTCCCATAATAATAATATTAGGGGACAGGTGTACATAAAAAAGACCCTTAATATTAGGGAACTTTTTTGAAAAAAAGTACTCTTCTACCAACCCAGATGAAACCTTGCAACCACTGGCCAGGGAGCTCTCGCAGAAGCTACTCCAACGTGACTTTTATATCTTAGTTTCAACCCAGATCCCAAATTTTGATCGTGTAGAAGAGAACTCTGTATGCTTGCCTCTACCCTGGCATATAGATGACGATCTACTTCACCTTTGGCAGACAGCACAAACTGGCTACCCTTGGATAGATGCAGGAATCAGACAAATGCGCCAGGAAGGTTGGACCCACCACATTGTGAGGTAAAGTAACCGATTATAGTACAAGCTCACATTATTAACTGTATCTCTTCCTGTTAGGGAGTCTATCGCTGCTTTCCTGACACGTGGTGATCTATGGCTCAGTTGGGAACATGGAAAGAACACTTTTGAAGCGTTCATGCTTGATTTCGAGCCCAGTGTCAGCTGTGCTTGTTGGATGCACAGCTCTTGCTCAGCCTTTCTGACTGGACCAGTAGAGCATTACTGTCCTGTCACTTATGGACAAAAGATTGACCCTCAAGGAAAATATGTCAAAGCTTTTGTCCCAGAGGTCCGAAATTTTCCAGACGAGTATCTCTACTGTCCTTGGACAGCACCACTCAAGGTCCAAAAGGAATGTGGATGCGTCATCGGAGTAGACTATCCCAATCCGATAGTGAGTCACTTAACAGCTGGTATCATCTGTGTAGAAAGATTGAAGACAACCTTCTCTGCACTTCATTCATCATCAAGACAAAGTGTTCATTAAATTTATGACAGTTTCCTTTTGTTGAATAAACACATGTAACAACAATACATTGTATTTTAATGAATTTTTTATCAAATAATATTATTAGTCGCTCAGTACGATAGGACAATCCTCTTGTCCTTTTAATTTCTGACTAGCCTTCTCTGACTTGAGCTGACATTGGCGCAGTCGTTCAAGTAGTGGAAGAGGCTCTTCATCTGATGATGAGCTACTGTAGTCTAGAATGGTACGGAGGTTTGCAGTGAGGGCAGAATGTTTTGAAGGCGAGTCTTGCTTTAGTGGAGAGCTAGATGACTCTAAATTACTTGATCCTGTGCAAAAATCATGGTTTTCTGTGGCGGCATAGAGCTTTGAGGGAGAGTTACGCTTCGAGGGAGAGTTTCTCTTCAAAGGAGAGGTTACAGGTGAAGTGACAGGAGAGACAGACTTGTGTTCATGTGAGAGAGACGCCATTGCTTTCACAAGGACCTCAGACTCCTTACTCACTGCTGCCGATACCTTTTCTGTATAAAATACCAATAAAATATGACTAATGATGTTTTCCGACAGCTAACTGGACTTGGTTGATTTCTTCCGCAATTTTTGCTTGTCTTTGAATTCCTGACACAAAATCGGCCAGTGCTCCTCTATGTGCTGTAAAAAGTAAACTTCATACTCATCTACTAAAATGAAGTTGTTACCTCATTTCGTTGTAATGTAGTGAACACCCATTCACAACTAGTGACAATACCGTCATCCACTATGCAAAAAGTAAAATGACCGAAACCTGCAAAAAGTTGGACCACACATACCTCGCGGTAAAGATGATCTCCATTCAATCGAGTAGTGCCTGACACCGTGAACAATCCTTTGACCGCTAATGCTAAACAAGAATTAACGCTGTTTACGACATGAAAATTAAGATGCCGGCACTACAGCCCATGTTGTCTTGACAACAGAGTGGGATATCGAAAAATGCAAAATAATGCTTTTAGACCAGACAAGAAGCCAGACAAATGGTAACCGATTGAGAAAACAGAGATGACACACACACACACAAAATTAGATTATTTCAAATGATATTCATGTATTGCACTTATTTTTCCTCAAATGTTTCGATTGCGCACTGTGGAGAAGTTTACAGAAGCGAAGTTTACAGATGTGTACAGAGTCTGAAAATACTCCACTTCTCAATCTCACCTAGTGGGTAAAATGATATCTGTTGTCTCTCCTCTGCTCTTTACAACTAACACCCAGTGTGTCAACAGCAGGTAACTCTTACCCAGCGTATACTGGTACGACCAGTCCATCAGCTTATGACAGGCTTCCTACGTGAGATACGAGTCGGGTAACACATGAGTATGCGTGGGAATGTACACCATGGAGACCTAGAAAGTGGCGGTATAATGCCAGCAATATTAATCACTTGCCAGGAATTCGATTACGCTAATCGAACTGCACAGTGCACCAGCTGAAGTGTTATGCAATTACGCATCACATGGGCTGTACAAACAATGATTGTGTTGTTAGTGATTATAATACCTGTAGCACTACCAGATTGGGCTGTCTGGTGGTTGCAATAGAGGAATAGCTTGGTAGGGTCTCCTTGGGGAAAAGAAACTCATCTATAACCATATCCTAAGAATGGGAAATAAATAATTGAATTAAAAAGCTATTATAATAACAAGAGTTTAATGGATGCTGTGAGCTATGCAAATGTGCAGAATTGATGTGAATGCTACTTCTAGTGACTTCGGTGTGAACTATTATATTAGACTGAGTTCAGTGATTGAACGTGTTCGGTCAGTCTCACAATTGTGGCACACCCACATACCGGAATGTTCTAATCGGCGATGTTGCTAATACGAATACATGGCTATAGCACGCAACAGGAGACTTTCTCGACTTCGCAGGCGTCTTTCAAAGAGTAAACATTGAACAACCAAGCTGTTGAGAGCTATTTCATGACAATCTTTGAGCAGTAAGGCAGTAAATAGCCATGCTTTTTGTACGCACACATAATACATACATACATACAAACGAAGCCAAACACATAACCCTCCAGCGCCTATATTAACAATATCTGTGGAAACAGCTTAATCCACTGTTGACACTACTATTTGATAAACCCAGACTACTAAACCTACTGAGGATAATATATTACATAACATTTACTGAACAACAACACTCACAGCATTCTGCTTCCATGATGGGATGTCCATTGCTTTCCTGGTAAAGTCACACAACAAGCTACAAACACACACACACATACATGACACACCTTATTAGTCTAACAGCAGATGAAGAAGAGATTGGTAGTTTATCTAGTGAAACAATCGAAGCCATTAACTATCAGATTCAGTCACTAACCTTCACTCTTATCTTGTAGCATGCCTAGAAGATCCACTCCTTCTCTTACTAACTGGAGCACCTTTTCTTTCCCTATTCCAGGAGCTCCTTGCGGCAGGTAGTCACAACCAAGAAGCACGGCCATTGCTACAAGATCTCTTCGTGTCAATCCTGATCAACAGGAACCAAAATAAATGAACAATTTAGTATAGACTCTAACCTAAAGAGTGTGATATAGAATCCATTGTATACTTATCAACATGAGAGTCCTGTAAAAAGATACTGTACCAGTTCAGTAGTGGATAGCTGACTATACTAATACTGTACCAGTTCAGTAGTGGATAGCTGTCTATACTACTAATACTGTACCAGTTCAGTAGTGGATAGCTGACTATACTACTAATACTGTACCAGTTCAGTAGTGGATAGCTGACTATACTACTAATACTGTATCAGTTCAGTAGTGGATAGCTGACTATACTACTAATACTGTACCAGTTCAGTAGTGGATAGCTGTCTATACTACTAATACTGTACCAGATCAGTAGTGGATAGCTGACTATACTACTAATACTGTACCAGTTCAGTAGTGGATAGCTGTCTATACTACTAATACTGTACCAGTTCAGTAGTGGATAGCTGTCTATACTACTAATACTGTACCAGTTCAGTAGTGGATACTACTAATACCGTACTCGTTCAGTAGTGGATAGCTGTCTATAGACTACAGTAGCTCCATACAGTAGTGCATCACTGTCCTGTGTGAGTATACCATCAACCATCTATGAGAGAGAGTATATAATTTATTATTATAACACAAAATGGTGATCAATAAAATAAGACTGACCCCATTTTGGTTCAGAAGAGCACACATAGCCTCAGCTTCTCCCTGGCTGTTGATGTATGGTATACCCATGGCATCTAACAGCTCACAACACTGTAGAGAACAGAGTTTCAGTGAGACAAGAATCTACTAGTATCTGAATCAGTACTTAGCATGTGTAGTGACAGATTCATGGAAAGAACTAGAAGCTCTTTGAGACCAAAATACTGAAATACAGTAATTTTTATTATCATGATCATTGTAAACACTCTCATGTGACTTGTTGAGTTTACAAATTCATACAAGATGTCATTACTTGGCCAAATGATCATGCTCTATACATGAAACAAATGTGTTCAAACTAGGTCACACCCACTGGTGGAATTTTCGTGCATTCAAACAGCAACATTGCTATAGCTTGTACAGGGTTTTGCTGGGTTCTTGCAACAAGTCTGCTGACCAATCAGATTAGCGAATTGTTCAAACACACATGGAGCAGCTGTGATTTGATTGGTCAGTGTTTACTTCCGGTTCCACAGACTTGCTGCAAGAACCCTGTACATGTGATTAGAGATGAATGCCTTTCACACGAATCCATGTATTTAACATATTAGTGGGGCAGGAAGGGGAGGGTGCAATTAACCTCTCGAGCTTTGCTGTTTAGCTGATGTCGAATCTTTGTTGTCCTTCCTCCCTCTTTGCCTTGTCCACTGGCAGCCATTCGGCGATCCATGGTTGCCCATTTCATAGGAGTAGCATCTCCATCTATCACAAACACCAAGCCCACTCCATAGTCAACATGCAAGCGAAGTATCCGATAGAAAAGATTTCTCAGGTAGGGCTTGAGCACAGCAGCAGCTAAAGCTTTAGTCTGACTGAGTTCACATATCCACGCGCTTAAGTCGACAGCTAACCTCTTCCCACGCAGTTCCTCTAGTGAATATCGCTGGTTCACTGAAGAAACGATCTGCCACAAGCCATTCACTCCCATCCCGCGTTTTGAGAAACAAGGCGTGGTTTACCACGTGGGCATGCAGAAAGGCGGGGCAACATGGAGAAAGTAGGTGCTGTTATCTCTGCAACGAGTACTACGGGAAATGGGAAAGAGCTAAGCGCCAGTGGGTTTCTTCTTGATGTACAGAGAGGATTAGTAGTGACCACAGCATCGTGGCTGCAGCACGTCATCAGTATTCAGCCATCACATACTGTCACCACTCCAGCATGGAGCTTGACTCCTGATGCAAGTTTTCGAGTGCTCCTAGCTGGATCACGTGATTCAGAATGGCTCGAGGCGCAAGTGGAAGGTGTATACTTTGTAAAGCAAGTATACGAAACATTAGTAGACTTCATCTGGTCTAGCAATGATGGATCAAACCAACCCAGTGATGATAGCATAGTGTATCTATCTAGTGCAGTATTGCTACGAGTAACTCCGCCCACACAACTCAGGTAAAGTGTAAACCTTAGTACTATCTATATGTTCTTTGTCATGCAGCTATCCACAACTTACCATCACCAACTCTACTGAACTATCTTTGGGTCATCCACTCTTTCTTGTTCACACTCCATTTGGCAGCCTCTTTCCTGAGGCATTCTTAAACAGTCTCTCACAAGGTTGTCTTGCTAACCATTGCGGCAGGGACGTATTCCTCACTGATGTTCGTTGCGTCACTGGTAGTCAAGGAGGATTGGTCCTTGACGAGTCTCGGAAAAGGTCAGCTATCATCTAGTGCCGTGTGTTACTCTCCTGTGACCTCTGGTAGTGGTGTTGGTATGATTGTATCCCTGGTTACTGATCTCACTGGAGCTGCTATAGGAATGAGTTTCTGCATCTCTCTTGCTACTGTCATGCAGTCTATCTCACCTCACATACCATCGCTGGTAAACAGCAATCTGATGCCACAAGGTATTCTACACATTGGTTGCCAAGCTCATCCTCAGTTCTGTCATTAGCTTATCACTGTGTGTCGTCAACCCGCCCTCCTCCAGTAAGGAGTGTTGTCATGGTAACCAGTGGTACATCATGGGCTTCAGGAGTGGTCCTATTCGACGATATTGTCCTCACATGCTCTCATGTCATTCTTGATCATGGTAACACTAGCATGTTAGCAACATGTATCTAATTTTATCCACAGAGGATGTAGCAGTTAGACAATGGTCAGGAGGTACCGCCCATCCTGCTAGAGTGCTGTATGCCTCTCCTTCATCAGTAGCACCAGATATTGCTGTGCTGAAACTCATCAATCGGTCACATCAAGTAGCTCCTTTATTCACCAGTCGAGAAGAAATGCTGTCACTGGCTAAATGTAGTGATCTGCATAGAGGAGAGGAGGTCGGTAGTGGAGTCATGGCTATTGGTTACTGTTGGAAAGGTCCATCATCGACTGTGCTGAACAGGACAGAAGGAACTGGGCCCATGGTAACAAGAGGAGTTATTGCTAAGCTAGTAAATGCAGAGCAGCCAGTAATGATCCAGTCCACAGCTGGAGTGTATAATGGAATGAGTGGTGGATTGCTGTGGTCATGTCATCATGGAGTACCTGTTGGTCTCCTTGTATCTCATGCTAGGTAAACACACAATGCTCTCATTATCAACTACTGTTATATGTACTTGATCAGAGAGGACTCCACTGGTCTGGTTCATCCTAACGTCAGCTTTGCACTACCACTCTCCTGGGTTTGTGGTCCTCTAGCAGAGATTTTGAATACAAAAAGTGGGTGATTTTATCAACTTTATGCAGTTTTTCTTCTGTGTGCAGGTAAAGATGTGATGAAGAATATGGTGACAAAGAAGATATCACAGCTGTGGCAATTACATCACCATCACAAGCAACTAGTCAGTCATTTGTAAACAGTTGAATCTGAAATAAATTTTTAATAAATTTTTTACGCGTTTTTCTCACATGGCTCTCAGTCACATGGTCACATGATCAGTTTAGTTTAAGGCCTAAGCGATGGAAAGGCAATTAAGAGGACAAGGTTGCTATGGTGCGGTGTTTGAGGTACGAGTCAATGGTCTTCCCAAGCGCCTCCACGATATACTGGTCGGAATAGGAGGACAAGAGCAGTAGAAGCACAGCAGAGAAGAGGAGTTTTCGACGAGAGTGTGAGCTCCACAGTGGCCTTCGTCATCCCAACATAGTCCAGTTCATGGGAGTTCATTATGGTCGTGACGAGGCAGACATCAGTCTCATCATGGAGTACATGCACATGGACCTTGATCACTGCATGAAGACATACCCCAACATCCCTCTCCCTTACAAGACCAGCATTCTCAGAGATGTGGCCTATGGTCTGGCTTACCTCCACTCCATCCCTATCATACATCGTGACCTCAATGCTGGCAATGTGCTGCTCACTGCATGAATCTCTTTGTTATTATAGGTTGTGCTCAGGATTTTGTTGACATACAGCTGGATGTTTTAGTGTGGTCAGAGAGTAACTATTTAAACTCGGCTAAGTGTAAGGTCATGGTTATTAGCAGTAAAAGAATCCCCATTCTAAGTCACTTTACCTAAACGGTGTGGTTCTTGACCAGGTAAATTCTTTCAAATATCTAGGTATAAATATCTCTAATGATCTTACTTGGTCTAATCATAATAATTTTATTGTTAGTAATATTTGTGGCAAAGCACGTCAAACTTTGGGACTACTCTACAGACAGTTTTTTGGTAAAATTAATGTGACTTAAGGTCTCTTCTCAAACTTTATATCTCTTTGGTTAGGCCTCATCTAGAGATGCTTGCCCTGTTTGGGCTCCTCACTCACACAAGGATATTCATTTAATTGAACGTGTTCAAATGTTCAGTACTAAAATAATTATTACTGGTGAGTGGAATATTCCATACCGTGACTGCTTAGATAAGCTTGGCTTGGTTACTCTTGAAAGGAGACGGCTTAACTTTTCCCTGTACTAAAATTATTACTGGAGAGAGGAACACTTCATACCATGACTGCTTAGATAAGCATGGCTTGGTTACTCTTGGATGGAGATGGCTTGACTTTTCCCTGTGTCTTCTGTACAAATACATCAATTCACTGTGCTCTATTTCCTGAGGGTCTTATTTCTAAAAGGCATGTTCCAAGATATAACATTCGGGCCGTTTCCCATCCATTGTTGCCTAAACAACCATTTGCTATAACTAACTCTCATTTATTCCACACACTATCTCTGTTTGGATCTCTCTTCTTTCCTCAATTTTTCTTGTCCCCTCTTTAAGTTCCTTTAGATACCTATTATCTTCTTGTAATTTATAATCCATTTGGAGTACACTTTATTATTAGCTGTTGCTATTGTGTGTCCTTGTCAACATAACAAAATTAGTATTTAATATGATCAAATTTCTACATGTAGTAATATGCAAATTCAGTTTTGTCCACTAAGCCATGCACCCCTAAAATTAGACAAGTGAGAATGAGAATATAATAATAAAAATTATATAGGTGATTTATGAGTAACACATCCTATATCCTGTAAAATTAATAAGAGTTATTAATTAAAAAAAAAGTCAATTAGAGTTATTTGAATAGGAGGTAGTCCATTGTCTTGTCTTGCAATTTTGAAACATTTAATTATATCTTCCGTTACCTCATACTGTCTCGATAAGTATAATACTTTCAAAGATGAGTTAAGCTTAAGTGAGTCAAGAATGCGAGACATGCTTTCCATAGAACGGCAAGTGAAAGAAAGATCGAGTGTTTCTAAAGAACAAAATGGCAATACTTGAGTAGCACATTCCATATCATCATCTGTCATTGTTATGTGACTTATGTTCAAGTGTAGCAAGGTTGTGTTGGGTTTAAGCCCTTCAAAAGTATGCACAATGATTGAATTTGTATAGGCAAAATGGTAATTTTTTGAAAGATCAAGATGAGTAAGTGACTTGTTGACCTGAAGCATTTTAGTGAGAGACCTAGCAGTGTCTGGGTCTGCAGCTGTTATACCTGTATTGCTTAGATTCAAGTTGACCAGAGTAGTATTGCTTTGGAGACCTTCAAAGATGTAGTAAGCTCCTGGATCACATATTTCATTTTCTGAAAGATCAAGATGAGTAAGTGACTGATTTACTCGAAGCATTTGAATGAAAGAACTGGAAATGTCTGGACCTGTGTCTGAATATTGATTATTGTTGCTTAGAGACAAGTGAGTAAGAGTGGAATTGTGACGGAGACCATCAAAGACACAGCTATCCTCAAAGAGTAAAAAGTTCCGTGAAAGATCTAGATGTTTCAGTGACTTGTTCACTTGCAACATTTTACTGAGAGACCGAGCAGTGTCTGGGTCTGCAGCTGTTATACCTGTATTGCTTAGATTCAAGTTAACCAGAGTATTATTGTGTTGAAGACCTTCAAAGACGCAGTGGGATCCTGAATCTATGAACGAGTTCTCCGAGTCTGAAAGATCAAGATGTGTAAGTGATTTGTTCACTTGAAGCATTTCAGTGAAGGACCTTGCAGTGTCTGGATCACAACATGAAAATTCTGAGTTGCGTAGAACCAAATGAGTAAGAGTAGTGCTGTGTTGAAGACCTGCCACGAAACGGTGAAATATCTTCACTGATTCATCAAGCTGCCATACTGGGTTCTGTGACAGTTCAAGATATTGTAGTGACTTGTTCACCTGAAGCATTTCGATGAGAGCTGAGATATTATTTTCAGTGTATCGCACATCACGCATATTAAGTAGACTGAGTTTAATAAGGGAGGAGTTTGTTTGTAGTGCTGTTGCGATGTGCAGCAAACCATCTTCCCAGTCGTTCTGGATGGCACCATTAGCTATACAAAGTTCACTAATGGCTGGAGACAGTTTAAGGTGAGATGCTATAAGCTTTACTCCTGGCACAGTAATGGATGGTTCAAAATTATTATACGGATTATAATCATCTTCATCGTCATCACTATCAGTAGTCTGCTGTACTGTAAATACCAGTTTACGTGAGAAATTACCAGCTGTGGGAAGTTCTTCAACAGGATATTTTGAGAGTTCGGTTAGCAATAACATCAATAGGTAGTAGTCATTAATCCTTTCAACACAAAGGTGCACAGGTGGCACATTGGCACTATGACACGGCATGGACAGTAGTGAGGTTATGAAGTAGCCAATTGCTAAGTAATCTGATGGATTATGTATTTTTGAAAAGTCCAATATCATGTTGGTTGAAAATTCAGGATCAATGAGTTGGCATAGAGAAGGTTGTTGTGCTTCAAAGAAACAGTGTAGCAAAGGTAGGATCTCCTTTAGACTTGAAATATCATGCTGATAAGAAGAAATGAATTCTTGTATCGCTGGATTGTTCAGTTTCGTGAAGCCGCAATAGTAAAGAAGTACAGCTTGAAAACGAGAACTTTCAAACAATTTCTTGAACACTTTTATTTTTTCACTTGAGGCCATCTGGGAAATATGATAGGCAGCAAGAAGCTCTTGAATTGAGAGATGAAGAAAGTTGTACGAGAGAGATTTGCTAGTAAGTGTAAGTCCCTGAACAGCCTGGAGTAGCCCTAATGAAGGGAGATCATTTGGCAGGTGAGACGATTGCAAATCCTTGGAGTAGAATATAACTTTGTCCTGCATTACTCCATTGTAAGCTAATACACTGAGGTTACTCAGTGAAGACTTAAGGTCATCAGGAAGGTCATCAAGTGAGGATAATTCAGATAAACTCGTGTCTGGCTCATGTGTTGCATGTTCTCGGACTATGCTGCAGAGTACGAGAAGACAGAAAAGCTCATGGCGTGTGGTAGGGAGGGCTCCCTTCAGTGTCAGGAATGCATGCACCAGTATTGCCGAATGTAGAGGTATATAACAGTATCCTTCTATAACAGGGTGCTCTTTAAGATGCCGGAGAAGTTTCTGAACTTGAGTGCCATCGTCACCTATAGCTTTCTCAATGTACTCACGGATCTGGTGTGGGGTGAATCCCATAATCTCTACTCGTCGATCAGCTATGTTGAGTAGGTTTCCTGATGCCACTGGTCGAGAGGTGATAACAACGTTACTTTGCTGAAGAGACAGCTTATGTGGTTGGTGAATGATAGTGGAAACAAGTGAGTTACTCATTAGGCTGTGTGGAAACTCATCCCATCCATCGAATATAAAAAGCACTCTTGCTCCATGTAAAGCTTGAATTTTAGAGACGATCATATGTTGAGATTGAGACGAGGTAGTATCAGATGGTAGAATGTCAGCCAAGGTCAAAGCTTTCTGAATGGCTTTATCTCGCAAGTAAGCTAGGACTACGATGTCAAATCTCGCTAACCAAAACGCACCTTGTGCCCATTGGTGGCAAATGTGTAGAGCAAGTGTGCTCTTCCCTCCTCCAGGGGCTCCTTCAATAAGAAATACTCCACTTTGTGGTTGTGGCGGTGGTAGTACAACTAAAGGTTGTAGAAAGAGGTCATGGAGACAAACTGAGGATTTCTTGTGATCAAGAATTGTTTCAATCTTTCCCTGCTGTGCTAGTCTGATCATTTCCTCCTCTGGTCCCCCACGTCGTAGCCCTTTAGCTCCGATCATTGCTAGTTGTATGAACTCACATTTTGGGAGGTGGGCCCAATGTTGGGAGGTGCGGCTGTGAGAGAGTGAAGTGTACAATTCTTTAAGGTAGGAAGCATAAGAAGCGAGAGTATCAGGATGAGATGGATTGGATAGAGAATCTAACAAGAAATTTTAGAGTTAGTTAGTGTCATTAAATGAGACAAGCGTACTTACCTTCCTCAGTGTCTGAAGAGTTGCTGCTATTAGATGACTTTGTCAGCAATTTTTGGACTTTTAATCCAAGATCAAGCTTCCCACATTTTCTAAACACTCTGCACAATCGCTTGTACGTTGCTCTTGCTCCTCGTTTCTCCTTCCACTTTCTTAGCATCGCTATCTTCTGTGGGAGTACAGAATGGGCGGATCCTATTTCGTGTTCCTCTGATGCTGTTAGACCGAGGAATGGCGATATCTCTCTCCAATCTACAACAAAAAGAGCAATTTCAGCCAAATGTTCCTCAGAGCATAGCTTGTTCCAGCCAGATGGTTGCTGCGCTGAGTCATCTTCATGATGATCTTCTGCTTGCCTCTCTGCCATGGCGCCGCTCCACTAGCTGTACTGCGTACAGTTGACTGTCAAGCGCTCGCGCGAGCGCTCGTTGACGTTGTGAAGATCTTGGCGATGTCAAAAGTGGGAGTCGTATAAATTCCAGTCACGTGTAAGTGATTGGTCAACGTCATACTTCCGCTTTTGACATCAATTTTCACTGTACCAGGCTAGCCTAGTCTAGAGTGCACTGCAGACAGCAACTTTAAAGTTTAGATTAGTATGAACACTGCTGTATTGGCAATGTGCATTGCTAATGTTAATATTTTGTTTCTCAAAGTTATTATAAACCTCCGCAATCGTATTCATGGACACAAGACTGACACCTTCACATGTACCCTAAAGCAGGCTCTCAAAATGGAATCTATATTGTAGAGTGACACAATGATTGTTTTTTAAAATAAAATGTAGTTAGATGGGCACTACAATCAGTGCACATATCTTCATACAACAAATTTAAATTGCCCGTCAGTAAATTCGCACAAAGAATTTTAATTAGAGACAGCAGCAACGTGTTCATATCGTATGCCTTTGTGATCTTCAACTACATACTGAAGCAGAACTATATACTACTTCAGTCATTATGATAAGTAACTGTTACATGTAAGCTTAGTGTGGGACAAGGCTGAGTTTATGAGTTCTTTTTGCTTTGTTAACACAGGACCAACAACAGCTGACAGGGCAGAAAGACAACAACAAACACATGTACATGTACTAGCTTGCTTATAATACAAAGTACAACATAGATAATAAATTATGTGCCCAATCATCTAATAATTATACACACTAAGATACCAACAAAAAACAATGCAAATATAATAATCGTTCGCTGCTAAAAATTGTATGTTGATGTTTGATCTCCTAGTCCTCCTCATCTTTGGGTTTTTTGATGTCGTCATCGTCATCTGTGTATATCCTGAGTTCCTTCTCCTTCGGTCTATGGTAAGTGTAGTTGTATGAAGAGGTCCCTTGGACATTGTATTTGCTTAATCTGAGGAGAGAAGGAGGAAGAAGTGACTATAGTTTCAATTAGTTGCTCACCTTGAGGTTTCTAACTTTTGTAGTTCAGCTTTCTTCTCTGAGGTCAGTTCCATTTGCTCTTCACTAGAGTCTCTGCATCAGTAACATAATAATGGAGCATGATTTGATTTGCTGAGCTCACTTGAAGTACAGTACACCGCCATTATCGTAGAGTGAGACAGGAGCCTGGTTGATGTTACCAACAGCAGGATCCCAGTCTAGCTCTGCCACAATATCCAGCACAGACAACTCACAAGGGAATGAGCCAAACGCCTGAACAAGAAGACTATGAGATACAGAACACAATGCCTTCAAACATACACACCTTAGCATACGACACTTTGTCACTAGGAATGCCACTCAGCTCAGATATCTACAGTGATGAAGAGAATAAGATCGGTTTCAGTGTCGTTCATTACTCACCTTTTGTTTTAATTCAGCTGGTTTAGCTGTGTCGAGGATTATCTCTTGTGTTGGTTCCACAGTGTATAATGATGGACGCCACCAGCGAACATACACCTGCATCTGTGTGGGACGTTTCATTGGCTCTTGTCTCTCCAGTGGCTCTACAAACATCTCTGAACCAGAGTAAACATAGACATCCTTGTCAATGAGCTGAGTGTCCAGGTATATGGTGCCAGGTGTACGCCACATCTTCTTTCTAAGCCTCATCCTGTGTCAATGTACATCATTACAAGTAGTGTAGTCAACTTGGTTCATACTTGTTAGGATCAAAATCAAAGTCAATGCCTTGTTCTCGTGCCTCCACTGCTATCTGCTCTTTGAACTGCAGCACTGTAGCAGACTTAGCCACTATGGACTCCATCATGAACTTAAAGAACTGAAGGAGTTAGAATTTGAACAGAGAAACAAAGAGAAGGAGAGAGGCACCTCTGGTTCATTTATTCTCAACAAGTGTAGCTTGACGCGATGTTCTCCTGGCTTGAGAGCTCGTCCTAGTCGTACAATAAGCTGTGGACATGTATAAACTAAACTTGTGTTCAGCTACATGTACTTACACGAGACTCTGTCGATGTTGATATGAGAGTGTCATTCTGTCTCTCCATCTCATACTCCTGATTGTTACTGTACACACGATAGACCTACACACAGGAGTGATGCTTGCCTCTATTAGTACTATTGCTCAACGCTCACCTTGAATCGATCTGATGGTGCACCCACGTGCTCCTCTAGTTTGGTCTTCAGCAGTCCCAGTGTGGTGCGCTTGTCAACACGCAAACTTATTTCTGGAGTGGAAACACACCAACTGTATTAGATATACATCCGCTACTTTCTCCATACCTCTCTGCTTCGGTCTGCCATTCAATTCAGGCACATCTTGTTCATCGCTCTTTTCAACTTTATCCACACAGAACTCTTCCTCCTCCTTCTTGTCCTCAGCTGGTTTCTCTGGCTCTGCTGGTTTCTCTCCCTCTGCTGGTTTCTCTTCCTCTGCTGGTTTCTCTGGCTCTGCTGGTTTCTCTAACTCAGCTGGTTTCTCTCTCTCTGCTGGTTTCTCTGGCTCTCCCTCTGCTGGCTGTCTCTCAGGCACATCTTCAGCCTTGTCTGCTTCGTCACTTGCTGGTGATAATTTACAACTAGGTACTAGATCTGGTATTTGTTCATCATTGTCAGCTTGTTCGGTGATATTTGAGGGGCGTGGTTGTGGGCGTGGTGGTAAGGTGATTAATTGAAGGATTGAATTGATCCACGCATCCACTATTTTTTTCATAACACTCTCATGGAACGGTTTTTCAAAATCAGTACTATCTGATCTTGCATATACCTACAACACAGAGTGGATATCCTCACAGTGTAGAGACACAGTGAGTGGTGCTTACACTATGTTTCCGGTAGAAGCTCTCTTGTCTAAGAGTCTGTTCATTGTTGCCCAAATATCTGCCATCATTGTACATTTCCAGCACAAGATCCATTATTGTAGTGGGATCCATGGAGCATATCTAGACAGAGAAGAGAGAGAGAGAGAGAGAGAGAGAGAGAGAGAGAGAGAGAGAGAGAGAGAGAGAGAGAGCTAGAGAAGAGAGAGAGAGAGAGAGAGAGAGAGAGAGAGAGAGAGAGAGAGAGAGAGAGAGAGAGAGAGAGAGAGAGAGAGAGAGAGAGAGAGAGCTAGAGAAGAGAGAGAGAGAGAGAGAGAGAGAGAGAGAGAGAGAGAGAGAGAGAGAGAGCTAGAGAAGAGAGAGAGAGAGAGAAGAGATAGAGAGAGAGAGAGAGAGAGAGAGAGAGAGAGAGAGAGAGAGAGAGAGAAAGAGAGAGAGAGAGTGAAGTCGATGAAGTGTAGTGTTTACTTTGCCAATTTCTTCTTTGAATCTTCCAACAGTCCATCCTTGCTCTGCTCTCATGGGTACTGGCGGCATTACATCACCTTTGTGTATGTCTACCATTACTATCTTGATATTCATTCCTTAGAGAACACATAATGAACAAGTAGGAACCTCATTCATCCTATTCTTACCTCCTTTGCCGTATTTCTTGAACACATCTTTTTCTCCACGGATCTCCAGTAACAGTTCAAAAGAGTAATACGTCTTAGCTCCGCCCACCATCTGACCAAATGTTTTGCCCTCACACTACATACAGTCAATTTCAATAATGAATCATCTCTCTTCACTGACTGATCTCCTCAGGATCAAATGACTCATCCAGTGTCTCTGTATAGTCATCATATTTGACTAGTCTACAGCGCTCTATGGGGACATGACTCACATGAGATGACAACTCCATCACCTGACAGGGAGCAGTAGAGAAAGAGTAGCATTGTAAGGCAACATTCAGTGCTCACATAATAAGCTTTCTTCATTGCATCAAGCATCATCACATCTTGGTGAACCTCTAGTCTGCGATTAAGTCGCTCACCAGACACCGGATGAATACAGAATAGCTTAAACTGAGAAAGAGAGAGAGAGGGTAAGGGAGGGAGGGGAGGGAGGGAGGGAGGGAGGAAGGGAGGAAGGGAGGGAGGGGGAGAGATAGAGAGATGAAGACTGTACACTACAGCACACACATTCTTACATTACACATCTGTTTTTCTCTCTCCTGTTGAGCCTTCTTGTCGCGCGCGCCTGCTCTTGCTCCCATCTCGTGATCTCCTCAATCAGGTGAGAAGGGAACTTCGCCTTTTTTAAGAACACTGTAGACAAACAATAAGCTCTATTAGACAGCAACAGATGATGTTATGCACCTTCGTTCCTGTCAAAATCTATTCTTCGATACATCAACATGTAGGCATTAGCAGAACTGGAAAAAGTGAGTCAAGCATCAGTGAGTACACTATCATGTAGCTCACCTGGCGTACATAGATGAGTAATATGATGAGGAAGACTTTTACATACCACCAAACGTCTGATGTATATCCTCTTCAGTGATCTATAGCACATAATATATTAGTAAAACATCACTCAGATTTGTGCCTCAACACTCTTTCTCTCTCTGTGACTTACTCTCGAAACAGTCGATCTGGTCATTGAAACAGTACCAGTGCTTGTCCTCTAGTGACCTATAGAGAACCCACAAGCAGTCACTCACATAGACAAACTCACACATGTACATGCACACACACAAATGCACGCACACACACACACACACACACACACACACACACACACACACACACACACACACACACACACACACACACACACACACACACACACACACACACACACACACACACACACACACACACACACACACACACACACATACACACACGTCACTACATACTTGATGTAAGCATAGTAGTGTCCACCCACTGCACTGCCTGAGTGTACCATGATAGAGAACAGCTCATACACAAAGGGACCCTATGGAATTAAAATGATGTGACCATTTCAAAATGCAGTCTGTACATGTACAAACAGCATCTGTAGTTACATAAACATTACATGACCACATAAGCATAAAATAATATTTCATTTTATTCAGCTAACCTTCTTGAGCAGAGTCACTACTGTATTCTCCTCATTAGCAGGAGCAATCTCTCCCTCTTCCAGTACTGATTCCTCCTTCTCAGTGTCCTCCTCAATAAGAGGCTCTTCGGCTGAGTCTGATAGATCGAGACGCTGTCTGGTGGCATCAATGCGTGGACTGTGATGGCTGGGCTTTGAGCTGGAGTATAAACAAATCAAAAGTGTATAACAAAGAGGCAGTAGCAGCCATTAGCTCACTAGTGAGTTGTCTTGTAGCCGCTGGAAGTAGCGACAGCATACGAGGGTGGAGGATCTGGCTTGAAACACTCCACAACAAATGACTTGTACTGTTCAGCAACATCTGGTGGTGCTGGAGGCTGAAGGAGAGGGAACACATGATACACTGACCAACACTTATACACCGACTAACCAAGTTATCAGGATCAACGAATCCATTGAGATCAAGCAGTCTTGGGAAGGTCATTCTGGTCGAACACAATGCAAACATTAAAAACCACTGAACAGGTATAGCTTACTTGTCATTCAGTTTGATGCGGTGCATGGTTTGGTAGTCAAAATCGAATCGTTTCAATTGTAGTGTTAGCAGGTAAGGAAATCGCTTGAACTTCAGTCCCTATTGTAAGGAAATGATCTCTTTAGCATGTGTGTGTGTAAGATCATTTACCTTGAGAGCGTCCTGTTTCTTCTTACACGTACCACAGAGATACTAAACGAAAGAGAAAAGGATTTATCAACACTTTGACTGATTTAGTTCCAAACTCACTTGATTGTCTTCCTGCAGTGTCTCTGGCTCAACAAAAGCCTTCAGCGCTTCTTCCTATAGCACAAAATAACTCCTCACATACCACAGTGCTGTCTCTACTTACCACACTCTCGTAAGCATGGTTCGAACCAAACGGTCTAATAACCAGTGGAATATCAAGGAATGTGTCCTCTCTAGCGCTAACAGTACCACACTACATTATAAAGAGGGCAGATAATAACAGAGTGATAGAGGATTATCAGAACTTACTCCTTTGCACTTGACATAGTCCTCCCAGGTTCCCTGATAAAGTTCATTGATGAGATCTCCTTGCATCTCTTGCTGACGATCTTTGTCCCTCAAGAACCGCTTCTCTAGATCTAGAGCGTCAAACATGACTCGACAGAGCTCTTGTACATCATGTTGCTGCCAGGCTGAAAGACAAAGTAAACGAGTCAACAAAAAATTCAGAATGGTCACTAATGCTATGAGAGCTAAATGGTTGTCACTTCTCTATTGCTAATGAAAATTTATTATCTAGTCTACTATGACTGTACCACTCACCCTCACTGCTGTCCCACCCAAAGCTAGTGGTGATGTCAGTGGTTTCCACTGCTCTCTTGTCTACAGTCTAGAAGCAGAGGGAGGCAAGACATTAACAATGGAATGCCGGGAAGATACCTGCAGTTGTAAAAACAGACGTTGGAGCTGATATGGAATGAATTTGTTGGCTTTCAAAGTAGCTTGATCATTGGCTGCCTTTTGGTCCTCTTCCTTTGGCTCATATCTCCACCTGAAGAATACAGTAAAGCATTGAAGGTACTGCTATTTTGTAAAAACTTTCCTATTCAAGTTTTCACAACTAGTAACACACAAACAAACAAACAGTTTCAGCATTATCGCACAGAATGAAAAATAACTGATTTGTGTACACTGTACCTGTAGAGTGCATTTCTGAACTCAGGGGTCATGTACAGAGACTGGAGCAAACTGTTTAAATAACACGTCATAGCCTGATTTACAAGACCAACAAATCCTATATCCTGCAAAATTAATAAGAGTTATAATAGTGATAAAGACAAGATTAAGAAAAGCCAATTACCGAAATTTTATTTGAATAGGAGGTAGTCCATTGTCTTGTCTTGCAATTTTGAAACATTTAATTATATCTTCCGTTTCCCCATACTGTCTTGATAAGTATAATACTTTCAAAGATGAGTTCAGCTCAAGTGAGTCAAGAATGTGAGAGGTGGAATTGTAAGTGAAAGAAAGATCGAGTGTTTCTAAAGAACAAAATGGCAATGCTTGAGTAGCACATTCCATATCACTATCTGTCATTGTTATGTGACTTATGTTCAAATGTAGCAAGGTTGTGTTGTGTTTAAGACCTTGAAAAGTATGCGAAATGATTGAATTTGTATCTGTATAGACATTAGGATCATTTTTTGAAAGATCAAGATGAGTAAGTGACTTGTTGACCTGAAGCATTTTAGTGAGAGACCTAGCAGTGTCTGGGTCTGCAGCTGCTACATGTATACCTGTATTGCTTAGATTCAAATTGACCAGGGTAGTATTGTGCTGTAGGCTTTTGAAAATATTAAGACCTTCTGACATTGAGAAAAATCTAGTGTTTGAAAGATCAAGATGAGTAAGTGACTGATTTACTTGAAGCATTTGACTCAATGATCTAGAAATGTCTGGACTTATGTATAAATATTGCCAATCATTGTTGCTTAGAGACAAGTGAGTAAGAGTGGAATTGTGTCGGAGACCATCAAAGACACAGCAACCTTTCAAGAGTAAAAAGTTCCCTGAAAGATCTAGATGTGTCAGTGACTTGTTCACTTGAAGCATTTTACTGAGAGACCTAACAGTGTCTGAATCTGTACTTCTTAATCCTGTTGTGCTTAGATTCAAGTTAACCAGAGTATTATTGTGTTGAAGACCTTCAAAGACGCAGTGGGATCCTGAATCTATGAACGAGTTCTCTGAAAGATCAAGATGTGTAAGTGATTTGTTCACTTGAAGCATTTCAGTGAAAGACCTTGCAGTCTCTGAATCATAACATGGAAATCTTGAGTTGCGTAGAATCAAATGAGTAAGAGTAGTGCTGTGTTGAAGACCTGCCACGAAATGGTGAAATATTCTCACTGATTCAACGGACCATGCTCTGTTCTGTGAAAGGTCAAGATATTGTAGTGACTTGTTCACCTGAAGCATTTTGACGAGAGCTGAGATATTCTTTTCAGTGTATCGCACATCACGCATATTAAGTAGACTGAGTTTAGTAAGGGAGGAGTTTGTTTGTAGTGCTGTTGCAATGTGCAGCAAACCATCTTCCTGGTCACTCTGGATGGCACCATTAGCTATACGAAGTTCACTAATGGCTGGAGACAATTCAAGGTGAGATGCTATAAGTTTTACTACTGGCCCTGCAGTAATGGATGGTCCACTACTGCGAAATTTATATATTCCATCGTCAGTAGTCTGCTGTACTGTAAATACCAGTTTACGTGAGAAATTACCAGCTGTGGGAAGTTCTTCAACAGGATATTTTGAGAGTTCGGTTAGCAATAACTTCAATAGGTAGTAGTCATTAATTCCAACAACAGAAAGATGCACAGGTGGCACATTGGCACTATGACATGGCATGGACAGTAGTGAGGTTATGAAGTAGCCAATTGCTATGTAATCTGATGGATTATGTATTTCTGAAAATTTCAATATCATGTTGGTTGAAAATTCAGTATCAATGAGTTGGCATAGAGAAGGTTGTTGTGTTTCATAGAAACAGTGTAGCAAAGGTAGGATCTTCTTTAGACTTGAAATATCATGCTGATAAAAAGAAATGAATTCTTGTATCGCTGGATTGTTCAGTTTCGTGAAGCCGCAATAGTAAAGAAGTACAGCTTGAAAACGAGAGCTTTCAAACAATTCCTTGAACACTTTTATTTGTTCACTTGAGGCCATCTGGGAAATATGATAAGCAGCAAGAAGCTCTTGAATTGAGAGATGAAGAAAGTTGTACGAGAGAGATTTGTTAGTAAGTGTAAGTCCCTGAACAGCCTGGAGTAGCCCTAATGAAGGGAGATCATTTGGCAGCCGAGACGATTGCAAATCCTTGGAGTAAAATATAACTTTGTCCTGCATTACTCCATTGTAAGCTAATACACTGAGGTTACTCAGTGAAGACTTAAGGTCATCAGGAAGGTCATCAAGTGAGGATAATTCAGGTAAACTCGTGTCTGGCTCATGTGTTGCATGTTCTCGGACTATGCTGCAGAGTACGAGATAGCCTCGCCTCCAGGCCACTCCCCCAAAGCTGAGAGATGGCCTGGTACAGACTGTCTGCGCATGCTCCAAAATTACACCAAAACTGGTGTAATTAGTAAAACACCGTGTACGTTCCGTGAATTTGTTCGCGCACGTTTAGATATACCTCCGTTCCAATTTACATCAACAATGACTAGCGCTACTGTTACTGCTACCGATACCTTCAACGACGCTGTAAAATATGCTCTTGAGAGAGTTGGCAAATCTGGAATGGTGCTGCTCGTACGCGATATTACAGCAACGCAGGCTGTGCTGTCTGGCACCACATAGCTGTAATATCGCGTACGAGCAGCGCTCGGCGAAAACACTCGCATGGATTCCTGCACAGATGGCAGATGAGCATGCTCGAGCAGTTTTAGCTTCGTACCTTCCGCACAACTAAAGAAAGAGTGTTTACAATCGATCGTGCATAGTCTTCACAGGGCGAGCTCATAGCTCCACGATGGCTAACACTGCATTGCTGAAATTTGCTATATTCGATGCCTATCAATAGGCAAGCAAACTGCACGCAGCGACTCAGTCTGTACGAATACCCATGGCTAGGAAAATACAGCTACTTGCAAAGTCATGAATATAATTAATTCTCCAGGTTAATTATCGGTGAAGATATTGCGCGCATGCGTAGACAGTCTGTACCAGGCTATATTATTATGATATCTAGCCTGGAGGCGAGGCTAAGTACGAGAAGACAGAAAAGCTCATGGCGTGTGGTAGGGAGGGCTCCCTTCAGTGTCAGGAATGCATGCACCAGTATTGCCGAATGTAGAGGTATATAACAGTATCCTTCTATAACAGGGTGCTCTTTAAGATGCCGGAGAAGTTTCTGAACTTGTGTGCCATCGTCATCTATAGCTTTCTCAATGTACTCACGGATCTGGTGTGGGGTGAATCCCATAATCTCTACTCGTCGATCAGCTATGTTGAGTAGGTTTCCTGATGCCACTGGTCGAGAGGTGATAACAACATAACTTCGATGAAGAGACAGCTTATGCGGTTGTCGAATGATTGTGGAAACAAGTGAGTCACTCATTAGGCTGTGTGGAAACTCATCCCATCCATCGAATATAAAAAGCACTCTTGCTCCATGTAAAGCTTGAATTTTAGAGACGATCGTAGTATCAGATGGTAGAATGTCAGCCAAGGTCAAAGCTTTCTGAATGGCTTCATCTCGCAAGTAAGCTAGGACTACGATGTCAAATCTCTTTAACCATAACACACCTTGTGCCCATTGGTGACAAATGTGTAGAGCAAGTGTGCTCTTCCCTCCTCCAGGGGCTCCTTCAATAAGATATACCCTACCTTGTGGTGGTGGTGGTGGTAGTACAACTAAAGGTTGTAGAAAAAGGCTTTGGAGATCAACGGAGGATTTCTTGTGATCAAGAATTGTTTCAATCTTTCCCTGCTGTGCTAGTCTGATCATTTTCTCCTCTGGTCCCCCACGTCGTAGCCCTTTAGCTCCGATCATTGCTAGTTGTATGAACTCACATTGTGGGAGGTGGGCCCAATGTTGGGAGGTGTGGCTTTGAGAGAGTGAAGTGTACAATTCTTCAAGGTAGGAAGCATAAGAAGCGAGAGTATCAGGATGAGATGGATTGGATAGAGAATCTGACAAGAAAATTTTAGAGTTATAGTTAGTGTCATTAAACGAGACAAGCGTACTTACCTTCCTCAGTGTCTGAAGAGCTGCTGCTATTAGATGACTTTGTCAGCAATTTTTGGACTTCTAATCCAAGATCAAGCTTCCCACAGTTTCTAAACACTCTGTACAATCGCTTGTACGTTGCTTTTGCTCCGCATTTCTCCTTCCACTTTCTTAGCATCGCTATCTTTTGGTGGAATACAGAATGAGGGGCAGATCCTAGTATTTCGTGCTCTTCAGCTGCTGTTAAACCGAGGAATGGCGATATCTCTCTCCAATCTGTAACCAAACGTGCAATTTTAGCCATATGTTCCTCAGAGCATAGCTTGTCCCAGGCAGATGGTTGCTGCGCTGAGTCATATTCTTGATCTTCTGCTTGTCTCTCTGCCATGATGCGCGCCACTCAAGATGATTTGAGCATGCGCAGACAGTCTGTACCATGCATATCAAGCTAGCTAGCTAGCTACGTACATGTAGCCTGGGAACGAGGCTAGAGTGCACTAGCACTGCAGACAGCAACTTTGATTGTTGATCACAACGATCAGTATGGACACTGCTAGTGTCTTTATGGAGTAGAAATTATTTGTGTTTTAAATTATAAACTTCCGCAATCGTGCTCATGGACAAGACTGACAACCTTCACATGTTCCCTAAAGCAGCTTCTCAAAATGGAATCTAAATTGGAGAGTGACAAAATGACTCTGTTTAAAAAAATTATAGTTAGATGGGCACTACAATCAGTGCACATATCTTCATCAGGCGCGTGTCCACGATAGGGCTCCGGGTGCTCTAGGCTAGCACCAAGAGTTTGCTAGCACCCCCCTCAGCATCGAAGTTTTAAATTATTCATAGCATCAAAGTTCACTGTGGTTATAAATTTATCATAACTGTTATTGCAACAAGCTTAGCAGCTGCCAAGATCCCGTTCTTAAGGTGGCGGGTTACCGTTCGATATGAATATTAATGAGTCAAATTCTTTTGTTTGTAACTTTTGACAGAAACTATTACAGAGTACAATACTTGTTATGGAGCATGCTGACGTGCGTCCATGCTTCACTAGCGAATTTCAGCTAGATCTGCAAACCGAGAAGTGCGCGGGATGTCTGGAACGCTGTAGCAATTTTTCGAACCAAAATTCTCGACGTGCAGCAATAGCACGTCTACAATAAAGCGCTGTACTTCAAGCCAAGGACACTGCCGAGGGCATGACGAGGCCTTTTTTTTAATTTTGCTCTTGTAGATTTTTTATGAATTCTAAAGCGCGGGTCACTAGCAAACATTCATCGTTCGTCGACGATAACTCAGGACTCGAGAAAAAAAAGCGAAAAAAGGCCTCGTCATGCCCTCGGCAATGTCCTTGGCTTGAAGTACAGCGCTTTATTGTAGACGTGCTATTGCTGCACGTCGAGAATTTTGGTTCGAAAAATTGCTACAGCGTTCCAGAGATCCCGCGCACTTCTCGGTTTGCAGATCTAGCTGAAATTCGCTAGTGAAGCATGGACGCACGTCAGCATGCTCCATAACAAGTATTGTACTCTGTAATAGTTTCTGTCAAAAGTTACAAACAAAAGAATTTAACTCATTAATATTCATATCGAACGGTAACCCGCCACCTTAAGGTAGTTTAGGCTGTTTTTCCAATAGTTCAGCGATGAACAAATTCAGTGCGCCATGATAATAGTGACGAAAATGACGTAATTTTAACGAATAAATGAATATTAATTAGATTTTGCGCGCGCGTCGCGCGCGCACCTCTCTTCCTAGTACAGTCTAGCAGCTAACCCTCCCGCCTACTGATAATTGGATGGACGGCGGAGAGGGTCTAGCAAACATTGCCATTCATAGTTTTCAACTGACCAATCAGATTCGTAATGAATATCATTTTCCTCCCAGAGGAAAATGATATTCATTCTTCGTGGCTTTGTTATTATTATGAATTATGATTAAACATGCAGCTGCAGTGTACAGTTGTTTGCGAAGACCTTGCATAACGGAAGCGAAAGCGGAAGTGTGACGCTGACCAATGAAATTCACTTTTCGTCACGTGTACAGCTTCAGTTAGTCACGCCTACGTGCGTTTGATTGGCCAAAGTCATACTTCCGCTTTCGCTTCCGTTATGCAAGATCTTCGCAAACAACTGTTATTATTCATTAAAAATCAATGAATGGCAATGTTTGCTAGACCCTCTCCGCCGTCCATCCAATTATCAGTAGGCGGGAGGGTTAGCTGCTAGACTACTCTCTTCCCTCATTCCTGGACACGCGCCTGTTCATACAATGAATTTAAATTTCCCGTCAGTAAATTAGTGCAAAGAATTTTAATTAGAGACAGCAGCAACATGTTCATATCGTATGCCTTTGTGATCTTCAACTACATACTGAAGCAGAACTATATATCGCTTCAGTCATTATGGTAAGTAACTGTTACATGTAAGCTTAGTGTGGGACAAAGCTGAGTTTATGAGTTCTTTTTGCTTTGTTGACACAGTAGTCAGGTGGCTTAAGGAAATTCTGGGGACGTTGCGGATAAAAGCACCAAACTTTGTACATTTATTCACTAGTACATATGAAGTAATTTCAGGGTAGGTACCACCTCTGAAACCATTCTTGATAATTAATGAAAAAAAATTGCAGCGTCAGCAAAAAATTACAAGAAATTCTGGTGATGTTGCAGATAAAAGCACCAAACTTTGTACATTTATTCACTAGTACATATCAAGTAATTTCAGGGTAGGTACCACCTCTGAAACAAATCTTAACATAAGAGAATAATTAATTTAAAAATTTGCAGCGTCAGCGAAAAATTACAACTAGTGAAATGCAGGACATTTGTGGGGCGAGCCTGAGAGAGTAGTGTTGGTAGCCATAAGTAGGCATTTAGCCGAGGAGGTGCATTTGGGAAGGCGTGATGCACTGATTGTGCCGCAGTCGAGTGAAGGCTGATTTGCTGCAGCCTGTCCTCTCTCTGTTCTTCAGTCTCTGCACCACGTAGCTCATGCTGCATCTCTCTCATTTGCTGCAGCCTGTCCTCTCTCTGTTCTTTGGTCTCTTCACCACGTCGCTCATGCTCCTTCTCTCTCATTCAGTGCTGTAGCCTAACGTTCTTCAGTCACAGTCAGTGCATCACATCGCTCATGCTCCTTCTCTCTGGCCTAACCTCTCTCTGTTCTTCAATCTCTCTGACATCACGTCGCTCGTGCTTCTTCTCTCTAGCCTAACCCCTCAGTCTTCTCTTTGTTCTTTAGTCTCTTCTCTTGTTCTTCGCGCGCTTGCTCAGTCTCAGTTGAGCAAAATTGAAACCATCCAGTGAATTACAACGCGCGGGCATTTACGGAATGACGTACGCATACATACATAGCTAGCTAGATAGATAGATAGCGCGGGGGACGTTTTCGACCAGTATGGGGCTCGCTCAGGCTCGCCCCAATAAATTCTGGTGATGTTGCAGATAAAGGCACCAAACTTTGTAAATGTATTCTCTAGTACATATCAAGTAATTCCATGGTAAGTACCACTTCTGAAAGAATTCTTAACATAAGAAAATAAATCATAATTATTAAAAAATGCAATGTCATCGTCAGCAAATCTTGATTACTCTAAATCTTGATTACTCTATCTAAGAAACAACTCAACAGAATTTAGTATACAATTTATTTGTTGCAATTACATGTGGCTACACAGCTCTGTACAGTTCCACTGGGCTTACCTACATGAACATCTTGCAATACCGGCTGTTTGGGCGTAAAAACGGCGAGAAGAGCGCTCGATCAACTATGAACATACATGAGAGTGAATCGACGACATTTTATTATTATTGCAAGTGAAGGAACAAAAAGGGGTGGAGCAATCAATGAAATAACAATACAGAATAATGACATAGTAATACAGGCTCAAACATACCGCCTCCCAAAGACGGAATGTCTTTGAAATGATTATAGTCATAGATACAATGAATAAATGAATGAGTTTCTAGTCTCAATTGTCACTGTTCGGTACTAGAACTGCCATCTTGACGATAGGTCTTGTGTATATACCGGACGAAGTCTTGACTCTGACAGTACGTACCAGTCCATCGGCTCCAGGGAATGTTTCAACGACACGAGCAGTTGGCCATTTTGTCGGTAGCATGTTGTCTTCTCTCAGTACGACCACATCACCTTCCTGTACGTTCCTGCGTTTTTCATGATTCTTGTAGTATCTTCGAAGGCTCTGTACATATTCATCAGACCAATGACGCCAAAAATTACGCACCAGGGCTTGACATAGGTGCCAACGAGAAAGAGTAGACATTGAGTGATAAGAGTCAGATGGATCAGGTAGAGCTTCTAAGGGTCTGCCCACGAGAAAATGCCCAGGGGTGAGCACTTCAATACCATCATCATCATTAGGCAACGAGGCTAATGGCCTGCTATTCAGACAAGCTTCTATCTGTGTCAACACAGTGTACAACTCTTCAAACCTCAAACTCACGGTACTGACGATTCTCCTCAGGTGGGTCTTCATGCTCTTCACTGCAGCCTCCCAGAGACCTCCAAAGTGAGGGGCATGCTCAGGAATGAACTTCCATTGGATTCCTTGACTACTGCAGAACTCTGAGATACACTTCTGAGTAACTTGATCCTCCAAGAACTTGATCATTTCCTTCAATTCACGTGATGCTCCAACAAAATTGGACCCATGATCACTCCAAATAAGGCTTGGTTTACCCCTTCGAGAGATGAACCTTCGCAAACAAGCGATAAAGGCTTCAGTTGATAAGCTTGACACAAGCTCCAGATGAATTGCTCGCACTGACAGAGATACGAAGACACAAACATAGGCCTTGACTAGGATTGGTCGACGAACGGCTCCAGACTTGATTTGAAACGGTCCAGCATAATCAATACCAACTCGTTCAAACACAAGTCCAGGTGTTACTCTTTCGATAGGCAGTCGTCCAACGAGTTGTGATTGAGAAGGCGCTGATAAACGTCGGCAAACAACACATGAACGAGTTACTGTCCTGATGATCTTACGCCCACAGACGATGTGAAAACGACGAGAAAGTGAACCGAATAGTAGAGTAGGTCCCGCGTGTAGCAATCTTAGATGCTCAGAGTGAATGATGAGTTTTGTCACGTGATGTGAACCATGTAAGATGGCGGGGTGTTGTTGGACAAAGACACGTTGTGAGTGATGTTCCCTGCCGCCAACGCGCAAGACATTTTCAGAATCAAGAAATGGGTGTAGAGGAATCAGGCAACTTGACTTAGGCAAACTCTTGTTGCTAAGAAGATGTTGGATGTCTTCTGAGAAGTGATCCGCTTGAGCGAACTTTATCCAGTATTCCTCTGCTCTTGACAGCTCGATGACAGTCAGGCAACTTGAGAATGATTTTTCAGACTGTTGAGAACTTCTGCAGTTACCTACGAACCGCATTATCCATGCTGTTACTCGCTTCAAAGTGTTGAAGGAAGAGAACCGGTCAGGAGGGAGGATTGGTTCGTGTTCAATAAGCGATGAATGAAAGCTGACTTTGTCTTCACAGGAGGGGACAGGTGGACTATGCAATTGTTCAGGCCATTCTGAAGGTTGCAGGTGAAGCCATTCAGGACCATTCCACCATAGTGTGTGATCAATTAGCTCAGATGGGAACATACCGCGTGAGGCACAATCAGCTGGATTCTCATGGCCACTGACATGTCTCCAGTGTCTAGGAGGGATGAGCTCAGTTGTGCTAGAGATTCGGTTGCCCACATAGGTCTTGAAACGCTTCGGGTTACCATCCAACCAACTTAAAACGATGGTACTGTCTGACCATGCATAGAGATCATCAGAGCTGATACGAAGCACTTGCTGAACGTGATAGAGAAGACGTGCCAGCAGTTGAGCTCCACAGAGTTCCAGCCTAGGAATGCTTAAGTGTTTGATTGGTGCAACCTTTGTTTTTGAGGTCACGAGAGTGACGTGTACGTTTTCATTAGTGTCGATCATCCGTAAGTACACCACACCAGCAAAGGCAAGTTCGGAGGCATCGGAGAATCCGTGCAACTGCCAGGAAGTAATGAATGAATCTGTGGGGAAGTAACACCGAGCAATGTGACAGTTAGCAAGGAGGGGTAGCTCCGTTCGCCACTTCAACCATTGAGTTTTCACAGAGAGAGGAACAGCGTCGTCCCATTCAAGCTTGAGCTCCCAGAGACGCTGGAACAGGATCTTGAGTTTGATGGTCGCAGGGGAGAACCATCCTAGCACATCAAAAGTACGCGCTACATCCGAGATGAGGGTACGTTTGGTTAAGTCGTCTGGCTTAGGAGGAGAAGACACGGTTAGTCGAAAGTGATCCAGACGAGTGTTCCACTCGACCCCTAACGTTTTGGTGTACGTATCAGGACTGGGCATCGAGTGGAGAGCATTCACATCTTTGAGGTCTGCTGGTATATCTTGCAATACAGCAGGGTCGCTCGAGTTCCACTTTCTTAGCAGAAAACCTCCTCGTTGTGATAGATCCTGTAATTCTCTTCGAAGTTGAATTGCATTAGGAAGAGAGTCTGCGCCTGTTAAGCAATCATCAACGTAAAAGGAAGATTCCACGGCTGCAGATGCAAGGGGGAATATATGAGAGAAATCATGGGCATTTTGCTTTACGCACATGTTTGCCAGGAAAGACGAAGCAGAGACTCCAAACGTGAGACGAGTCATACGAAAGTCTTTCAGGGTCTCATCGGGTTTGTTACGCCAGACAAACCTGTGTAGATCACGATCTGACGGAGTCAATTCAACAGCACGATACATTCGACTTATGTCTGCAACAATAGCTACACGATGTAAGCGGAAGCGGAGTAGTACGTCTACTAGTGAGGAGTGAACTGTAGGACCAATGACTAGGGTATCATTCAAGGAGATGCCAGATGCTGATTTAGCGGAAGCATCGAATACTACTCGCAACTTAGTGGTGGTGCTCGACTCCTTATAAACAGCATGCATAGGAAGATAAAACACACTCTGAGGGGGCTTATCTAGCTCAGATCTAGGGACAAGCTCAGCATGGTTCATATCAAAATATTCTTGTACTGCAGCACTAAACTCTTTGAAACGGCTCTTACAGTAAAGTGTGCGTTCTAGTGACAGAAAACGACGTACTGCTTGTGACCTTGACTCACCAATCACCTGTGGAGTTGGCTTCTTGAGAAGAGACACACAAAATCGCCCATTCGCAACACGGAAATGGGTTTCTTTGAAGTGACAGATAGCTTGCTGTTCTTCAGCGGAGTACACTTCATCAAAGGATGGACAATCTTCAATCTCCCAAAATTGTCGAAGAAGGTTGTCGCCTGTGAGGAGAGAAACATGGCAAGAGGTTAAGCTGACAGGAGGAATGATGGTGTCCGTCCTTCCAGCGAGGACCCATCCAAAGACAGTCTCAATAGCAATAGGAGTTTGCGAAGGCCCAATCTTCCGCCCAGAGCGAAGGGAAGCCACGAAGATATCGACACCAAGTAAGAGGTCGATCTTTCCAGGGGTACCAAAATGTGGGTCAGCTTTCTTTAGGTCAGTCAGATGCTTCCATTCGGGTTTGAGAGAAATTGGACGCTGAGGGAGGATACAGGTAACTCGAGGAACGACAACTGCTGTAACGTCGAATTTCACTTCGGGAGATTGAGTGGACGAGACAGTGAAAGTAGCGAGAGATTGTACAGGAGACGTATGTGTTATACCAGCAACACCAGATATGGTCGCACTCAAAGGAGAACGAGGAAGACATAGTGATTGAGCCAAACGCTCAGACACAAAAGAGGCTGATGATCCGGAATCAAGTAGCGCTCGTGCCTTGACAACGGAACCGTTGGGAGAACCAATCATAACTTGGCAGGTCATGAGTAGAGCATCAGGTGAGATACCAGTGGTCGTGTGTGACAAGATAGTATTCGTGTTGTCAGCTGGCTTCTGCTGAGAGGGAGCATCAGAGCTTACGTGTAACAACGAGTGGTGTGACCTCTGACATTCTTTGCACTTATGCTGGGATTGACACTGTCTTACAAAATGACCAGGTCGTAGACAATTCATGCAGATGCTATGGTCCTTGACTAGAGTTACCTTCTGATCATGAGGTAATGCTCGGAATTTGGGGCAAGAATATAGTTGGTGTTTGTCAGTATTGCACGCAATGCAAACCTTTGTTCCAGGGTTAGTGTGTGCGACATGTGAGGGAACTAACTTGTGGGGTCTTGGGGTTGAGTCTTGTCTGTGCTGCTTCTTCTCTGGATTTGAAGTCTCCGAGGCTTGCGCACGAAGATCAATGAATTTCATGAGCTCTGAGAAGTGAGGAACTGAAGTGCTGGTCTGGCTTTCCCGCTGCCACTCGAATAGTGTCGTCGGGTCTAACTTCAGCTCAAGGATAGAGGTGATGATGGCTCCGGACGGTTCGTAACCCATTGAACGAAGTGCTCGTAGGTGTTGCTGTACTTCGTCGTGCAGACGTCGCAATTCCTTTCCGGTGCCATCCTTAACTTTGGGAGCTTCCAGGATGACCTTGATGTGAGCCTGGTGGATGAGACGTGGTCGATTGTACCTCACTCGCAGTGACTCAACGGCTTCATCATAGTCTGCGCCAGTGTGCGATAGACCTTCGATTATGCCTTTAGCAGAACCATCCTTCAGGGACTGCTGCAAGTACACGAGTTTTTCTGTGTTAGAGAGAGAGTCCCGATCATGCACTGATACAGAAAATTGCTCCCAAAACGATCGCCAATGTAGCAAGTTACCGTCGAATGTAGGTACACTTATCTTGGGAAGTTTGACTCCAGAGCTATCTTTGACAGAAACGGGTGCAGGAGTGGGACCAGCAGGTGGAGAACTCATCAATAGGCGTCGAAGTTTCAGAGAGCACTCTAGACGCATCTGAGTGAGAGCGGCTAACTCTACTTCTACTTCATGATCTTCAGGTAAGTCTAGAGCTAGGAGGGGTGTTGCAATATCCTTCAGCTCTGTCTTCGCATCGGAGAGCTGCTCATCTTCATGTCGAAGGAGAGGGACGTCCAAGTGACTAGTAGTTGCTGCAGCGTCTATGTTCGTGACTAACTGTTCAATTCTCTTGCGTACGGTTACTAATTGTTTCTTGGCTACCTTGACAATGCTACCTGAGTCAGCACTCACAGTAGCTGATGGCGAACACAAAGCACTGAGCTCTTCGATTTCCGTGGTGAGGAACGCCACGCGGTCATCGTGCTCGTCGAGTACTTCTTGTGCTGCGCTAAGGTCGTCTTCTTCTTCTGTGAGATTGACTATACCTTCATGGTTCTCTTTGAACTCGAGGCTAAGTTCTGACAAGCGTTTGGAATAGTGCCGAAGGAGAGAACGTGTTTTTGTCTCACTAGTTTTCCCGGCTGCTTCTCTGACGTTCTTGTCGAGACGAGTGAGAGATGACTTGATGGTCCTGCGTCGTTTCTTCAGCTCAGGAAGAGTTGACATGACGAGGAGATCGCTTGGTAGACGATAGAATCAGGGTGGGCACGTGGTGGCAGACGAGTCACGCACGTGGTTCTCAGGTGTATGTTCAAACGATCGATCGAGGCGAAGGATGAGGCGACGAGAATGTTGATGGAGAATCCGGCTCGGTGGACCAATGTTTGGGCGTAAAAACGGCGAGAAGAGCGCTCGATCAACTATGAACATACATGAGAGTGAATCGACGACATTTTATTATTATTGCAAGTGAAGGAACAAAAAGGGGTGGAGCAATCAATGAAATAACAATACAGAATAATGACATAGTAATACAGGCTCAAACACCGGCAACCCTTGTCACTCTTGCAGCCACATTTTACCAGTTCACTGCAGGCTGCAGAGGATAGTGGCAGTGTGTACCACACTGGCATCCAAGACAAATTCTCCTTATTCAATGTCGAACCGTACTCTTCTGGTGAGGGTGCTTCTTGTTGTGGCTGGTCGCTGGTAGTTCAAATTCCAGCCTGATAGGATACACTTTACGGTTTCGAGTGCTGTTGCAGAGCATCTTGCATTGGATGTATGCATGTTTTCCATTGTTCGGTCCTTTTGACAAAACAGCTCTCTTCATGCTTCATTTATACATACTCCAAACTGCTTGTCCTATCATATAAATTGCAACAGTAAAGCGTTCGAGGCATCGAAAAACCCCACTGTTAATGTTGCACTTCGAAACTTGTACCCTATCAGGCTGGAATATCAGGAGAGTGTCAGTGTGTACCCTATCAGGTACACACTGACACTCTCCTCTGCATGCAGCCTGCAGTGAACTGGTAAAATGTGGCTAGTGCAAGAGTGACAAGGGTTGCCGGTATTGCAAGATATTCATGTAGGAAAGCCCAGTAGAACTGTACAGAGCTGTGTAGCCACATGTAATTGCAACAAATAAATTGTATACTAAATTCTGCTGAGTTGTTTCTTAGACTACAGAGTAATTTGCTGACAATGCCGTGACAATTTTTAATAATTATGATTTATTCTCCTATGTTAGGAATTCTTTCAGAAGTGGTACTTACCAAGGAATTACTTGATATGTACTAGTAAATAAATTTGCAAAGTTTGGTGCCTTTATCTGCAACATCACCAGAATTTCTTATAATTTTTGCTGACACTGCAAATTTTTTAATTAATTATTTTCCTATGTTAAGATTGGTTTCAGAGGTGGTACCTACCCTGAAATTACTTGATATGTACTAGTGAATAAATGTACAAAGTTTGGTGCTTTTATCTGCAACATCACCAGAATTTCTTGTAATTTTTTACTGACGCTGCAAATTTTTAAATTAATTATTTCCCTATGTTAAGATTGGTTTCAGAGGTGGTACCTACCCTGAAATTAGTTCATATGTACTAGTGAATAAATGTACAAAGTTTGGTGCTTTTATCCGCAACATCCCCAAAACCTGAAAATTTGGACATAAGCCACCTGACTACAGGACCAACAACAGCTGACAGGGCTGAGAGACAACAACAAACACATGTACATGTACTAGCTTGCTTATAATACAAAGTACAACATAGATAATAAATTATGTGCCCAATCATCTAATAATAATTATACACACTAACATACCAACAAAAAACAATGCAAATAATAAAATTTATAATCGTTTGCCGCTAAAAATTGTATGTTGATGTTTGATCTCCTAGTCCTCCTCATCTTTGGGTTTTTTGATGTCGTCATCGTCATCTGTGTATATCCTGAGTTCCTTCTCCTTCGGTCTATGGTAAGTGTAGTTGTATGAAGAGGTCCCTTGGACATTGTATTTGCTTAATCTGAGGAGAGAAGAAGTGACTATAGTTTCAATTAGTTGCTCACCTTGAGGTTTCTAACTTTTGTAGTTCAGCTTTCTTCTCTGAGGTCAGTTCCATTTGCTCTTCACTAGAGTCTCTGCATCAGTAACATAATAATGGAGCATGATTTGATTTGCTGAGCTCACTTGAAGTACAGTACACCGCCATCGTCGTAGAGTGAGACAGGAGCCTGGTTGATGTTACCAACAGCAGGATCCCAGTCTAGCTCTGCCTCAATATCCAGCACAGACAACTCACAAGGGAATGAGCCAAACGCCTGAACAAGAAGACTATGAGATATAGAACACAATGCCTTCAAACATACACACCTTAGCATACGACACTTTGTCACTAGGAATACCACTCAGCTCAGATATCTACAGTGATGAAGAGAGGAGTTCAATAAGATCAGTTTCAGTGCCGTTCATCACTCACCTTTTGTTTTAATTCAGCTGGTTTAGCAGTGTCGAGGATTATCTCTTGTGTTGGTTCCACAGTGTATAATGATGGACGCCACCAGCGAACATACACCTGCATCTGTGTGGGACGTTTCATTGGCTCTTGTCTCTCCAGTGGCTCTACAAACATCTCTGAACCAGAGTAAACATAGACATCCTTGTCTATGAGCTGAGTGTCCAGGTATATGGTGCCAGGTGTACGCCACATCTTCTTTCTAAGCCTCATCCTGTGTCAATGTACATCATTACAAGTAGTGTAGTCAACTTGGTTCATACTTGTTAGGATCAAAATCAAAGTCAATGCCTTGTTCTCGTGCCTCCACTGCTATCTGCTCTTTGAACTGCAGCACTGTAGCAGACTTAGCCACTATGGACTCCATCATGAACTTAAAGAACTGAAGGAGTTAGAATATGAACAGAGAAACAAAGAGAAGGAGAGAGGCACCTCTGGTTCATTTATTCTCAACAAGTGTAGCTTGACGCGATGTTCTCCTGGCTTGAGAGCTCGTCCTAGTCGCACAATAAGCTGTGGACATGCATAAACTAAACTTGTGTTCAGCTACATGTACTTACACGAGACTCTGTCGGTGTTGATATGAGAGTGTCATTCTGTCTCTCCATCTCATACTCCTGATTGTTACTGTACACACGATAGACCTACACACAGGAGTGATGCTTGCCTCTATTAGTACTATTGCTCAACGCTCACCTTGAATCGATCTGATGGTGCACCCACGTGCTCCTCTAGTTTGGTCTTCAGCAGTCCCAATGTGGTACGCTTGTCCACACGCAAACTTATTTCTGGAGTGGAAACACACCAACTGTATTAGATATGCATCCACTACTTTCTCCATACCTCTCTGCTTCGGTCTGCCATTCAATTCAGGCACATCTTGTTCATCGCTCTTTTCAACTTTATCCACACGGAACTCTTCCTCCTCCTTCTTGTCCTCTGCTGGTTTCTCTGACCCTACTGGTTTCTCTGACTCTGCTGGTTTCTCTCCCTCTGCCGGTTTCTCTTCCTCTGCTGGTTTCTCTGGCTCTGCTGGTTTCTCTAACTCAGCTGGTTTCTCTCTCTCTGCTGGTTTCTCTGGCTCTCCCTCTGCTGGCTGTCTCTCAGGCACATCTTCTGCCTTGTCTGCTTCGTCACTTGCTGGTGATAATTTACAACTAGGTACTAGATCTGGTATTTGTTCATCTTTGTCAGCTTGTTCGGTGGTATTTGAGGGGCGTGGTTGTGGGCGTGGTGGTAAGGTGATTAATAGAAGGATTGAATTGATCCACGCATCTACTATTTTTTTCATAACACTCTCATGGAACGGTTTTTCAAAATCAGTACAATCTGATCTTGCATATACCTACAACACAGAGTGGATATCCTCACAGTACTGTAGAGACACAGTGAGTGGTGCTTACACTATGTTTCCGGTAGAAGCTCTCTTGTCTAAGAGTCTGTTCATTGTTGCCCAAATATCTGCCGTCATTGTACATTTCCAGCACAAGATCCATTGTAGTGGAATCCATGGAGCATATCTAGACAGAGAGAGAGAGAGAGAGAGAGAGAAAGAGAGAGAGAGAGAGAGAGAGAGAGAGAGAGAGAGAGAGAGAGAGTGAGAGTGAGAGTGAAGGTGAAGCTGACGAAGTGTAGTGTTTACTTTGCCAATTTCTTCTTTGAATCTTCCAACAGTCCATCCTTGCTCTGCTCTCATGGGTACTGGTGGCATTACATCACCTTTGTGTATGTCTACCATTAGTATCTTGATGTTCATTCCTTAGAGAACACATAATGAACAAGTAGGAACTTCACTCATCATATTCTTACCTCCTTTGCCGTATTTCTTGAACACCTCTTTTTCTCCACGGATCTCCAGTAACAGTTCAAAAGAGTAATATGTCTTAGCTCCACCCACCATCTGACCAAATGTTTTGTCCTCACACTACATACAGTCAATTTCAATAATGAATCATCTCTCTTTACTAACTGACCTCCTCAGGATCAAATGACTCATCCAGTGTCTCTGTATAGTCATCATATTTGACTAGTCTACAGCGCTCTATGGGGACATGAGATGACAGCTCCATCACCTGACAGAGAGCAGTAGAGAAAGAGTAGCATTGTAAGGCAACATTCACTGCTCACATAAAAAGCTTTCTTCATTGCATCAAGCATCATCACATCTTGGTGAACCTCTAGTTTGCGATTAAGTCGCTCACCAGACACCGGATGAATACAGAATAGCTTGAACTGAGAAAGAGAGAGAGAGGATAAGGGAGGGAGGGAGGGAGGGAGGGAGGGAGGGAGGGAGGGAGGGAGGGAGGGAGGGAGGGAGGGAGGGAGGGAGGGAGGGAGGGAGGGAGGGAGGGAGGGAGGGAGGGAGAGATAGATAGAGAGATGAAGACTGTACACTACAGCACACATTCTTACATTACACATCTGTTTTTCTCTCTCCTGTTGAGCCTTCTTGTCGCGCTGCTCTTGCTCCCATCTCGTGATCTCCTCAGTCAGGTGAGAAGGGAACTTCGCCTTTTTTAAGAACACTATAGACAAACAATAAGCTCTATTAGACAGCAACAGATGATGTTATGCACCTTCGTTCCTGTCACAATCTATTCTTCGATACATCAACATGTAGGCATTAGCAGAACTGTAAAAAGTGAGTCAAGCATCAGTGAGTACACTATCATGTAGCTCACCTGGCGTACATAGATGAGTAATATGATGAGGAAGACTTGTACATACCACCAAACGTCTGATGTATATCCTCTTCAGTGATCTAGAGCACATCATATATTAGTAAAACATCACTCAGATTTGTGCCTCAACACACTCTTTCTCTCTCTGTGACTTACTCTCGAAACAGTCTGGTCATTGAAACAGTACCAGTGCTTGTCCTCTAGTGACCTATAGAGAACCCACAAGCAGTCACCCACATAGACGAACACACACATGCACACACACAAATGCACGCACGCACACAAAAAGCAAAGCCTCTCGCTGCCTATTACAGGGCACCTGTGCACTAAGCAGGTACGATGTGCCGGTGCTATGAGCACTCCTGGAGCCCGGGCAAGGAACTCGCAGGAGGTACCAACCATGCCTCCCACTGCCGGTGTGGGCACCCTGTAGTCACCCTGTACTACTATTAGTGGTACAATGAGACACAGTTGGTGTGCTTTGCTCCCCCAGTACAAGACCAGGTACCCGTTTTACAGATGGGTGGGCTGGTGGGCTGGTGGGCTGGAGTACTTGTGATGTTTTTTGTTCTTTTTTTTCCTCCTGCCCTGGGATTCGAACCAGTGTCCTCTGGGTCATAAACCCACGACTCTACCAGTTGAACCACCAGGGCACACACACACACACACACACACACACACACACACACACACAAAAAAAAAGCAAAAAGCCTCTCGCTGCCTATTACAGGTCACGCGTTCCTGGACAAGCCAGGGCACCTGTGCACTAAGCAGGTACGATGTGCCGGTGCTATGAGCACTCCCGGAGCCCGGGCAAGGAACTCGCAGGAGGTACCAACCATGCCTCCCACTGCCGGTGTGGGCACCCTGTAGTCCCACCACTACCATTAGTGGTACAATGAGACACGGTTGGTGTGCTTTGCTCCCCCAGTACAAGACCAGGTACCCGTTTTACAGATGGGTGGGCTGGTGGGCTGGAGTAATTGCAATGTTTTTGTTGTTCTTTCTTTTTTCCTCCTGCCCTGGGATTCGAACCAGTGTCCTCCAGTGTCCTCTGGGTCATAAACCCAGGACTCTACCAGTTGAACCACCAGGGCACCCACACACACACACACACACACACACACACACACACACACACACACACACACACACACACACACACACGCACGCACGCACGCACACAAGTCACTACATACTTGATGTAAGCATAGTAGTGTCCACCCACTGCACTGCCTGAGTGTACCAAGATAGAGAACAGCTCATACACAAAGGGACCCTATGGAATTAAAATGACGTGACTATTTCAAAATGCAGTCTGTACATGTACAAACAGCATCTGTAGTTACATAAACATTACATTACCACATAAGCATAGAATAATATTTCATTTTATTCTGCTAACCTTCTTGAGCAGAGTCACTACTGTATTCTCCTCATTAGCAGGAGCAATCTCTCCCTCTTCCAGTACTGATTCCTCCTTCTCAGTGTCCTCCTCAATAAGAGGCTCTTCGGCTGAGTCTGATAGATCGAGACGCTGTCTGGTGGCGTCAATGCGTGGACTGTGATGGCTGGGCTTTGAGCTGGAGTAAAAACGAATCAAAAGTGTATAACAAAGAGGCAGTAGCAGCCAATAGCTCACTAGTGAGTGGTCTTGTAGCCGCTGGAAGTAGCGGCAGCATACGAGGGTGGAGGATCTGGCTTGAAACACTCCACAACAAATGACTTGTACTGTTCAGCAACATCTGGTGGTGCTGGAGGCTGAAGGAGACGGAACACATGATACACTGACCAACACTTATACACCGACTAACCAAGTTATCAGGATCAACGAATCCATTGAGATCAAGCAGTCTTGGAAAGGTCATTCTGGTCGAACACGATGATAACATTAAAAACCACTGAACAGGTATAGCTTACTTGTCATTCAGTTTGATGCGGTGCATGGTTTGGTAGTCAAAATCGAATCGTTTCAATTGTAGTGTTAGCAGGTATGGAAATCGCTTGAACTTCAGTCCCTATTGTAAGGAAATGATCTCTTTAGCATGTGTGTATGTAAGATCATTTACCTTGAGAGCGTCCTGTTTCTTCTTACACGTACCACAGAGATACTAAACGAAAGAGAAAGGGATTAATCAACACTTTGACTGATTTAGTTCCAAACTCACTTGATTGTCTTCCTGCAGTGTCTCTGGCTCGACAAAAGCCTTCAGCGCTTCTTCCTATAGCACAAACTAACTCCTCACATACCACAGTGCTGTCTCTACTTACCACACTCTCGTAAGCATGGTTCGAACCGAACGGTCTAATAACCAGTGGAATATCAAGGAATGTGTCCTCTCTAGCGCTAACAGTACCGCACTACATTATAAAGAGGGCAGATAATAACAGAGTGATAGAGGATTATCAGAACTTACTCCTTTGCACTTGACATAGTCCTCCCAGGTTCCCTGATAAAGTTCATTGATGAGATCTCCTTGCATCTGTTGCTGACGATCTTTGTCCCTCAAGAACCGCTTCTCTAGAGCGTCAAACATGACTCGACAGAGCTCCTGTACATCATGTTGCTGCCAGGCTGAAAGACAAAATAAACGAGAAATTTAGAATGGTCACTAATGCTATGAGAGCTAAATGGTTGTCATCTAAGACATCCACCACTTCTCTCTCGCTAATGATCTAGTCTACTATGACTGTACTACTCACCCTCACTGCTGTCCCATCCAAAGCTAGTGGTGATGTCAGTGGTTTTTAACAATGGAATGCCGGGAAGATACCTGCAGTTGTAAAAACAGACGTTGGAGCTGATATGGAATGCATTTGTTGGCTTTCAAAGTAGCTTGATCATTGGTTGCCTTTTGGTCCTCTTCCTTTGGCTCATATCTCCACCTGAAGAATACAGTAAAGCATTGAAGGTACTGCTATTTTGTAAAAACTTTCCTATTCAAGTTTTCACAACTAGTAACACACAAACAAACGGTTTCAGCACTATCGCACAGAATGAAAAATAACTGTTTTGTGTACACTGTACCTGTAGAGTGCATTTCTGAACTCAGGGGTCATGTACAGAGACTGGAGCAAACTGTTTAAATAACACGTCATAGCCTGATTCACAAGACCAACAAATCCTGCAAAAAAAAACAGGATGAGACTATTATGTGACTAAAGGTAGCAATGAGACCTGTTTCAGAACGTCCGTAGTGATAGTAACTGTAGCCATAGTTACTGCTGCCGTAGCTATTGCTGTAGCCGTAATTGGGTGAGGAGTAGTTGTTATACTGGTACCCAGTGCCAGTTTGCTGTGAGGAGGAGCTGTGGTGTGATGAGTGCTGCTGGGTGGAGCTACTAGTGGTGCTGGCTGAAGTGAGGGCAGTGGATACCTGCCAGGAGAAGAGACACGTGTGACTGCTAGTCTACCGAATTTTGTGCAACACAATATTTTTTAATAGGTAAAGGAGGAAGAGAGAGAGAGCTACAAGTAATCATTCATTGGGATTTTCCCACTTTTCGTGCAAAAGTTCCATTATTAGTGTAACAGAAATGGAGTACACATACCTTCACTTTCTCAGGAGGTCCTGTCTGATTCTCTCTGATCAACAGCCTGGTGCGAGTAGGTTCCTCGGGCATGTCCAGCTCATAGAGTGTGGCAGTAGAGTGTGTGTCAAGAAGAACCTCCTCTTCTCCATTGTTGACCGTCCTAACCCACACCAGATCAAACGTGCTCTCAACATAGCCTAGAGAGAGAGAAAATACAGATCACAAGCAAGGTCTTATTATATCATCTTCCTTGAAATCGCTCTAGCCGCAATAGCCAAATGCCAAAACGAAGCTGTTAGATAACATACTACAACACTGTGTTTGCTGTTCAATTCTTAGTGCATATAAAGCAATCAAAATGAGTTAGACACAAACTGAGTCAATTCTATTTATAGCCCACCTGCTTCGTTGGCTATGGTAACGTACAGGTCAGTTACAGCAGAGGAGAATGGTAGTGAGTAGTTGAATCGCTTGGACGTAGTTTCATCTGTGACCACACATAACACAGAGGCTTCACTGGTATCACTGGTCGTCTTATTGTACACAGTTAGCTCTCTCATGTTATCATCTCCAGGCGGTATCATATCATTAGTGACCTCACGAGCAGCATCGCCCTCGTCTGCTCCCACATCATCAGCAGGACTTGCTTCTTCGATCACGCCGTCGGCTTCAGCCGACATCGTTTTCTCGTGGGCACACGAGTTGCACTTGTTTATACACAGCAGTAGCAGCACAAGAGGACTGAGACTAACAAGAGTAGATCAGCACCAGTTGGTTGACCCTTCACTAGGAGCAGTGAAGCTGATCGATGGACTACAATGGCGCTGTAGGGGTCCTCCAATCACGTGCTCTTGTGTTACGTCACGCATGCATGCCAGCTATAAAGATCACGTGTTCTCTTCAATATTACGAGACCCCGGCCTCACTCATCTTAGGGCGTGTTGCATGCAGTCGAGAAGAAGCTAGCTGCAAACTGTTGGCTTCGCGATCAAGATGGCAGAAATCAATCCATCTAAACATAGAGTTCGTGCTAGTGCTGTGATTTTGAATGTACTACTATACTCTGCTGACTTTATCATTAGGGTTCTGGTCGGCGCAAAAAGCACGGTGGAAAGAAAGAAGCTGCGATGGGCCGCCATTCGTTGGTAAGCAAGTAAGCATCGGTTGAAAAAACACTCGATTCACCATTGTGCGTTTTTCTTGCACATTAGCCCATTCCTTTGGGTGCTCTTGGAATTGCAAGAAATTTAATACAAGTGGAAGTTAGTGTGCTGCATCCTCAGATCCACTTCAAGACTATACCAGTATCCAGTAGCACCACTGTCTATGAAGTCATTTGCATTCTAGTTGAAAAACACGCTATCGAGATGAAAGATCAGAATCCTGGCTCTTTCTTTCTCAGAGAAGTAAGAATTTATGTTCATCTTACTGATCTCAATGCAGTGCTGTGTGCATGTATGGTATGACATTTCATTAGACAATGTTGTGACATGGGTTAACTGGTTAGACATGCTTGTTGGATTGAGCATCCACAACTGTTTGCTGCTAGAGAAATGTTTGCATTTCACCGTTGTGACCTGTTTTCATATCCGTGATTAGTGCACTTGTAGGGCTACACTTGCACTGATGTAAAGTGTTCATGTTTACAGTTCAATCGGCAAGCAAAGACATATTATCACTGCATACTGTCTCATACAACAATGACTATACCTTGTACTTATACATGCAAGTCTGTCCAATTATAAATTAACTATATATCCTGTTTCTGTTTTTGTACAAGTTATATAGCAGTAAGGTAACTTGTTTAAGCACGCCTACTTTGAATCTTTGATGGATTGTTTACTAACTGGTACTTGCAGTGTGTGGAAAACAGCCAAGGAAGTTACACCCAAGTTGTCGGAGATAAGGAACAGGTGCTGGAAATTCAGCATAAGTGGAAGGAAGGAAATATTGGCTACTTTAAGCTGTGTAGGAGAGCAGAAAAGGGCAACTCTAATGATGAGGAAGCTAGTGGTGTTTCCCCTCCACTTCATGGTTAGTACTTGTTTTATTTTTAGTGTAAGTATTAGGGCCTTTGACGACTATGAAACTATAATTGTACAGCAAATAAGTATGTATTGTTTCTCTCTGTCCCCTAGCTACTGTGCTTTCTCCAGCAGAATTGGGTGAGCAGAGTGATACATCGTCAAGAGGAGAAGAGTCTCCATTGCCAATGTCTCCAACATACACCGGGACTCGCTCCACAGGAAGCACAAGCAGTCCTCTTCACCAGATGATTCGTGACTCAGCAGCTGAAGGCTTGTCAGGAGTGATGAGTAAAGTGGTGAACGAGGTAGACCAGTCTACAGAAAGACGAGGAAAATCCAGGTCTGGTACCCCTCCCACATGGTGGGAGAGAAGTGGACAGAGCTCTTCAGATCCTACCATTGCTCTCCCTAACTCTCCTGCAGACCTTTGTAGAGAAAGCCCACTGTTGTTGCGACATGGCAAAGGAGTAGCAGTTGTCCAACCTCTTGAGTATTCGCCATCTGTTTCTGCTAAAAGAGAATTCCCTGAGTTTATATTTGCAGGAGGTGATAGCCCGGAAAAGCAAAGAAATTTTTCTGATCATGTGAAGGAGCGTAGAAGACCATATAGTGATGGTTGTCGACCTGTGTCTCAAGAAAGCATCAGTAGTGGTACAAGTAGCAAGAAATCTCTTCCAATAGACAGCAGTGAAACACGAACCGTTCATTTACGTCAACTTAGCCCTGTGAAGCAAGTTGAAGTTCAGGACACCCCCTCACTGGCCTCAGAAATGAACTTGCTTGATAGTCTAGTAAAGCTCATAGATAGACCCTACATTGTTGGAAATGTGTCCTTAGAACCAGAAGATGACCGTGAAGAACAAGAGTTGCAACATAGAAACGAGAAAGCAGAAAAACAACATGCAGAGGAGAAAGAAACTGAAAAACAAAGTGCAGATAAAGAACCCGGAAATCAACTTGCAGATGAAGTAACAAAGCAACAAGCAGATCTTATATCACCTGCTCGCAAGAAAAAGCTGCTCGACGAAGCAAGTATGCAACTGAAGGAAAAGCGCTCCTCACAGGACTCAAGTTCTTCCAGTCAGACTGAGACTTCTCCTACAATGCCGTCTCTCATTTCATCTGCTAGAAAAGAGCGATTGTTAAACAATGCTTGTGATATTGTTCGCAAGAAGCAATCCAAAACTAAATCTCCCAGTCCTGAACATACTGCAGTTCAAAAAAGTACACGATAACATCTGTATCATTGTATTCAGCAATTTTTTAGCTAAAAGGACCAGCAAACCCACTCTAAATGGTAAAAAATATTTTCTGGAATCATAAACATTTCCCTGTGCAATATCAATTTTTAGTTCAAGACCCCGCGAATTTGATTTATTGCGGGCCACGCCGGGGATAGTCTAGCTCCACCCATCATTATTGAGTCGATCGATCGATCTAGTCATGGAGGACCTCGACACTAGACCATTGACTGCCACTGACAAACATCAAATGCAGCTGTTGTGTCGCGAGTGCTTTCCTATCGACTATCCTGACACGTGGTTTGATAAGCAACTATCTAGCGACGATAGCCGACTAGCATTGGGCTTGACTGACCGATCAGGTCAACTGGTCGCCATTATTATCGGTCAGCTTCAGCCACTAGATGACGTTGAGAGCGAGTATGGAGCAATACTGAACGAGGCTACACCTGACGACAATACGATGTACATTGTCATTTTCGGTGAGTCATCATAACCACATTATCTTGAATTTTTCATGAATATTTTATTTACTGGTGTTTACAGGAGTAACAGAAACCTGGAGACGTCACGGTATAGGCTCTTACCTAATGAGTCTTCTTGAAGGGCATGTGTCCCATCTCTTAGATTGCAAAGCCATCTATCTTCACGTCGAGGCAGCCAACACGGCAGCTATCAATTTCTACAACAGACACGGTTTTAGTCTATTCTGCAGAGTTCCTAAGTATTACACAATACGGCACAAACCAGCTGATGCACTGCTGTATGTTAAATATATGAACGGAGGTGTGCCGTATGATGGCAGCTTATCAAGCTGGTGTCAGAGATACGTGTGGGACAGTATGTTTGGTCGTTGTTTGTCTGGAACAGTCAGAAAACCATTAGACTCAATAAATTCATTCTTGAATAGAAGATAATGTTGTATTGATCACTCTTGTATGTTGTTTGTATGTCCATAATCAATGCATCAACGTTTAATAAATCGAAGTTTCACTATAATTATGTGGCAATTTTTTTCCCAATTGGGAAACGAAAGCAAAGCACTGTACATCCTAAAAATGATTGCTATGCTATGATCTTTGTCACTGAGACTCAATTCTTATACTAGCATGATATATGCGTCAAGCATGCATGTAGAACTGAAATTATATTGTTATACAATCTTGCGTAGCAGTGCTGCATCATCAACCTTGCTCTCTTGTGGAGCTCTCCAAGTTGTGATATCTTCATCACTGGTTGCTCCTCCTGTGTCACTAGTGCCGTACCCTTCTGCCTCTAACTGTTCCTCTACCTTCAGCAGTTGCTCTGGGGCGGGACTATTTCTGTCAGCATCTTCAGGTACAGATTTTGATTTTAACATCAAATCATCGAACGCACTTTCCCTGGGTGCTCTATACCAGCTGGTTTCATGTTCTTCATCACTGGTGACCCCAGTATCACTGGTCACATAGCCTGGTTTAGTTAGAGTACAATCCAATTTCATGAGGTCTCTCTCCTGCAAGTTCTCTTCTTCATCGCTAAAAACAGTGCTAGCCCCTCTAGGTACTCGCTTGCTTTGGGTCATGTATCCATTTGTGTGTTGTCGAACATCATGGTTTGAGATTAATTGTAAAATGACCATGTCTACCTCACTTTCGCGTGGAGCTTGATAGTGGGTCGTGTTTCCTACCTCTGATGCGACAGGATTCTTTGTTGACTTTTTAATTCTCCTGGTCTTTGTTTTGGTTCGTGCACAATTATCATGATGTGTAACTATAGGGAGTTGCCGATGTATTTGAGGAGTGGTATGAACAGGGTATCTAGATCGTTTGCTTCTTATCAAACAGAGATGAACTATAAGTGTGATACCAACAAAAAATCCCTGACTGGCACTAGCTATTGTATGGGCAAGCCACAGTCCTAGCAATGTTTCGTTGTTGTTGATTATTCTATATAGTCGATCAGCAAATGCAAAAAAGAGAATAAACAGATACACAATTGGATATACCAATAGAGGCAAAGAAAGCTTTAACAAACGAGCATGTTCCGTCCTTTTGTTACTTGCATTGTTGATAGAACTGAATTTTAGTAGTTGCTGTTGAGCTGGGTCATAGGGTAATAATTTTCTGTACTGGCCATGAGCAGAGCGGAAGATGAGCACAAGAATGATAAACAAAATAATAACTGTGTTGAGAAAGAGAAGAACTGAGAAAGGACCATACGTAAGTGCCAGTTGTTCGATTTTTCCAGCTTCAACTTTAGTCTGAATCCAACACCAACCTCTAGTATCTCCATAGGTGTCGTTGATAAAAGGATACCAAATGAACAAAAGGGGAAAAACGAGGGAAAATATAATACAACCTATCTCTAGTTTTAATCCAAGTACACTTACTAGGTTGTTATGAAAGACCATTAGAAGAAATAAGTGTAACGTGGTAATGGTTGTTAAGATCAGTTTTATCCAATCAGAATATTGCAGCAGAAATGCGGCAGCCTTGCAGAAGCTCGTATCATTTGCAGACAAGAGATGACCATGATCATTACCCAATTCCTCCAAAGCAAACACGGCCACTGTCGAGTAGAACATAGCAGATATCACCAAGTACAATGCCAGACGGTAAGTAAAGCGAAGTAGGAGGCGCAAATCACAAGAGAAAAGAGCAATGGCGAATACACACGTGATGAAGGACACAACACCTACAGAACCACGAATAATCGCTATCGCTGTCGTGTTTGTTAAGCCTGACGAATCATTGCAGCCATTACAGCCTGAGCCAGTGAAGATCCTCAAGAAGTCTTCGTCTCCGACGTCCGGCATATTTTTGCTCTTGGCAACGAGTTCTTCATGTAGTCCTAGCCCGAGTACAGTAGTCAGGAGTTATAAATCTATTTAATTACATGTTTACAGTACTCAAAACATCACTCTCCTGTTGCTATAAGCATTGTATCACAACTACTTTATCACACAATCTTGCGTAGTAGTGCAGATTCATCAAATACACTCTCTCGAGGGACTCTCCAATCAGTAGTGTCTTCATCACTAAAACCATCCACTTCAGCAACACTTGTAACATACTTGTCTTCTGACAATTCCACTATGTCCAGCTGCTGCAACTCTCTAGTACTGGCACACTTCTTGCTTTTTTGTCTTTTCAAAAACAGGTCATCGATGGTACTTTCTCGAGGATGTTGGTACTTAGTGACTTCTGCATCACTTGTGTTGAGAATACTGTACTCCTGCCAACTGCTTGTTTTTTCATCAGTAACAAGATCAGTACTACTACATTGTTCAGCCATTTGACATCGTATTTTAGCCCTGTCCACCTCACTTTCATGTGGTATATGATAATGTGTTGTATTAACTGATGTAACAGTTTTACTGCTGATTCTTTTGTATGTTCGTTTGTCAGTTGGATCAGCCGTCTGCACATTTTTGCAATCTACCTTTTGAGGTCTCGGGAGAGTAGTCGACACAGATCGTTTTGCTTTCACTAAGCAAAGATGTGAAATGAGTGTGACTGCTACAAAAAATCCTTGACCAGCACTAACAAGTGCGTGAACAATCCATATTGGAGAGAATGAATCTCCTTTACCAAACCATCGATGAACAAAGGCAAAAAAGCAAAGCAACTCATATACAATTGGATATGCCAATAATGGTAATGTTATTTTTAGCAAGTCACTACTTTTGCTGCCAGCTTTGTGACCGGAACTAATCAGTTGATGTTGGGCTAAATCATTACTATAGTAACGTTTGTATCGGCTGCGAGCAGAGCGAAACACAAGCACACCAATAATAACCAAAATGACAACTGTGTTGAAAAAGAGAAGAAAAGAAGATGATAAATACCAAATTGTTTGCTCAATGTGACCTGGTCCAGTTGAATTTTTAATCCAACACCATGGGGCTCCAGCCTTCCCGAAACTTCCATCCTGAAAAGGAATCCAAACATAGAAGAGTGGAAAAATAAGAGAAAATAGTACTATTCCAATCTCTAGTTTTAATCCAAGCAAAGTTTCTAAGCTGATGTGAAAGACCGTGAAAAGCAATAGGTGAATAGTGATAATTGTTGTTAAGAGCAGCATTATCCAATCAGAATACAGCATCAAAAAGCCTGCAGCTTCACAGAACTGGACACGCCAATCATCATAAGTTTCGTTCACAGTGATCGATGATGGATTATAGCTGATTTCTCCAAAAACAAACATACTTGATATGGAATAAAACATAGCAGATATTACCAAGTACAATGCCAAGCGGTAAGTGAAGAGACGTCCGAGCGAAGTCGTTATACGACATCGTAGATCACAAAAGAAGATAGCAATAGCGATTGCACATGCAAAGAGCGAGATTAAAGATCCAGAACCAAGAATAATCACCAGTATGTTGTCCTTACAAGTTTTGTTACAGTTCCACTGCGACCCCGAGTCGTTCCGAGAGTCGTTCATCTTAAACTCACTGTGCCCTGCCGTCTGCACTTCGTCTTGCACTGCTGCATCTGATCCGATCTGCAGATCTGCGAGCCCGTGACCACACCCTCAGCATGCAATTTGATGTGATTAGCCTAGATAGGCGTGTCACCTAGTTATAACATAATAATACTATCCGAAGTTTGCTCGAAGATGCCTGGAAAAAAGAACAGAGGAGAAAGAAAACGTGGTGGAGGAGGTGATAGCGGTCTGGCTGACATGTTTGGGCTGTCAGGAATGCCGGGTAAGGAGATAATCACGACCTACAAGCCGAGTTATCAACAATATTCTCCATCTCTAGATATTGATGACGCTGATCTTGAAGCTGAGCTGTTAGCAATAACTGGAGGCGGCGGAGGAGGAGATAAAGGAAAGAAGAAGAGCAAGGTTGTCTCTGCGTGTTTCACTGGTAGTAGGTTCACCATCATACTGTGTGTAGGGTGATCCGAAAATGTCACTTGCTGACATCGATAAAATGGTTGCTGGTTTGGACGACATTGGTGAGGATGACGATGATTTAGAAGAAGGTGACCTTGAAGACAATGACCTCTTACAGGAGTTACAGGTAGTTATATGAAGTGTGTAGTGAGTGACCTTTGAGTATCTTTCTGATGTATAGGAGCTTCAAGGCGATTCCCCTCCATCACCACCTCCTCCAGTTACTAGAGTCGAAGTTCCACCTCCTGTTGCTACTCCTTCTGCTAAACCACAGTCATCCGGGGAGCTACAGGCAGTGGTTGATCGTCAGAAGATGTACGAGGCAGCTCTTGTATCCGCCAAGCAAGCAGGAGAGTCTTCCAAAGCTCGCCGCTATGAGCGTTCTATGAAGACTATAAACACAATGGTGAAACAGCTGAAAGCTGGAAAGCAAGTGGATATGGAGGACCTTCCCCCGCCTGTAGCTGCTACTGTAGCACCTTCCCCCACATCAGTTCCCCAACCTGCTCCACGTCAAGGTAAGGAACTCTTCATATTTTCTGGTTTTAACTAACTTGTTTTGTTGTTTAGCTCCTGTGCCTCAATCCAAATCTCCATCAGCAACCGCTGCTGCAAGCAAGCAGCAACCAAGAACTGGTAACTTAATCGACTTGGATGCACCAGAGTTTGATGAGTTCAATCTTTCTGAAGAAGATATGGCAATGATGGCGGCTTCTATAGTTGATGATCGTAAACCAGTACAGCAAGCAGCACCTCCTCCCACTGTCTCTCCCAAGGCTCCAACTCCCTCACCCAGAACTCGGCAGCCTCCTCAAGCTTCTCCAAGAGAACCACCAAAAGCTTCTCCTAGGACACAGCAACCTCCTAGTGTCTCTTCCAAGCCTCAGCCGCCTCAACCTAGCAAGCCACCAGGATTGATAGACCTTGATGCTCCAGAGTTTGCTGAGTTTGACATGACCGATGAAGAACTGGCAGCTCTGGCTGCCTCTTTCGTTGATGATCGAGCTGAGCCCAAGGAAGAACCTGCCAAGCTTAAGCCCCCTCCTCCTCAGGCAATAACACAGAGTCTTCCTGCAAAGGTCCAGCCTTCTTCTGGTGATCCTCCAACAAAGGAGTCTGTATTAGCTGTGTTACGAGAGAGAAAGGAGCAGTACCACACAGCTTCAATGAAAGCCAAGCAATCTTCTGATACCAGAGGGATGAAGCGCTATGGCAGGGTAGCTGTACAATTTGATCACGTGATTAAGGCTTTAAATGAAGAACAACCCATTGACCTCTCTCAAATGCCTCCTCCTCCTCCTGGGTTTAAGTCCAAATACAACATTGATATCTCCAAGTTTGCCGCTCCTCCCCCTCCTGCTCCTCCCACCACCTCAGTCACTCAGAGTGTACAACAGGCATCAGCTGCTGAGCCCGAGGAAGATCCACCTACTAATCCTGAGATTCCAATTCCTAAAACAGCTCTCGAAGCTCTACAACAGCGTCTAGAAAAATACAAGCAAGGTCAGAAGAATGCCCAAGATGCTGGAGAGTCGTCTCGCGTTCGTCGTACAGGACGTATTGTAAAGCAGTATGAAGAAGCCATCAAAATGGTGAAGGCTGGCAAACCAATTGACCTATCTGAACTGCCTTGTCCCCCGGGATACCCACCTATACCAGCTGGTAAACCAGCGGCCTCTCCACGACCCAGCCCACAGCCCCGCCCTGTAGCTCAGTCTCTTCCAGCCTCCATTCCAACACCACACAAAGCCATGGCTTCTGTCTCAGACAAGCAGCTTCAGATACTACAGGAGCGCATGGGTGAGCTCAGGCAGGCGGCAAGAGAAGCTAAGGCAAAGAACGACAAGGACACTGCACTAAGATATCTCCGATACTCAAAAGGTGTTGAACAGATGCTGCTAGCTGCTAAAAATGGTCTCCCTGTTGACCTCACTCAGGTAGGCTTATTGTGCTGTAGTGTCTTCATCCTTTGTATTGGTACATGTTCCTAAAATTGTTTCTCTTTCCTCTCAGCTTCCTCCATCACCTTATGCTGATCCAAGCTCAGCTAAACCGTCTAAAGCTGTTCTCTCTCACTTGAAACCAGCTGTTGAAGGTGATGAGGAGACATTTGAACTGATAGAGACTCAGCTCCAGGAGCAAATGGATGTCTGCAACAGCAATGCTGAAATATTTGAGAAGCTCGGGAACATACGTGCAGCCTCACAATACAAGAATATGGCTGATAAGTGCCAGCGTGATCTACTAGCTATCAAGGGAATCCGATCACAGAAACTTGGTCCTCCAAAATTTACAATGGAAATGCGTAAATTTGCAATCGTTCATAGCAATACTGAACTTGGTGATAAGGAAGCACAGGTTGAGGTGCTTCGAGGCATTACTGTTCCTTGTCCATCTGGCTACAACGAATCTGATCTCAACTTGTACGTTGAAATTGAGTTTCCCTGGCCTCAAGACAACCCTCAAAAAGAATCCACTTCATATGTGAAGGCATCTTGTAGTCCACAGTTTGATAGTAAACACAAGTTTGAGATTGACCGAAAGCAGTCACGGAGCCTACAGCGTATTTTTAAGCGTCAGTCAGTGAAACTTTCGCTCTACCAGCATCGTACCTTGCGTAGGGATATATTTGTTGGACAAGCTGCTATCCCGCTAGAAGGACTAGAGAACAAGTGTGAGGTACATATGGCTTGTGATTTGAAAGATGAAAAAGGCAGAAAGCCTGTTGGAGGAAAGTTAGAGGTGTATGTACGTCTTCGAGAACCACTCAGTGGAAGAGATCAAGAGGAGAAGGAGCAGAAATGGCTTGTTTTCCAAGAAGCTATAGCAGCCGAACAATCTGTGTCAATGATGCGCCCTAAGGCTGAGGGCGGAGCTACTGGGTCTATAATCAAGCTGGAGAACACAACTAGTGTTGAGGCACTCAAGCTTGAGATGGCTATCGCTCAGAAGGCAATAAAGGCAGGCAACAAGGACCCTTCATTGCCAAAACGCATGCGGCAGATTCAGTCTCGAATGATGTCCATCAAGCAGAAGCTAGCACAGGAGCCAAGCTACAAGATGGCGTATCAGCGCCAGGTGATGAGTGAGCTCAAGCAAGAGAGAGCCATAGTACAGCAGTTGCTGCAGAGTGGTCGTACTGCTGATGCTGCTGTTGTACAAGGCAGATGCAAGGTCATGGAATCTGAGCTGACTAAAGCACATAAAAAGTGAATTAGGCTTTTGTTTGTCGTGTCAACAAATTGTAGTATTACCAATTGCAAATTTTTCGCTAATAGGGCGCACAGCTGTGTGCACATTATTGTACAGTAATGCGCAGCGAATTATTGTGTTCAATAGAATGTGCCGTGGTTACGAGCGTGTGGGTGTGGTCTAATCTGAGCTGAAGCGTGTCTGCATGTCCTTTGGCGCGTTGAGCTAGAGCTGCGCTAGCCTAGCAAACTAGCCGCAGAATGGTACGTGTATTTTATGTGCTAGAATTCATCACTTTGTTCTCAGGCAGAAGACGTACAAAGAACGGATCAGAAGTCCGAGGACAATGTCTTCATGCAACTCTTTGAGGAATGTGCCGATAACGGCTGGGCTTCTGTAGACCGGTTGACATCGTTCATTCGCAGCGTGCTACCAGGTTCAGCGCCTTCAGTACACAGTGAAGATGTGTATGATTCTGACGAGAATGTGAGGAGCAAATTATTTATCAGCCATTAATTTTTTCATAAAAATAATTATTTTTATTTCAGACTCATGAGATAGAATACAATCTTGTGTTGTTACGGCGTATGCTGGAAGAGCGGTCACTTGATAACCAGGTCAACGAGGCGACCTACACTGAGGTCATCAAGATATGGGCAAACGATGTGCGTAGTCGCAGCCGCAGCCCTTCAGTGTCAGGGTCCGGTTCAATCGAGATTGGTGGACTGTCGAACTCCGATGAGGTAAATGCTTATCATTTCTGAATCATTCAAATGTGATTTTACTTTACTATTGACCTCAAGTTGAAACAGAAATAATTTTCAGTAATACTTGTATTAATAATAATATACAATTTATGTCTTGTTTATTGCAGGAGCACAGTCTTCCAATAAACGAGACCTGTGGTATGTCAACCACTCATTGATAACCCTCTTATAGTATTCATTGCTGTTGTATGTTTTCCATAGTTAACGAAAGCTTTGAAACCACAGGAGGGTCCCTGCACTCTTATAGCCAAGAAAAGTGAGCTCTCTCACTCACCTATCTGCTTGTTTATTACTCATCTGCTTGTTTACTACTCATCCCACGTGTTTTTCTCCCAGTGAGCACACTGTGCTTACCAACACCATTGCTGACCTGCAACAGGAGAACAAGAGATTGCAAGAGCGACGCCAGCAAATGGAACTCCAGGTAACAGTCCAGCATGCACTAAATGCATTCCACCTGGTACATGTATTAGTGGTGTTCATTGACTTGTTGTGCACATGCTAACTAATGCTAATCACTAACTGTAATTGAGATGAGCCTGAGTGAACCACACTGCTTAGTATTACTGTTGTGCTTTAGATTCAGAGCTCTGACGAACAGTTACAGAAGCTACAGAATGAAAACAAGGAACACCAAGTCAAGCTCAAGAGGTTTGTGAGTGGATTACTACTACTGCTGTTACATGTTGTGTATCACACAGTCAACAAAAGAATCTTAGTCAGTTGGATATTGTGAGGAGTGAGAATGATCAACTTGCTAAATTCTGTAAGTAATGTACTCGATTCACTGTAATCAGTCACTCCTCTCTCTCTCTCACACACACACACACACTCACTCACTCACTCACTCACACATTCTCACTCTCTCTCTCACACACTCTCTCACTCTCTCTCTCTCTTAGTATTTGAAGAACAAGAACAAAATAAGCAGTTCAGACAGCAGATAGAACAGCTAGTGAGTTAACAACTGTCTACAGTTTCATTTCGTTTCTCCTTCTTGCAGGAACACGAGATTCAGGAGCAACAGAAGGAGGTAGCTGCCATGCAGAATGACTTGACAATGTCGTATGATGCTAAAGATGAGCTCAATCAGCAGTTGCAAGTGCTTCAGCATCAGCTGCAACAGAAAGAGGTAGCAGCATAGAGTTGTGAATGTATTACACACATTACTGTTCTGCTGCAACAGATTCGTCTTGCTGAGCTAGAAAGTGAGCGTTCTCTGTTAGAAGACAATCTTGAGGAAAAGCAGAAAGAAACTCAAGGACTTCATCAAGTGCTGTCCTCTACGACGGAGACACTAGAGGGCCTCAAGGAGGAGAACAGCCATCTACAGGTCAAGCTGACTTTTAGAGGACCAATATCAAGGTACACACACCAAAAATGGACAGGGCCATCTCCTATTGGTGATGATACCCCGGTGCCGCCCTGGGTGCTACTCCGGTTTTAGCCCTAGCACGAGAACTCCTCCACCACAGAGTACTATGGTGCTATGGCGGCACCATAGTACCATAGAACCCCAGGAACTATGGTAGCACCATAGTACCATGGAACCCCGGGAACTATGGTGGCACCATAGTACAATAGAACCCCAGGAACTATGGTGGCACCATAGTACCATGGAACCCCAGGAACTATGGTGGCACCATAGTACCATGGAACCCCAGGAACTATGGTGGCACCATAGTACCATAGAACCCCGGGAACTATGGTGGCACTGACTGTGAGATACAACCGTGCTCAACCCTCCACAAGGCCACAGCCACTCTCACAGACCTTAGTGATCTTAGTCCACCCCAGCACAAGGCCAGGTCAAAGGAGGTTGGAAGCATTAATATTCAGTCATGTGACTTGCGGTTTGTCAATGGCGCTCCAATACAAAGTGTATGGGAAATCCTAGTACCTACGTTTTGCCCTCTTCTCTGGACTAAATTTAATGAATTTATTATCAATCGATAGCTCTTGCAAAGAAGATTACGAATATGCGATCTACCCGATCCAACCCATGGGTCCCTGAGCCACTATGGGCGAGAAAGTAGTGAAGATTTTCAACAGTGGAAAACACTACAGTTATTGTTCGTGCAAGCAATCAGCTTATTGACAAGTCTGCTACAGACGTCCTGAAGCAAATTCTTAGCGTTAAAAACGACGCGCGAAGAGACAGCTCCATTGTTACCTGCAAAACACAATATGCAGCTGACGAGACCTGGTCAGAGCTAGAACTAAGAAAGTTGCTAAAATGTAAGCCTGTTTCACACCAGATAGATTCCTGAATCCAGCACAAGTGTGCTGTCTACTGGAGCTGTGCTACTTCTTCCTATGTTTCACGACATACAGAGCACAGAAACTGGTGCAGTGCACTATAAAAATAGCTAAACCAGTATTCTAAGATCATATCTTTAAGTAAGACCAGTAATCAAGCTCTACTCAATACAATTTTAGAAAGAATCCACGTGTGAGTTCTAGTGCTGTATGGTAGCGCCATTGAGCCACGCCTCACGATGGAACGTTAGCTATGCATTCGACAATCACGTGCGCATAATAACAGCCTAACAATCACGTGCGCATACTAATGCTTCCAACCTCCTCTGAGGCCAGGTATACCCGTTTTACAGATGGGTGGGCTGAAGAGAAAAATCCCTCTTGCACCGGTGTCCCATGGGTTGTGAGCCCAAGACTCTACCAGTTGAACCACCAGCCTGTGGCACCAGGACACACACACTACTGCACAGTCATGTATTGTGCTGTACATCACATGATTTATTTTACCCAGGCATGTTATTATTATGTCCCGATCATGTTCATAGTTATTATGGGTGTACAATACGACTGTGTCAGTAGTTGTTGTTATTGTTGCAGTACACCGTTCCGCCAGCAACAACCTTCACTATATGAGGAGCTATCACAGACTCACATCCCATCACCATTCTCACCTCAAGTGGCTAGTCCTGTCATCAACGGCCCTGTGTTCTCACCCTCTGGCGATCACATAGTCGAGAACGGAGAGGAGATCTCCCTGTCTCAGATGCTAGCTAGAAAGGTCAGTAGTGAATGATAGTGGTGATGGTGGTGTGACTGTGGTGACAGTTGTGATGATGATGATAGTAATAGTGACAGTGGTGATGGTGATGGTGAGGGGGATAGTGAGAGTGGTTATGGTGATAGTGGTGGATTTTAGCTACCTTCTCTTCATAAATATTTCGTTTCCAGCGCTCTCAGTTTAGAAAAAAGACTGAGTTTATGAGAGAGGAGCTGAGTGAGCTAATTGAGCATCCAATGGGTGCGGATGGTGAGAGGAGGACCCAGGATAGCATCCGTGGAGAAGAGGCTACTGAGATGTTTGAATCAGCGATCACTAGGCTGAAGAGGGAGAAGAAGAAAGATCAAACTCGAATGGACCAACTCTCTAAAGAACTGGATGAACTCCGCAGAGAGAACGAAAGGTTGAAGGAAAAGTGTGCTTTTCTTCAGACTCAGGTTTGTCACACACACACACACACACACACACACACACACACTCTCTCTCTCTCTCTCTCTCTCTCTCTCTCTCTTTCTCTCCAATAATGTGACTGGTGTTGTATCTGTGCTGCAGGTTCAATCTGGTACTGAAGGTGGTGAAAGTGGTCTCGGTGCTTCCATGAACATTAGTGGTGTGGACAGCACTACACAAACCAACAGGTTTGCACTCACACACACACACACACATACTTTCAGCATCATTGTGTTCCTTCACTTCACAGCATGGAGACCAGAACTGACACGCAACCTCTTAGTCAGTCTGAGCTCAAAGTAAGTACAACAATGATTCTTGCATCGTGCACTTTTACTGTACTGTAGGATGTGGTCAGTGTTGATGTACAGACCGATCCTCTGCCTGTATTACCAGACGGCTCACTAGTCATCACAGTGTATGTCCATCTTCCTCTCTCTCTCTCTCTCTCCCTCTCTCTCTCTCTCCCTCTCTTTCTCCCTCCCTCCCTCCCTCCCTCTCTCCCTCCCTCCCTCCCTAGTGTATGACCTCTCTGTGTTGTACTACAGGCAATCAGGTGGTCCTGGTCCTCTCTTTATCTCACCTATAACATCAGAAGACACTACAGTTCACCACAGGTACTATACCTTCACTGTGTGTCAGTGCGTACACAATACTGTATTTGCTTTGTTGTTTTAGTGACCAGCAGAATGCACTGAGAGAGGATGGTACAGAGACAAGACAAGATAGAGAGGGTAGCAAAGAAAGGAAAGAGAAGCGGAAGAAAAAACAGCGTAAGCAAGAAGAGAAAAATGAGGAAGAGCATGTAGAGGAGGAAGAATATGTAGATACTGAAGAGGAAGTAGATACTGATGAAGAGGAGAAAGAGAGAAATTGTCAAGAACATAAACCACATGTAGATCCTGCAAGTGGTGGTGACGGTGACCTTTCGGCCGGTCAAAATGATGAATCTGCTGCTACAAGAGCATCACCAAGCAAGCAGATACGCTTGAAGCTGCTGGACGAGAAGGTGGTTGAGGAAGAGCTGGTGTGGGAAGAGACTGCCAAGAGAGAGAAAAGACGTGTCAAGAAAACAAAACAAGTTGAAGACGAAGAATCTGAAGAAGAGGAGATTGAAGTGGAAGAGAGAGTGACCAGACGTCATGTGAGGAAGTTGACTCCAACAGAGCAGGATGAAGAGGTCGAGGAAGAGAGAGTGGTGAAGAAGCGTGTGAAGAAGGTATCAGCAGAGCAGCAGTATGAGGAAGAGGAAGAGCTAGTGGATGAGGAAGTGGAAGAGAGAGCGACTAGGAGACGTGTGAAGAAGCTAACAAGAGCAACAGAGGAGGATGAGGAAGTAGAGGAGGAAGAAAAGGTGATAAAAAGACGAGTGAAGAAGCCAGTACCAGACCAGCAAGATGAGGTTGAATCAGAGGAAGACGAGAAGGTGAAAGCAGAGGAGAGAGCAACGGGAAGGCGTTTGAAGAAGCTGGAGACAAAATCAGCTGCAGAGCAAGATGACGAAGAGGAAACGGAAAAGGAAGTTGAGGAAATGGAAGTGAATGAGAAGTCGACAAGAAGACGTATGAAGAAGCCGCCTGAGAGAACAGAAGAGCAACTTGAGGATGAAGAATCAGAAGAGGAAGAGAAAGTGAAAGAGGAGAGAGCAACAAGAAGACGTATGAAGAAGCCGCCAGAGAGAACAGAGGAGCAACTTGAGGATGAAGAATCAGAAGAGGAAGAAAAAGTGAAAGAGGAGAGAACAACAAGAAGACGTGTGAAGCAGCTAGGAGCAAGACCAGCAGCAGAGCAGCAAGATGAGGAGGAATCTGAAGAGGAGGGATTGAAAGTAGAGGAGGGAGTGTCAAGGAGACGTGTGAAGCAGCTGGAAACAAGACCAGCAACAGAGCAGCAAGATGAGGAGGGATCTGAAGAGGAGGAGAATGAGGGATTGAAAGTAGAAGAGAGAAGGCGTGTGAAGCGACCACAAACAAAACCAGCTGATGAAGGAGAGGAATCAGAAGAAGAGTTGGAAGTAGAAGAGATAGCAGCTCGAAGGCGTGTGAAGCAGCCACAAACAAAACCAGCTGAGCAACAAGACAGTGAAACGGAAGAGGAAGAATTGGAGGAGAGGAAGTTGACGGAAAGACGTCACAAGAAATCAGAATCTGAGCAAGAAGATGAGGAGGAAACAGAGAAGGAAGAAGTGGTGGAAGTGGAAGAGAGAACTAGGAGTAGACGTGTGAAGAAGCTAACTACAAAACCGGCAGAGCAGCAAGATAAGGATGTAGAGGAGGAAGAAATGGAAGTGAAGGAGAGAGTTACAAAAAGACGTGTGAAGAAGCCGGAAGCAAAACCAGCATTGAAGCAGCAAGATGAAGATGAGGAAACAGAGGAAGAGAAAGAGATAGTGGAGGAGAGAGCAACAAGAAAACGCACCAAGAAGCTTACCATTAAAACAGCAGAGCAACAAGACCACAAGACAGATGATGAAATAGATGATGATTCACCAAAGGTTAGTGTGTTGGTATTATACATGTCACTTAGTCACCTTTTTATGAAAGGTCACGACACCGAAAAATTTTCCTCATGAGGTTACAAAGGTCACTCCCGAGGGCACTCATGTCACCAGTAATCTACATGTGGAGTCTTCGTCATCAGAAACGACCCTCCTCAAATTCCCTGAAGACAAGTAAGTAGCTGCCTTATCCCTGTCTCGCTTATGTTTTTATTCGTCTCTCCCAATGACAGAACAGCTACTAGTCTTCATCACCATCGTCGGAGAGTGCGCAATCTGAGCAAATCTCCTCTCATGTTAGTGGTAGCCGTGGTAAAGTGGTTGAATGATGTTATGTGTTTTGTGCAGGAAGGAGAGCATACCACCACAACCCTTACTATCACGACCTTCGCATTCTAAAAGGTACGTCTCAATTTTGGTTGCTTGTTGAAGCCATGATTTGTCACACTGTAGGAGTTGTGTGAATTGGTTCCCGGGAGTGCTGTACAGCTCTCTGAAGAGCACTGTATTAGTGCTGTTGGTACTGGTACTCGTGCTTTCTCTCATCTTCCTCATGGTTGGTATCAACAGTGGTCTAGGACGATGCGGCTCGCGTGTCTGTAGACACTCATTTCTGAACATGCTATTTGGACAGAACCTGCGTTACACACACACTGGTCAAGTACCCATCTAACAATAATAATCATCATTCATCTCATCTTCAGTTATTGCACCACTAGTCGCGTACATTTGTATCATCATTGTCAAACTGGTCTTGTACATAACTTTGTAACATAACAACAATGATTATAACCCTCGCAGCGAGGGTTACAGTACCTGCACGGTTTGTCTATCTCTTGATTCTCTTCTGATGCCGAGAGCAGCGCTTGGTTTTTCGCTCTGACAATGCGTGACAGAATGAACACTCATGGCTTGCAATCTGACTTGTGGATTTTGAAAAAAAATGCTATCCTCAAGGCTCATCTTGATGACTGTCTCAGAGTTCTCTGTAGACAAAAAGCATCCATAGTTGATGGTGTTTCATCCAAATTTAGGGGAAGGTTGCTAATTAATACTAGTCTTACTAAAATTCGAATTGGTAAAGACATCAAATTGTTAGTAATAATATTAATTCCATTTATAATGATTATACAAAAATATTGAAAGTACAGAGAAGAGACACACTTCGATGTAAAGGAATGAGAAAAAACTAAACTATACAAAAAGAACTAACTAAAGCACACAAAAACAAACAATAAAAACAACATCGTAACTATTATTGTGCTGCAACTGCCAGGCAGATCTAGACACTAGAATACTGAGAGTTTTGTGAATAATTATATTGACAGTTTGGATAAAACACATGTCAAAATGACTGGATTGTGAAAAGGTCAGAGTACAACTATGTACCACTCAGAAATGTCATTTACCACAGTTTTTCTGCAAAGAGGTGAAAAAAATAAATAATTATTTGAATGTACATGTAAAACCACAACTTACCATTCCACCTTGGGTTTCAATCCACTTTTGCAAACCACTGTCACGCAAGTAATCGCAAGCAAATTTCTGGAGGTTTCGCTCTCTAAGGGACGGAGTCTGGTTTCTATCACTATCAGTCTGGACAACATCTCTAGAACTTGTGCTTGATTCACTCGCTGACTGATATGTCCCCTCTTGCTGTCTAACCTCTCTAACAAATCCACCCATTAGCCTGAAGACTACACATACGCGCTCCCAGTTGCTTTTAAACCGGTCTCTGCAGCTGGTAATGACACGATCGCATACCCCAAAGAACTCGCCCCTGCCGATATCCCAGACCGACCTGGTTTGCGCTACCTCCGCCTCCATTTTAGACTTTAACCAGTCGTCCATTTGGTCGCCTAGTTCTCTCAGCTTTTTTGCCGTCTCCATTGCCTGGGGATCTTCATTCAAGGGGACATTAACTTGGATACCATCCGTCTTCTTTGTGGCTCCATTGGGAGATCTTGTCTCTGGGTCCCCCTCGATGCTAAAGTATAGAAAACAGCGCGCCACGCTGCGGCACTCCTCTAGAAAAGCATCGTCTTTCGAGTCACTCATAATAGGTCTGTTAGCGCAAGCGGCACACCTGGCAAGAAGACCACCCACGTGTGATCCCGCCCTAATCCGGATTAGTGATTATTATCCGTTATTGGTGTGATTTCTGGAGTTGCCTGTACAGGCATTTAGCTTATGCTGCTACTGTACAGTTAATCATTTTAATTATTTTTATTGCCTGTTGGTGTGCAAAAACCACTGTTATGACAGGCCGCGATGACAGGATTACTTTCTAAAAAGTTGAGTGCAGTATAAGTATGATATCTATCTTAGAGCGAAATAGTGAATGTCATTATCCATCTCCCTGCATCATGGAGGTAGTGCAGGTAGTGAGGTAGTACATCAGTAGTGCTTATCAGATGTGCCATCAGTGATGACAGGGCATATCTCATGAGGCATAACTATTCATTCTTTGACACATAGAATTTTTGTATCAGTTCAGACTCATTGCTGCTCTAAAGCACAATGATTGCATCAGTGTTCCTGCATCTAATCACATGGTGCAAAAGATCTTCCTAGATGGTGGGACTCCATTTCGTCCACGAAAAATACCAAAGCTTTAGAGCACTGTGTTATTGCTGTTGGTACTGGTACTCGTGCTTTCTCTCATCTTCCTCATGGTTGGCATCAACAGTGGTCTAGGACGATGCGGCTCGCGTGTCTGAACATGCTATTTGGACAGAACCTGCGTTACACACACACTGGTCAAGTACCCATCTAACAATAATAATCTCGTCGTCAGTTATTGCACCTAGTTGTACAATTGTATCATCATTGTCAAACTGGTCTTTTACATAACTTTGTAACATAACAATGATATTGACAGTTCAGATACAACACCTGTTGAAACGAGACTAACTGATTACAAGAATCATGGACTGGATTATGAAAAGGTCAGAGTACAATTATGTTCCACTCAGAAATGTCATTTGCCGAAGTTTTTCTGTAAGAGGTGAGAATGATAACCGGTGAAGCTAATAATGTGTAAACCACTTACCATTCCGCCTTGGCTTTCAATCCACTCTTGCAAGCCACTGTCACGCAAGAAATCGCAAGCAAAGTCTTGGAGGTTTCGCTCTCTAAGTGACGGTCCTGATGGAGTCTGGCTTGCGCTACTACTATCACCATCAGTCGGCATAACATCTCTAGAACTTGTGCTCGACTCACTCGCTGACTGATATGTCCCCTCTTGCTGTCTAACCTCTACAACAACTCGGCCCATTAGCGTGTAGACTACCCACATGCGGTCCCAGTTGGTATTAAACAGGTTATGGCATCTCGTCATGACACCCTCGCATAACCCAGAGAACTCACTCCTGCCAATTTCCCAGACCGACCTGGATTGAAGTATCTCCTTCAGCTTTTCTTCCATTTCAGCCTTGATCTGTTCGTTGATTCGGTCGCCGAGATTTCGCAGTCTTCTTCCCACCTCCACTGCCTGGGACTCTTCATTCAAGGGGAATCTTTTGAGATCATCCGTCTTCTTTGTGGTTGCACCGGGAGATCTTGTCTCTGGGTCCTCCTCGATACTGAAGTACAGAAAACAGCGCGCCACACTGCGGCACTCCTCTAGAAAAGCATCGTCTTTCGAGTCACTCATGGTACTCTCTCGCTAAGTCTGTCAGCACGTTAGACTAGTTAAGTAGCGCTGAGCTTGCTTTCACAAACACTCGCACAAACAACACGATTTTGCTGACATCAGCACCGGAACTTAGTGGGAGGGGCTAATGAATCTGGTTCCGCCCGGCCTGATTGACACAGCACTCGACACAGCAAACAAGCAACATGGGGAGGAAGTTGACTGTAGCCACATGCGCCCTCAACCAATGGGCTATGGACTTCGAGGGCAACCTCAGGAGGATATTGAAGAGTTGAGTCAACGTGCATACGCTAGCTAGCATTGTCATAAGTTATTCCCTTGTTTGCATGAGCACATGTTGATCCACATGTACAGTAGGGCTGCAGTGTGTGTGTTATGTTATCTGTTTACACTAGCTTGCCAGATTGCTAAAGACAAAGGGGCAGCATATAGACTTGGACCAGAGTTGGAAATACCGTAAGCACTAATAGTTACACTCATGTGTATGTATCTGCTAATAGAGGGTACGGCTGTGCTGATCACTTCCTTGAGAATGACACCATCCAACACTCATTTGAGGTACTGGCTGAGCTCATGACAGCCCCTGAGACTCAGGATCTGCTCTGTGATGTCGGAATGTATGTCTGTCGATAGTTGATCATCGTACTGTGTATGTAATAATTATTATCTATAGGCCGGTGATGCACAAAGGAGCTCGCTACAATTGCCGAGTGATATTTCATAATAAGCGTGTCATTCTGATGAGACCAAAGCTCATACTTGCTATGGACCGCAACTACAGAGAGGGACGCTGGTTCACTCCATGGAAACGCAGAAAGTACAATAATCTTATTGTTGACTATGTTACTCATCAGTAATGCAGAGAGGTGGAAGAGTTTATCCTACCTGAGATAATCTCTAGCATCTGTGGTCAGGTGAGCGATAGAGCTGACCCATCTACTAGTTTATTGATCTGATATGTAGACCACAGTGCCGTTTGGTGACGCCGTCATATCTACAGTTGACACTTGTATCGGCAGCGAGATATGTGAAGAACTATTTAGCAGTGACAGGTAAAGACACGCAGCAAGTGACAATGATTTTAGCACTGTGCAGTCCTCATGTGTCCATGGCGATCGATGGTGTTGAAGTAGTTACTAATGGTAGCGGAAGCCATCATGAGCTGAGGAAACTATATCAGAGGGTGAACTTGATACAAGCTGCTACCAAGAAGGTAGACTTACCATGTGACTTGTTTACTATGAAAGCAGACAGTTTGTATGGTACCATTAATATGTTGTTTTAGATTTAGTAAGCTTCCCATTATGTTAACTTTTCTTCAGGTTTGTATAAGCATGCACTATGTTCTGTAGTGTGGTGGTGTGTATCTGTATTCGAATCTACTGGGCTGTGATGGTGACAGGGTCTACTATGATGGCTGCTGTATGGTGTCCCTCAATGGAGAGTTTTTAGCTCAGGGGTCACAGTTCACACTCCAGGAGGTGGAGGTCACTGTGGCTACTATTGATCTGGATGACATCACGTCATACAGAGGCGCTATGGGAACGAGACGCGCTCAGGTAAAATACGATACTGCATGAATAATTGCGATTGTTTTTCTATTTTAGTCTCAGCAAACTCCGTGCTATCCTCGCTGCTTCATTCACATGAGGCTGTGTCGACAGACCAACCCGCTAGACTTCCCAACCACACACACTATCCAGATACACTACTTCATGCCCGAGGAGGAGATCAGTTTGGGTCCACCTTGTTGGCTGTGGGACTACCTCCGTCGCAGCAGAATGGCTGGATTCTTCCTTCCTCTCAGTGGAGGACTGGACAGCTCTTCAACTGCTTGTATTGTTGGCTGCATGTGTCAGCAAGTATTGCAGGCTTGTCATGACAATAGTGAGTGATTAAGCGGTCACTCATCACGATCAGTATTCTTCCTCTCATTCGATAGATGGACAGGTTATCGAGGACGTTCGTGCGGTGCTTCGTCTAAAAGATTCAGACCCCATTCCTGCTACTGCTAAGGAGCTAGCTAGGTAAAGCATTGTCTATGCACTGCTCTTTGTTACGTCTCCTTTCAGCAAACTGTTCACAACGTGCTATCTATCCTCTCCCAACTCCTCCACTGATACTCGGCTCAGGGCTGAACGACTAGCTGAACAAATCGGCAGGTAATGTGCCGACAATTAGCAAATTGGATATAATTATGGTATCTTCTCATTCTAGCAATCACTACACTGCTCCCATTGACAATGTGTTTCAATCGAGTGTTAATGTGTTTCAACAAGTATCGAACTGTGTGCCGCACTTCAGTGCTCATGGTGGAACACCGACTGAGAACCTAGCTCTGCAGAATCTTCAGGCTCGCTCTCGCATGTTGCTATCCTACCTGTTTGCTCAGCTGACGCCATGGAGCAAGAACGTCAGCTCCTGCCTGCTTGTATTGGGGTCTGCTAATGTAGATGAAAGGTCTGCTAGTAATAATAGACACACGTCGTGCATTACTCACACACTCTACCACTACAGTCTCTATGGTTATCTCACAAAGTATGACTGTTCCAGTGCCGATATTAATCCCATCGGCAGCATCAGTAAGAGAGACCTAAGAAACTTTTGTCGCTACATGGCTTGCACGTACCCTGAACTCAACAAGTAACAAATCAAGTCTTTTCAATCATACTTTAATATCTTCCCTATTCAGTGTAATCTCGGCTAGACCCACAGCAGAGCTGGAGCCTATAACTGAATCACATTATCAAACTGACGAGGTATGCAGCAACTGCAGTGGTCTATGCTCTCTTCCTCTCTCACAGGAGGACATGGGCATGTCTTATGATGAGCTGTCAGATATTGGACGACTGCGCAAGGAGCAGCTCTGCGGCCCTTACACCATGTTCATAAAACTGATAGATCTGTGGAGAGCTCATCACACTCCGAGAGAGGTTAGCTAGCTCTCAAACTTCCCAAAAAATCTCTTCAACTTTGCACTCTCGTTCTCAGGTTGCAGCAAAAGTGAAGCGTTTCTTCCGTTCCTACTCTTCCAACCGACACAAGATGACTACCCTCACGCCGTCATACCACACAGAGGTCTACTCACCGGATGACAATAGACATGATCTTAGACAATTTCTGTACAACACTCAATGGACCTGGCAGTTCAGAGCTATTGACAAAGAAGTGAGTTTCACAGAAACCAGAAATTTGCCTTCACGGCGCATGATTGTGTGTTGTAGTTGGCTGTGATAGAGGGCAGAGATACAAAAGGACAACAGACAGCAGACAGCTCATCTAGTGATGGTTTCATTACTGCTCAACCTAAGACAGCCACTCTGACTGTAAGCACACATTCCTGTACTATACTAGTGAGTGTGTTCCCTAGTCACTGCAGCTGACAGAGTCTGGTGATGGTTTCATTACTGCTCAACCTAAGACAGCCACTTGGACAGTAAGCACACATTCCTATGGTGTACTATATGAGTGAGTGTGTTCCCTAGTCGCTGCAGCTGACAGAGTCTCCCCACCCTACTGCTGTATCTACTATCACTGGTGCTACTCAGTCACCTCACCCTACTAGTGTTGGTACTGCTGGACGCAAGAGACCATTGACTGAGGACACCTCTCATTCTGATAAGAGACATTGTCCTCCTACCAGTGAGAAGGAACCAACTTCCTCTCCCGCTGGCTGGCTGGGTAGGATTATCAACAGAAAATAGTGTATAGCGAACTTCAGCTTCTGTATTTCATTTTTTTAGTTTGCTAAAAAAATTGCTATGACCCAATTCGTTATGAAAATTATTATTATACTAAAATCATGCATAGACACACACTCAATACTATACACATGTCAAGTACTGTCATAGCTTGAATCAAGAAGAGGCTCTCTGAGCTGAGGAGTATCTTCATCATTATGATACGACCCAAGTGTTCCCGGAAGTGAGGCCAGCGACCTGAGCTTCTTGCCATGTGGCAGTCTAGTAGAGCAGCATGAGAGAACAGCTATCACACTGTGATAGATCAGTATTCCTATAGTCACTACTAGTATCAATGTGACCCAGGATGATGCTATGTACACTGTTGTTGTACTGTTGTGTACAGCTTGTGAGTAATCTGTACAAGCATACACAAGGCACAGCACAACCATCATCGCTCCATCCAATACACACACTGCTTTACTCTTGAATGGCCAAGCACTGACATGTAGTACAGTGAACACTATAAGAATTGGAGCATTCACTGAGTACAACAGCAGTTCCTGGTTTCCTCGAAGGCCAGCATAAACTATGAGTTGCTGTACAAGCAGAATAAGTCGCAAGGCAAACCAATACTGCCTGTTCTCTTTGAATGGTCCATGTGCTGCATCTAGTATTGGCTTAAGATACAAACTGACTGTTGGAATCTTGATCCACCATCGAGCACCAAGAAGTAATATAAGGTAGGGTAAGATGAATACTGCAGCCAGTATAAGTGAGACAATCATTAGTGCTCCATGCTGTAAGTCGAAGTATGCTACACTGCCATCTCGTAGCCACACTTGCTTAACTCCGCTGTTGTCAGTGTGTATTTGACCCAGAGAGAAGGCATCGATGACAGACAAGAGCAGTCTAGAGAAGGATAGATGAACTACCGTCACAAGAACAGGTACAGCACTAGAGTAGACCAGTCTAGACACTCTCATAGAGTATCTACTCACAATCACTAACAGTACAACAAGAGCCAGTAGATAAACTGGGAACACTAGCTGTAGCCAACTCTTAGTCAGCTCTGTCATGCCATCATAAAAGCAGAGTGGAAATCCAAGACCAAGATTGATCAGTGAGATAAAGATACGATTAACAGCAACCCAGACGCTATCATCTTTATAGCTGAGGATCTCTAGAAGCCCTGTGTTCCACATGTTCGCAAAGAAAATGACTCCATTGATTGTTCCGGCACTGATGGTAAGTTTAAGGGAGAAGAGTAAAGCAATGAAGAGTATGCCAGCAAGAGCATAGAAAGCTAGTGTTACCAGCCACCAGTTAGAGCATGAGTAACAAAGATTAGACCCAAATACCACACTATTGTTACCAGCACAGCTACCACAAAGAGCTCCCTCTCTTGTCTCTATACATATGTCAGCAGAGCTAGACATCCATTCCATCGAAGAATAATTACAGAACCCTGGGAAACACGAAGAAGATATGCCAACTTCACAACTCTGATTGCTGTTATTGTAACAACCAATCCATGTGCCAGAGTACGGTACTTTGACTACACCTTTCTGTATGTCACAAGTGAGGTTCAATTTAAAGTTTTGATTCATTTCATTGACAAGTGAAGAGCACTCACAGACACCAGTGTCATCGGTCAGCTGGAATCCTGATGGACAGTAGTTCAGTTTTATTTTAGCACGGAAAGTTGGAGTACTATCAGGAACAGCAAAGTATGCTGTACCAATACAGTATCCTGTACTCAGATCATTGCATGATTTGTCGTCAAGCTTTGTATGTATAGTAAGAGTGACGTTTGTGCATGGAGCAGTGCCATTTAGTACCTGTTCCTCCTCACCAGACGATAACTTCCAAGTAGAAGCTGTTAAGAGTTTATGATTACTATCTTCTGAACGGTAGAATTGCAGCTGCACAGTAGTGTATACTGTATTCTGCCCACCATCTAAAGCTGCTAGGCTGATGTTAAACTTCTTACCAGGATAGCTACTTAAAGTGTTTTGTAATTCAGTATTGTCTTTGTCCATCAGTGGTTTGCCGTCTTGGCATGATACGATCCTAGCAGGGGTCGATGACAGACTCTGTGAATAGGTGCTAGTATCTTGACTTTCAAACAGGAAAATTTTGCTGTAGAGAAATGAAATATTGGTCAGTTGAATTAAATATGACTGCTGGCAATCATAAACACGACTTGCATAAACAGATTTTCCCACAAGATTAGCAGTGTTGTTCTTAAAGTGAAGTAGAGGGCTGTGGTTGATAACTTCTGTCAAATTGCTACTCAAAACCTGAAATGTGCAAAAGTTGTCTAATCTGTCATTCAATCCATAAATAGCTCCTCCATATGTGGAGGCATTGTTGTCCTGAAATACAGCTGAAAGATTTGTATGCATAAACAAGTGAGAACCGTCTAAAAGTTTCATAGCTGCTCCTTTCTCGGCTTTATTGTGTTCAAACGATACATTTCCACTCATATACAAGTCAGTGTTATACATCTCAATGACCGAGCCAAGATTATGAGTGAACACACTCTTCCCTTGCTCTGAGCTAGTGATATAGACGGCAGCATTGTTGACAAAGGTCAAGATGGCGCCAGGTGAATACTGTGAGTAAATTTCATTGTGAGTATTGCCATTCACGGTAACATCATTAAGATGTACTACCAGTGATCGTGTGTTGCCGCTAATGGTTGCCATGGTCTCAGCATATAGACATGTTCCAGCATCAAACGCATTATTATTGTTAAACGACACATTATGGAAAGCAACATGTACCATCATACCATCAATCTGAGAGGTAGTGAGATAGACAGCTCCAGAATTTGCACTGAATGATTGTGTTGGAGTATTGATGTCAGCTCCAGTGTGATGACTTATTTGAGAATCTGAAATGCTCATTGGAGTCCAATTTGAAGAAAAGTCATAATGATGCTTGAAATTCTGAATATAGTTAGGAGAAAAGAAAGTTACCATAGCGAATCCAGTTCCACGACATTTACATTGACTAACAACAATGTGGTTAGAACGGATCACAGTATCATTAGTGATCATCGTGGTCACACTGGATGATGAGTCGAAGTACAATACCAGCATTCCCACTACTGGACAACCTGCATTATAACTGATGTTGCTCTTAGCAATTGTTACTGAGATGTTGTGGTTGACCTGATTATACACAACCGATAGAGCTGAAGCATATGGTGCTGGTATTGGAGTACTGTGTGACAGAGGATATAGCAATTCAGGTAGACAAGGTTGATTTGTAAAGAGATGGTTGAGCACAAGCTGTGCATTGACTATACTCAGTGATGCTGTACTACCAACACTATCATGATAGTAGACCATTAAACCACTACCGATTCCATTAGTTATCAGACCAGTCGCTTCAGTTACTGTGATATCAGACATGACGGATACTCCATACACATTCATGGCTAAGATAGCATAGCCATAGTATCCTGTGACGACGACCTTTGATAAAAGGACATTACTACTTTCAACTATCGCAAGAGAAGCATGGAATGTATTGGCTAGGTAGGGACCACTAGTGATATTAATATTCAGTGGAAGTATTTCAGCACCACAGTTCTGTATCTTGACATTCCGGATATTGAGTGTACTGATATTGACAAACCCAAGTCCACCACTCTTGGAACACGTTATCACTGCCGGTTGTGCCTTCATGCCGATGATACTAATGTTTACCTTGTCAGATAGCAAACACAGGTCGGAGGTATCGAGCTGAAGTGAGCTCGATACTAGCTTCAGTACAGCATTGCTCTGGACTTGAGTCTTGTGGTTGCAGAGATGCTGTTGAAGAGAGCGGCTAGTATTGACAAGTATTATTCCACATTGCCCTCTTGTAGGGAATAGCAGCAGCGCTAGTAGCACTGTAGCAAAACCGCCGAGCACAGACGGCCGGTTCATCATTAATAATATCTACAGCAAGCAGCGAATTCCCGTTTTTATCTGTTGCCTGTAAGGTCAAAGTTCAGTATAAACATGTGGTGCAAACATTGTTGATTAGAGACCGCCAGACTGGAGCTACGGTAGGTAACGTTTGGTGTTGTGGTTTTAGGAATTAATTCTGGTACTCATACAGCAACCGCCAGTCCCATTTAGAAAACTATTGCTGTGACTGTGGTCTCTGTATTACAGGCACAGCAACAGTTTTCTTATCAGTGCACTATTGTAAAAATTAATGCAGAAATAGGAACAGTACACGGTAAATGAACATTATAACCAAAAACATTATAAAGCATTATAAACAGCACACCACACATACTATGATTGTTACATCATGTTCAAGTACTGGCATAGCTCACATCCAGTAGAGGCTCTCTGAACTCAGGAGTGTATTGCCTTTCCTGCATGGTTGATAATTGGTTCGTAGTCTTTTGTTGCAGGTTTTCTAGTAAACATTCCTAGAAATCTTGAACTTTTTCGCAGTCTAGTAGAGCAGCATGAGAGAACAGCTATCACACTGTGATAGACCAGTATTCCTATAGTCACTACTAGTATCAATGTGACCCAGGATGATGCTATGTACACTGTTGTTGTGCTGTTGTGGTTTATCTCTGAGTACCATGTACAGGCATACACAAGGCACAGCACAACCATCATCGCTCCATCCAATACACACACTGCTTTACTCTTGAATGGCCAAGCACTGACATGTAGTACAGTAAACACTATAAGAATTGGAGCATTCACTGAGTACAACAGCAGTTCCTGGTTTCCTCGAAGGCCAGCATAAACTATGAGTTGCTGTACAAGCAGAATAAGTCGCAAGGCAAACCAATACTGCCTGTTCTCTTTGAATGGTCCATGTGTTGCATCTAGTATTGGCTTAAGATACAAACTGACTGTTGGAATCCTGATCCACCATCGAGCACCAAGCAGTAATATAAGGTAGGGTAAGATGAATACTGCAGCCAGTATAAGTGAGACAATCATTAGTGCTCCATGCTGTAAGTCGAAGTATGCTACACTGCCATCTCGTAGCCACACTTGCTTAACTCCGCTGTTGTCAGTGTGTATTTGACCCAGAGAGAAGGCATCGATGACAGACAAGAGCAGTCTAGAGAAGGATAGATGAACTACCGTCACAAGAACAGGTACAGCACTAGAGTAGACCAGTCTAGACACTCTCATAGAGTATCTACTCACAATCACTAACAGTACAACAAGAGCCAGTAGATAAACTGGGAACACTAGCTGTAGCCAACTCTTAGTCAGCTCTGTCATGCGATCATAAAAGCAAAGTGGAAATCCAAGACCAAGATTTATCAGTGAGATAAAGATACGATTAACAGCTACCCAGATACTATCATCTTTATAGCTGAGGATCTCTAGAAGCCCTGTGTTCCACATGTTGGCAAAGAAAATGACTCCATTGATTGTTCCGGCACTGATGGTAAGTTTAAGGGAGAAGAGTAATGCAATGAGGAGTATGCCAGTAAGAGCATAGAAAGCTAGTGTTACCAGCCACCAGTTGGAGCATGAGTAACAAAGATTAGACCCAAATACAACACTATTGTTACCAGCACAGCTACCACAAAGAGCTCCCTCTCTTGTTTCTATACATATGTTAGCAGAGCTAGACATCCATTCCATTGATGAATAATTACAGAACCCTGGAAAACACGAAGAAGATATGCCAACTTCACAACTCTGATTGCTGTCATTGTAACAACCAATCCATGTGCCAGAGTACGGTACTTTGACTACACCTTTCTGTATGTCACAAGTGAGGTTCAATTTGAAGTTTTGATTCATTTCATTGACAAGTGAAGAGCACTCACAGACACCAGTGTCATCGGTCAGCTGGAATCCTGATGGGCAATTGTATAGTTGTATCTTAGCATGAAAAGTTGGAGCACTATCAGGAACAGCAAAGTATGCTGTACCAATACAGTATCCTTTACTCAGATCATTGCATGATTTGTCAAGCTTTGTATGTATAGTAAGAGTGAAGTCTGTGCATGGAGCAGTGCCATTTAGTACCTGTTCCTCCTCATCAGACGATAACTTCCACGGTAATTGTAAAAGTTTTAGGTGACTATCATGATTATGATAAAATGTTAGCTGCACAGGAGTGTATACTGTATTCTGCGCACCATCCAAAGCTGCTAGGCTGATGTTAAACTCTTTATCAGGATAGCTTTTTAAAGATTTTCCCAATTCAGTTTTGTCCAACTGTGGCTCGCCAGCTAGGCAAAACACGATCCTGACCGGGATGGAAGACAGGCTCAGAGAATAATCGTTATTAGGTCGGTCTTCAAACAAGAAAATATTTCTGTAGAGAAATGACAGATTGTTCATGTTAACCAAAGTTGACTGCTGGCAATCATAAATAAGATTTGCATAAACAGAGGTTCCTGAAAAATCTGCAGTGTTGTTCTTAAAGTGAAGTAGAGGGCTGTGGTTGATAATTTCTGTCAAATTGCTACTCAAAACCTGAAATGTGCAAAAGTTGTCTAGTCTGTCATTCATTCCGTAAATAGCTCCTCCATATGTGGAGGCATTGTTGTCCTGAAATACAGCTGAAAGATTTGTATGCATAAACAAGTGAGAGCCGTCTAAAAGTTTCATAGCTGCTCCTTTCTCGGCTTTATTGTGTTCAAACGATACATTTCCACTCATATACAAGTCAGTGTTATACGTCTCAATGACTGAGCCAAGATTATGAGTGAACACACTCTTCCCTTGCTCTGAGCTAGTGATATAGACGGCAGCATTGTTGACAAAGGTCAAAATGGCGCCAGGTGAGTATCGGGAGAAAACTGTGTTGTGCACATTTCCAGATACAAAAACATTATCAAGATGCACTACCAGTGATTGTGTGTTGCCGCTAATGGTTGCCATGGTCTCAGCATATAGACATGTTCCAGCATCATATGCATTATTCCTGTCGAGCGACACATTATGGAAAGCAACATGTACCATCATACCATCAATCTGAGAGGTAGCGAGATAGACAACTCCAGAATTTGCAGTGAATGTCAGTGTCTGTTGACTGCCATCATCAGCTCCTAGATGATGACTGATTTTAGTATCAGAAACACTCAGTGGAGTCCAATTTGATGAACTGGAATAATCCGTACATTGTAAGCTGTTTTGCACATAATACAAAGAAAAAATTGTTACCATGGCGATGCCAGTTTCACGACATTTACACTCGATATCATGATTAGAACGGATCACAGTGTCATTAGTGATCATCGTGGTCACACTGGATGATGAGTCGAAGTACAATACCAGCATTCCCACTACTGGACAACCTTGATTATAACTAGTGCTGCTCTTAGCAATTGTTACTGAGACGTTCTGGTTGACCTGATTATACACAACTGATAGAGCTGAAGCATATGGTGCTGGTATTGGAGTACTGTGTGACAGAGGATATAGCAATTCAGGTAGACAAGGTTGATCGATAAAGAGCTGATTTTGCAAAAGCTGTGCATTGACTATCCTCAGTGATGCTGTACTACCAACACTATTATGATAGTAGACCATTAAACCACTACCGATGTTACTGAATGACACCTCTTTGATTACTGTAACTGTGATATCAGACATGACGGATACTCCATACACATTGATGGCTAAGATAGCATAACCATAGTATTTTGTAACGGTGACCTTTGATAACGAGACGTTGTTGCTTTCAACTATCGCAAGGGAAGTGTAGGACGTATTGGCTAGGTAGGGACCACCTGTCACACTAATATTCAGTGGAAGTATTTCAGCACCACAGTTCTGTATCTTGACATTCGTGATGCTGAGTGTGCTAATATTGACAAACCCAAGTCCACCAGTTTTGGAACACGATATCACTGTCGGTTGCTCCTTCATGCCGATGATACTAATGTTTTGCTTGTCAGATAGTAAGCACAGGTCGGAGTCATTTAGCTGATATGAGCTCGAGACCAATTTTAGTACAGCATTGTCCTGGACTTGAGTCTCGTGGTTGCAGAGATTCTGTTGAAGAGAGCGGCTACTGTTGATAGATATCGCTTCACATTGTCCTGTTATAGGGAGTAGCAGCAGCGGCACTAGTAGCACTGTCGAGAGCATTGTAGTTAGGCCGAGTAATGGCGACCCGCGTGGCGACCAACGGCTCATCTCGAGTTCTCGACACCCTTGTCATCAAATTTGCGGTCAAAGATCGAGCTCCTCCCATCAAATTTTATCGTGCATCTAAAGGAGGAATGGGGACTATTTGGTGGACCCTGTGGCTGACTTTAGCTTTGTTTCTATTCTTCTGGTTGGATGTGATCGGCAAGGTCAGACGATACTACCGACGATGCGTTTTACTTCGAGACCTTCCTGGCTGGCCGACTCACTGGTTTTTTGGAAACCTGTTGCAAGTGCGTTGCAGTTTCGACCTGTGATGACCTACTGATGTGTTTTACAGATCGAACGAACTGAGAAGTTCTGGCGTCGTTGGCTTGGTGATGTTCAAAGGAATCGTTGGAAAGTGACACGAACATGGATTGGTCCGTTCATCAGCATGGTCAACATACATCACCCTGAGGCTGTCAAGGCTATTTTAAAAAGTGAAGCTATATATTATTTTTATACCGAATATGATAATTTGTGTTATTGCATGTAGCTCCAAAACTACCATCCTTATATTCTCGACTGGAGTCTTGGCTAGGTAATGGTAATGGGTCCAGTGTATGCCGCAATTATAACTTTAACTGCAGGTCAGGGTTTGTTGATAGCTGGTGGTGCAAAGTGGTTTAGGAATCGTCGACTGCTAACTCCAGCATTCCACTTTGAGATACTCAAGCCTTATGTACAGGTGTACAGTGACTGTACTAACATACTGCTGGTAAGGTAGTTCATGGCAACTACTGCAACAGCAACATAGCTTTTTATTCCAGAAAAAATGGGAGAAAAAGGCAGCACGAGGGGAGCCAGTACTAGTATATGAGGGCATTAGTCTGCTTGCTCTGGATGTGGTACTGAGATGTGCCTTTAGCTACAAGAGTGACTGTCAGATCGAAGGGTTAGTATGAGATCAGTTGCTGATACAGCTAGCTAGAGTAAAGATTATTCATTTTATAGGGAAAGAAATGAGTACATAGCCGCAGTTGGTGATATCTGTGTAATGATATCTAAACGAAGTTTGTGAGTAAATGGTTCTATTTCATTGTTAATCAACTTATTAACTTCTTTCTCAGCAATCGCAACCTATTGCAGAGAATAGAATGGTTCTACATGTACTGCACTATCGCAGGATGGCAGTATAAGAGAAAGTTAAAAATTGTTCATGATCAAGCTGAAATGGTAATTTTCTTATCAAAATAAGCATTGTTGTTGATAGCCTATGCTACTCACAGATAATGAACAAGCGTAGAGTTGATCTAGGGCTAAAGGTTATGATAATAGTATGATAAGGGATGAATTTTATCATTGTCAATTATATTTTTAGGGCAACAAGCCTACTGTTGATCTGAAAGATGTGTTGAAGACAAGTGGTTCAGGACGGACATATTTAGACTTTCTGGATGTCCTACTAACAGCTCAGGTGAGGAGGCATCTTGTCATTTCACTGGATATAATATTATTGTACTCAAAGAACGAAGATGGTTCTGGTTTGACTGACCTTGAGATCAGAAATGAAGTGGACACGTTTTTGTTCGAGGGACATGACACCACTGCTAATGGTAAGTGCTACCTGCTATGCTGTAAAGGACTATAATCATTATTGCTGTAATTATAATAGGTCTTATGTGGGCACTGTATCTGTTAGCAAAGCATCCAGAGCACCAGAGCAAGTGCAGAGAAGAGATTAAGAGTGTACTGCAAGGAAGAGAGCAGTTTGAATAGTGAGTTCTTCACACACAGCACTCTCTGTTATCTTCTGCTATAATAGTGATGATCTTGCTCATCTGGAGTACACTGGATGGTGCATTAAAGAGTCTCTTCGGCTCTACCCCCCTGTTCATTTCTTTGGACGAATCCTAGCTGAAGATACAGAGATTGATGGCTATCTCATACCAAAAGGTTTCTGCTTTTAATAACTGTTGTGTTATACATTGATATACATGTACATATATAGGTACTGGAGTTGGTGTCAATGTGTATGGAGTACACCATAACTTGGATGTGTGGGATAATCCTGAGGTATGCAGTGAGCAAGCATCCATAGCTACTCCACATGCAGTGCAAACTGCACACATAAGATTCTAATATGCTTAACATGATCATTTCTGTAGGAATTTGATCCTCTTCGTTTTCATCCCAGTAACACTGCTGACATGCATCCTTTTGCTTTCATTCCCTTCTCTGCTGGACCAAGGTACAATGATTGATCTATGAGTTTTATGTATTCCTTTTTTATAGGAACTGTATTGGTCAAAATTTTGCTATTAATGAGGAAAAAGTGGTGATAGCATCCATATTGAACAAGTAAAAAACAGCTATATTATACTTGAATATTGTTGATGTTGTGCAGGTTTTCATTGTCACTAGTTGAGGACCACAGAGTGGGTATGATGCCATCTTTACTTTTGAAAGCACCCAATGATGTCAAACTTTGGCTCAAAGCACTATAGGCTATAGCTAAATTGTAAAATTAATGATAAAATGCTGTTGAAATGTTCAGTCTATCCAATTCCTTTGTTTTGTCTAGACACCTGTGATGTATCTAAATACCGTTGCGCAAGTACCTATAAAAGCAGAAACTTTTGCCGTGTGGATTGTGCAGCCATTTAGGGTCAGATTGACGTGTATAATAAAATCTTCACCACAGTACGTTCTGTGACTAAGACAGTGTCTAATCTGCTTATACTAGAGAAAATAACTCAAAGGGTCACACAGCTGTCAAATGCTACTACAATCAGGATTACATCGATCAGCTATGTTTGCTTACGTACTAGAGCTATAAATGTAGTCTAAATCAGCTGCATTTATCGCATTGTAAAAAATTAATCCTAACAGCAGGAGAGAATGCATCGCTCAGATGTAACTTGCAACCATGCGACCTCTGCACTCTAGCAGGTCACACCTCCTGGCCTTCTCCAGTGCTGTTTGTTATTAGTCTGGCAGCCCCGCCCCTTTACATTATTATGGACAATTATTCGAAGGGGCGTGGCTGCCAGACTAGTTTCGTTTGACACGGTTTGTCAGTCATCAGATCGAAGGATGCTAAGCCTCGAAGAAGCCGAAAGGTTCGCAGTCGAAGTACTAAAGGTACCGTACAGGGCAGGGCGAGTAAAAAATGACTCACTTTCTTTGCTAAATGAAATGATTCGAGCTTTTCATGCTACGATTCCTTTTCAAGATCTCACACTGATTAGTACACCTCCCAAAGAGCGCCGCATGCCGACAATCGAGCAAATCAAAGAGGACGTGCTGTCAGGAAGAGGAGGCCTGTGCTATGCTTTGAACACATTCATGAAATATTTTCTGGAAGCATTAGGCTATGCAGCACACCATGTCGCAAGCTCAGTATCAGTAAGAAATGACCACATTATGACAGTAGTGGATATAAAGGGAGGCTATTTTATTGTTGATGTTGGAAGTGGGTATCCTACTTTTGAGGCTGTTCCAATCAGCTTCGAGCAGGAGACGGAGGTCTACATGCACTCGTTTCTAAAATATAAGTTCACCAAGACTGCAGGGGATGTCATTAGACTGCATCATGTTTCAAGCCACAAAAATCGATCGATAAAGGAGAAACCAGTCGTTAATGGATGGTGGGAGTTTTACCGAGTTGATCTAACTCCTAGAAGTCTCGACTTTTTTATTGAATCGATGACCATGGTCTATACAACAGGTGGTGTGACTCCATTTCACCATAGCCTAAGGATGGCAGTTTTTCCAGATATGAATATTTTTGGGTTCAATGACAAGAAACATCGTGTTGGAGAAAAAAGTGAGGAACTCACTACTGATGAGGTCATACAAGCAGTCTCGACTCATTTTCCAATATTTACTGAAACAGTGAAAGCTGCGATTGTTAACCTTGGATGGGATTAAAGCATAGATAGTATTATAAAGTACTATAATGTTGGCAATTGACAATAGGATGATTTAAAAATTATAATCATTATCAATCATCTTGAGCGCATGCACTGATGAGCTGATTTCTTCCTCTACAGGATTCTTGCAGTGTACTGCCTTGCACAGTGCTTGTGAAAACTAGTATGTTTTCCAACTGTAGCAATTAAATTTCCACAACGAAAATGTACAGTACAAGCTATGAATTCTACTATCACTGATCCTCTCTCACAGAGCAATCGTGCGCAGCTAACTAGCTCCGCCCACAATAATGTGCACAAGGAATGCAGGAATGATGTGGTGGTTGTGGCTAACGTTAGCCTTGCTGCTTTTTCTTTGGTTGGACGTGATCGGGAAAGTCAGACAGTACTACCGACAATGCATTTTACTTCGAGTTCTTCCAGGCTGGCCGACACATTGGCTGTTTGGAAATTTGTTTCAAGTTAGTAGTGCTCGCCGCAATATGCATGCTTGTAATCGTGTTTGCCTTTTGTTGCGTGCAGATCGAACGAAGTGAAGAGTTCTGGCGTCGTTGGTATGGTGATGTTCAAAAAAATCGTTGGAGAATGACACGAATGTGGATTGGTCCAATCATTAGCATTGTCAACATACATCATCCTGAGCCTCTGAAGGCTGTTCTCAAAGGTGCAGCAAGTTCAGAGGTCATCATTATTATAATTATTCTATTTTCAAATAGCTCCAAAATTACCTTCTGTGTATTGTTTATTTGAATCTTGGTTGGGTGAGTGCATCTACGACAAACTACAGTTTTCTGTAGTTCAACTGCAGGTCAGGGTTTGTTGCTAGCTGGTGGTGCAAAGTGGTTTAGGAATCGTCGACTGCTAACTCCAGCATTCCACTTTGAGATACTCAAGCCTTATGTACAGGTGTACAGTGACTGTACTAACATACTGCTGGTAAGGTAGTTCATGGCAACTACTGCGGCATCACAAATATTTTCTTCCAGTCTAAGTGGGAGGAGAAGGCAGCACGAGGGGAGCCAGTACTAGTATATGAGGGCATTAGTCTGCTTGCTCTGGATGTGGTACTGAGATGTGCCTTTAGCTACAAGAGTGACTGTCAGATCGAAGGGTTAGTATGTGGTTCTGATGAATACTTTATTCTTGATAATTTTTATCAAAGGAAAAGAAATGAGTATATAGCAGCAGTTGATGAAATTTGCACACTGCTGTCTAGACGAAGTTTGTAAGTAAAACTCGTGTTAAAGGTTCGATATTTCTTTTCATCACAGGACTCACAACCTGTTGCACAGAATAGAATGGTTTTACATGTACTGCACTTTTGAAGGATGGCAGTATAAGAGAAAACTAAAATTTGTTCATGATCAAGCTGAATTGGTAAATTGGTAATCTTCTCACATTGCAACGTCCATTTCTTGCAGATAATGAACAAGCGCAGAGTTGATCTTGGGCTAAAGGTTATAGAAATTAATGCAGTCCGATGATAATAATGTAATTTCAGGGTGATAAGCCTACTGTCGACCTGAAAGATGTGTTGAAGACAAGTGGTTCAGGACGGACATATTTAGACTTTCTGGATGTACTGCTAACAGCTCAGGTGATGTATGTCAGGGTCACCCATAATCCATGTCTCTGCTGTTCTACACTTACAGACTGATGATGGGTGTGGTCTGACTGACCTTGAGATCAGGAATGAAGTGGATACATTTTTGTTTGAGGGACATGACACCACTGCTAATGGTTAACGTTAGCTGCTGTACGTGCTGTAAAGAATATCATTATTGATGAATGTAGGTCTAACATGGGCACTGTATCTGTTAGCAAAGCATCCAGAGCACCAGAGCAAGTGTAGAGAAGAGATTAAAAGTGTACTGCAAGGAAGAGAGCAGTTTGAATAGTGAGTTCTTCACACACAGCACTCTCTGTTATCTTGTGCTATCATAGTGACGATCTTGCTCATCTGGAGTACACTGGATGGTGTATTAAAGAGTCTCTTCGACTCTACCCTCCTGTTCATTTCTTTGGACGAATCCTAGCTGAAGATACAGAGATTGATGGCTACCTCATACCAAAAGGTTTCTGCTTTTGTGTTATACATTGATATACATGTACATGTATAGGTACTGGAGTTGGAGTTGATGTGTATTCAATACACCATAACTTGGATGTGTGGGATAATTCTGAGGTATGCAAAGGCTCTGTGTCAGGTCTGCATTGGTTATTGCAAATGATGCAAGTTTATCTGCTATTGGTTCAAATATCTTGCCTGCATATGCAGTGGGAATTTAGTGCAAGGATCTGATAATAATTGTCAACAAAATAATGGTCATTTCTGCAGGAATTTGATCCTCTTCGTTTTCATCCCAGTAATACTGCTGACATGCATCCTTTTGCTTTCATCCCCTTCTCTGCTGGACCAAGGTACAATGTTAATGGTTGAGTGACATAAGTCGCGTAAAGCACAGACTCACTAACATCTCGTACGTGGTACGTGGGACATCAACTGTAAGCTGTGAACCATTTGGGTCTTGGCAGCACTTGTGGTACATGAAATTATTGACTATTCAATGTTACGCTTGTGAAAATACGGTGAATCGGTGAATAAAAGCGCTGGACGATGCCTTTGATATTATTGTTGCCATAGATAATTATTATTATTTTGATATTCTATTTCTCATCATAATAATTAATTTTATTATAGGAACTGTATTGGTCAAAATTTTGCTATGAATGAGGAAAAAGTGGTGATAGCATCCATATTGAACAAGTAAAGCAGCTGTAGTACTCTTGCTTGAATATTGTTGATGTTGTGCAGGTTTTCATTGTCACTAGTTGAGGACCACAGAGTGGGTATAATGCCATCTGTATTGTTGAAAGCACTCAATGATGTCAAACTCTGGCTAAAACCACTATAGTCGCATTGTAAAGATGCTTTATCTTGCTGACTTGTTCAAAATAAGATAAAAACTAGCGACATAATAGGGCGTGGTCGAACGTGCGGGATCACGCGCGCGGATTCAAATCGAGCTGCTGTCGTCTCTCAGCTCGGCTATCTAGCTGTACTGTCCGAGTAGCTGTCACCTCTCGAGCCACGCGAGGATAAAAACAGAGACATAAGTTTTGCGTTGTTGTTGACCGAAACTAACTCAGGGCGTGTAGACCACGGGCTTCGAACTCGAGGATACAGGTTCACTCACTGTTCACATGTCATGGCGGGGGCCACCACGGAACAGGTTTGTCGCTGCAGGCATGCTCTACATAGTACATACTGACCTGCTTTACTGTCAGGAGAATGTGTGTCCTCGTAATTCTGGACTACTAGCCGTCCCAAAAACAAGAAACATGAAGAGGTGAGTGCCTTGGGAAGAGGCTTGATTATTTTTATTGTCACACAGTGGTATACCTGTACCTGTGAAGAGCAGCAGAAGAAAGAATACTCACCAGCTTCCTCTTCAACCAACTCAAGAGAATGTATGAACATTACATTTCGTTAAAATTTCTCTTAACTCTCTCTCTCTCTCTCTCTCTAGGTTATTTCAGCAGCACAAGTAAATAGTAAAAGACCTACTAAAGAGCGGAAACCTGTACCAGATTTTAAAAAGCTACATCAAAAATGGACCAAGCAAGTGGAAAAGGTAACCTTTGTATGTGCTGTTAACTTGATGATTACACACATGTGCATACTATAGGCAAAGGAACAAGGCAGAACACGAAGAGTATGTATTCACTCATTTGTGTAAGATTAGTATGCTGCTCTTCTGCTCTTTCTATCCAGCAACCATTACAAGTGACTCAACAGGCACCACGGTCTAAAACAGCAACCATGTCTTCTGAGCAGAAACCACTAAGAGGTGACCATCAACTAGAAACAACTGAGCGTAAACCAGTAGAGAGACGAACAACTGAGCACAAACCAGTAGAGAGAAGACCATTAGAGCACAAATCAACTGGAGCTAACCATCAACCATCAGTTGAACCAGTAGAAGGGTTTGAAGAATGCAAATCATCACTGACTGCTATTCTCAACAATCAGCCCATACCAGTCACTGGTACCAACACTAACGTCAGAGCTACTATTGCTGCTACCACCACCTCGCAACGCAAACCCTTGTATGTGTTCTTCTGTGTGACTGTCTGTTCTGTTGTTAACTGGTATTTTTCCAGGATTCTTGGCTATCACAAGATGCCCTGGGATGGCTCGCCAACCTTTCTTGCACGACATTCGGTGTATGTTCGTAAGAAGGTGTGTAGTGTGTGTGTGTGTCATTGTGTATAGTGTGCTTGTGTGTATGTGTCTCAGCGTAATGAGATGACACCAAATGCTGGAGGAAATAACAGAGTACGTGAGGCTTTGGAACGCTTAGTATCAACCACCATCAGGAAAACTGAGAAAATAGCCAGCAGAGCACGTGATGAAGAGCAGTCATCACTGAAGGTACTCACACTCTATATTCATTACCGGTATCATGGTTGTTGTCACAGGACGTTAAGCTAAAACTCGATGATCAGTTGCGGTTTCATTCTCCTTCTCCTCCCATTCCTCAACCTGAAGACTATGATGAACCACTGCAAATCGTGAGCGTTACACCTCATTCTGCACCTCATGCTGCTATCTATCTTCTAGACTCCTTCAATTGTGCGGCAATCACAAAGCAAGCAAACTGGTCCTACTACCACTACTAGTACAGCCATGTCAAGAGCACCATACCCAATCAATACCCCATCATTACCAGCCAGCACACGAACTCCTTTATTCACTGGCACACGCACTGCCTTGGAAATCCAACACAGTGCTAGACACACAGTGAACTCTACGCCATCAGCCAGTCAACCACAGTCTACACCTTTCTTACATACTGGTCCAGAAGATGACTATAACCCTACATTTTCAACCATGCAGCAGCGACTTATTTACTCTAGCACCACTACACCACAATGGTCTGCCTTACAGCATACTACAAACCCCAGCTACACCAACCCATCTAACCAGGATTGGTATACACCATCAGCCTCCATGCTATCAACAAGATATCCAAACACCGTCACTCCATCAGTATCACAGTGGTCCAGATACCCAACCAGCCAGCAGTGGTCTGCGTATCCAGCTCCCACTGCTGACGTACGCCAGTCTCAGTATGAAGTGGACGATGAGTTGCGTCAGATAAATAACAATGCTCCCAAACCATCAGGACTGTGTCACTGTGAATGTACTAACCCAGTTGGCAGCCTTATCTTACAGAATAGATTCAAGTCCATAGCACGTCAATAAGACTGTTGTTCTCCATGTTCTACTACTGCCTTATCAGTTCATGTCATAATATCAAGTATGTAAATCATAATTTGAATATTTAGAAAGTGAGAAATAGTGAAGTGTGATGTAAGTGGTCAAAAAGCTATTTTCTTCATTAGCAAGTACACGTTCATGTCCACTTCAAATCCCTGGAGGTTGTTAGCGTCGCCTTGTAGTCTCATTAGTAGACCGCCATATGAAACATAAGCAGCTCTGAAATGAGACCCATCACATACAGTACAGTAAGTAGTCAACAACTCACAATCTACCAGAATCTCCGTGACTCTTGTTGCCTTCAATACGATACACTTTACCATACATAACATACTCGAATGTATCAGCCAGTGATGGTCCTTGGTCTACAAGGAAAACACAAGAAGCGGTGAACGACTACTGAAGCACATTTTGTTTGCATGTTGCTCGACCTGCTGTAAGAAAGTCACCATCGTCTGGCATGCCGTCTTCTCTTAAACTCGTGGTGAGGACGAGTCTGAACTTGTTTCCCAGAGCAACAGGGTACAGCTGTACATTCACGTCCAAGATGAGGTCCATTTTGAAACTCTCACTCTCACAAAACAGCCTCGACACTGAAAATAAACATGCACAATCAAACACGAACTAAAAAATTATTTCTCCACCTCTCTCGAACTTCTTCCCATCAGGATCTATGTCCTTTACATCGAAGATATCCTCAAACAAGATTCCAGCCATGCTTCAGTATTAGGCGTTAGTAATAGTAGGTGTGGTTAAAGTTACAGGCAACAACGGGTTAACAAGCAATGCATAATGGCAGGGTTCGTTTTCGACACAATTCTAATGGTTACGACCCAGGTAAGCTACGTGGAAACACGAATAATGTTATAATGTTGCTTTCAGTTGCTATTCTTTGCTTTTGGATGGCTCTTTTTCATGAGGCAACTGTTCAAGCACTATGAGGTACATTTATGGGAGGAGCTATATCTGATATATGCAAACTCTCAACACTGCAGATTCGTAACTCTGTCGTACAAGCTCTGTTCTCAGTTACCTTTGCCTTGTCGTGTACAATGTTTGAGCTCATTATATTCGAAATAGTTGGAATTATGGATACAAGGTATAATGCGCTAGCTAGTGTATACGTACGATGCACAACATTCTGGTTTATTGTCTTTTTGCATAGTTCACGGTCATTTCACTGGCGGTTCGACTTGTATCTGATGCTGCTTATTCTTATCGTTATCAATCCATTTTACATTGCTAATCAGATTTCACGCAACTTGAGATTCAGTGAGTTCGATCTGTATGTGTGCATGAGATAATATTATGCTGTTAGTTACTCCTCACTCTGTTAGTATAATTTTTTGTGCTTTTTCTCATGATAGTTTATCGGCGTAGAATTGCTCTCTTGCTCACATTTATTATATGGGCGGTGTTCTTGTACTTTTTCTGGAAGCTTGGAGACCCATTTCCCATCTTGAATCCCAAGCATGGTATGAGGCACATACTTGTACTCATCGTAATGTACTGCTGTGATGTCATGTGATGTTTACAGGCATACTGTCCATTGAGCAGCCAATCAGTCGAGTGGGCGTGATTGGTGTCACCATTATTGGTATTCTATCGGGATTCGGAGCCGTCAACGCTCCTTACACTTACATGACCTACTTCTTAAAGTGAGTTCACACACTGAGTGCAAGCGCTGTATGTTGATGTCCTCTGATTCAGGAGTGTCTCGGACAGTGACATTCAAAATTCTGAGCGCAAGTTATTGCAGACAATTGAAATGGCTATATCCAAAAAGAAAAGGTATAAACACAGCATACTTTATTTTGTAAAATTGTGTGTGTACTCAATTTTGAACTTACTTAATTTTGTAAAAATAATTATGTGTGTACTCAATTTTAAACACACTTAATTTTGTATGTACTCAATTTTGCTGCAGAATCGCTTTAGCACAGAAGCAGAGGTAAGAAGCTTGGCTATTCTTTGTCTTACCATCTCTTGTCGTCCTTCAGTAGTCTTCGCTATCAGAGTGAAAGTGAGGGTATCCAGCGACAGAGAAGCAGCATGATGAAAGTATGGAACATATTCAGTGGTGTGCAGTCATCGTCAACAGAGAGTATCCTGCAACAGTATACAACTGATATAATATGACATGCTTTTGAATGCTGATCCACTGCATAGTGCTTTGGTATGTTGGTATTCTTGATTCTTACCAGACATTGGTGCTTTGCAATCCGAGATATCTGCACTAGAAGAGCTCAGCAAACAACTGTTTGTAGAGTACGTTGACATGCATGAACTGAAGGTCAGTACCAGAACAGGCTCAACATTAATTTTTGAGACATTTTATTAGGAGAGGATGACATTCTCGAAAACGCTAAAAGGACGTTATTTTGACTTTGTCGGACACTTCTTTTCCATCTACTGTGTATATAAAATTTTTATTGTAAGTCCACACACATGCACACACTCACTGATAGTCTACTCAACGCAGTGTATCATCAATATTATATTCGAAAGAGTAGGGAAAGTTGGTAAGCCAGATGAAAATAGTTTCATTTTATTAAATTTTGTGTTCCACACAGATCCCGTAACTAGAGGTCTTATGATAACTGTTTCTTGGCTGGGAATAAATGTTGATGTAAGCACACATCAGTTCCATGTAGAGATGCTTTTGATGCTTCTTGTGTAGGTTAAATTCTGGTCCCAACACGTCTCGTTCATTCTTGTTGGTATTATTGTCATCACCTCTATCAGAGGATTGCTCATCACACTGACAAAGGTCAGAGCTTACCAAGTTTTAGTTCACGGTTCTTTTCTTGAATTTTGTAGTTTTTCTATGCTATTGCAAATCACAAGTCGTCCAGCATAATCGTGCTGTGTTTGGCTGAGATAATGGTAAGTTTACGGTATAGACGATGCTAGCTTGAACACTGTGTTTGTCCAGGGAATGTACTTTGTGTCGTCAGTTCTGCTCATGAGAATGAATGTACCTTTAGAATATCGGTGAGACCTTGAACTAGGACAAGTGTATGCACAATGAAATATCATGCATCATACGACTGGTTCAAAAATATTTCATGTGCAACAATCGTTGTTTTCGTCGTCTCTTTCCAGGAGGATTGTCACTGAGGTGCTTGGTCAACTCGACTTCAGTTTCTATCATCGCTGGTTCGATGTCATCTTCTTAGTGAGAGACACCATTATCTATTCTTGTTGTGCATAGTGTCTTCTTTCTAGGTCAGTGCACTCACCAGTATTGCTGTACTGTATCTGGCTCACCAGCAGTCACCAGGGAAAAGAACTTCACAGTCATAACTTTATTATGTTGTTTAAATGTACTGATATTGGGACAGGTTTTGATCAATTATCATTATAAAAACGTGTATCGTCAGAGACTTAAAATAGTTTTAGATAATTATTCTAAAAACCACAAAAAATGGTTGTAAGGAATGTCGGATGAGTTAGTGACAGAATAGTTAGCGTCTTTCGCCTCTGTCCGCTTGCATGATGAGTGAAACATTGTCTCCACGTAGTAATATTCGACCTTTTGAGTGGAAGGTACATGAAATTCAAGTTTTAAAAATAAAATTGCATACCTATCTTCTTGCGGCTATTGGTCTTTAAGAATACCTCCTCAGAATCATCCATTACTAAGTTCATAAACTCGTCGAATCCCTACAGTAATCACACTATCATTGCTCTATGTCACACCAGTCTATCTCACTATAATGACTCCCTCAACTCGCATATTCGTCCTGCCGTACAACCATATTTGAACACGGTTTTTCTACATGAAGTAACAGAGTGCATTTTTAGTTCCAATACCAATCCAGACTTACGTTTTGCAAGTATCTGAATATTAAATTCTAATCAGGGACACCGCTTGTCAAGGCAAAGTAAATATTATGCATTTAAAATGATAAGCAATCAGTAAGGATACAATTGGTTGAACCATCACTTTCTGCACTTTATGTGCACGGTACGCCATCTTGAGCTGTAGTCTCTTGCCGCCCGGTTCTCTAACACGAAGACAAGCCCACAACGTGCGTGCAGAGTCGATCCAAGGGTAAAAGTAGGCGTGGTTACAACCCACGTGCGCGCCAACCACCGCCTATCAGAAAGGCGTGGTCAAAAGCGGGAGAGTTATGGAGCGGCCTTCCTTAGAAATAGTGTTGCAGGCCCTTCAAACTATGTACAAAGATCCCAACATCACTCACGAGAAAAGAGAAGAGGTTAACAAATGGTTGTCACAACTGCAAAGCTCTGTAAGTCGTGTTATCGAGATGCAAGCTGTTCCAAGCGTGATAACATTCCTATCCAATGCCCACCATCTCTATAGGTGTATGCCTGGGAGATAGCCGACCAGTTGCTGCTGCTCAACCAGGATGTGGAGTCCAGTTACTTTGCTGCTCAGACCATGCAGTCTAAAGTAAGGAACCTATGATTGCATGTAACAATGCTCACGGTTTGTGCAGATCAGATACTCTTTCAATGAGCTGCCTCCAGACACACATGTCGTGAGTTACTTCCACATTCATCAGTTGTAGCATGCTTGTATTGCTATGTTCAGGCACTGAGAGACTCTCTGCTAAACCATCTCGGCACACGATGCTCTCAACAAGGACCAATTACTAAACAGGTATTGCAGGATCGACCTAGCTCTATTACTTGTATCAATTGTTGCTTCTGTGTGTGTGTGGTGTAGCTGTGTATGGCACTGGCTGATCTAGCGCTGCAGATGCAAGGATGGGAGACTGTTATACCTGATGTCATTGACAAGTAAGCGATGACTCATTCTCTCGCACACTGTTACTCATCCCTCCTATAGGTTTGGTAGTGATGCAGCAACAGTCTATGTTCTACTGGACATACTCATAGTGCTACCTGAGGAGGTGAGACGGTCTCTCAGTATATTGCTCTTCATTCTTTGCCCTCTCTCTTAGGTCACTAATCGGGCTCTCCGGTTAGGTGCTAATCGTCGAACACAGTTACGTAAGATGCTTGGGTCCGAGTGTACTCGTGTGTTACAAGTACTGGCCGCCTGTCTCACACACTGGCCCAATAACCAAGACTTCCAAACTAAAGTACGTGTTTCCTGTTCTTTTGCTTTATTGTGTATGCATGTTTCTGTAGGTGTTTACTTGTCTTGGATCTTGGCTACATTTGGGTAATTTCCCCGTGAATGAAGTTGCTCAAAGTTCGTTGATATCGGCACCGTTTCAGACGCTGGTGAGACTGTGTACCTCGTCTTCTTCCTTGTTAACCCTTTCTTGCCCAGCATCTATTAGAAGCACCACAGAAGTTGATAGAGGCAGCCACCGATTGTATATGCTCGGCTCTGTTTGTGTGTGAAGACATCGACAATTACGGATCTCTTGCTACAGAACTCCAACGCCAGATCGGTGGTTTATTGGAAGTGTTCAGAGCTTCAGTTGATACTGAAGATACTGATAGGTAATACACACTATGTCCCCACATGCTACATCTTTCATCTGTTGACGTGATGTAGAGCTCACTGTGTTTGCCGGATATTCACAGAGATGGCTGAGAGCTTTCTCTTCTATTCAGTTCACCCGACTCATAATATCATTGATACAATGAGAATGTTCGACTATTTACTGGAGTGTGTACAGCATCCTGACTACGAGGTTGGTCTGTCTCTTGGCTTTAATCAATGCTCTCTCTCTCACTCACTCTCTCCCTCCCTCCCTCCCTCTCTCTCTCTCTCTCTCTCTCTCTCTCTCTCTCTTTATCTCTCTCTCTCTCTCTCTCTCTCTCTCTCTCTCTCTTTATCTCTCTCTCTCTCTCTCTCTCTTTATCTCTCTCTCTCTTTCTCTCTCTTTCTCTCTCTCTCTCTCTCTCTCTTTATCTCTCTCTCTAATTTATATAGCTTGCTGACATCACGTTCAATGTGTGGTACAGACTGTCTGAACACTTGTTCCAGCTCAATGAACCTGCAGTGCTAGAGACGTTTAAACCATATATTCTCAAGCTCATATCATCATTGTGTAATCACTGTAGACTGGATGAGGACATGCCCACAGTGAGTGCAACTAAAAGTTGAAATTATCATTACAGCTGCTAATCTATAGCATTTTGACTTGCTATTAATAACCCCCAGCTTACTTGCGCCAAAAGGTTACGTTTGTTGCTTGTTCTTTTTTTAGAATTCAGTTCCTGAGGAGAAAAATGAGTTTGCTGATTTTCGTCGCAGTGTGGTAGAAGTGATTCGAGATGTGGTATTCATTGTGGGAGCGCAGCAGTGTTTCAGTGAGGTACTATACTGTGTGTATTATTGTGCCATGTGATGACTGTGTTGCATATTATGGCAGCTATATGCTATTATCTGTGAGCCAGGCCAGCCGTGGAATGTAGTGGAGTCGTGTCTGTTTGTCATGCATGCTGTGGCACCTTCTCTCAAAATGTAAGCAACTCTAGATTGGAGAGTCAGTTGCTCATGCTTCTCTCTCCTACTGCAGTAGTGAAAATGAACTACTCCCCATCGCCGTACCTGTTCTTCTCTCCATCTCTCCTGACACTCACCTGGCAGTGAGAGGAGCCACATTGCAACTAGTTGCTGAGCTAGCTGATTGGATCAGAGAACACCCTGATACACTAGGTACCTTTATGATAATGGTATATTACTTGATCTCACGTGTTCATGCTTTACAGATCTTGTACTCAAGTTCATACTGGAGGGACTGCGTATCCCTCCTGTGGCTAGTCTTGCTGCTAAAGCTGTCCATAATATTTGTCACAAGTGCAAGAACCACATGGCACCACATTTCGACGGACTCCTTCAAATATGTGAGGCAGCTGATTCGCTGAAAGTGTCTAATGATGCTGTGAATGCTCTTCTAAGAGGTCTGTGATCACGAGTGTGTGTGTGAGTGTGTGTGTGTGCGTGTGCGTGTGTGTGTGTGTGTGTGTGTGTGTGTGTGTGTGTGTGTGTGTGTGTGTGTGTGTGTGTGTGTGTGTGTGTGTGTGTGGTATTGATCAGTTCAACACAGGAGCTGTGGAGGTGCTAGCCCAGATACCCAGTGACAAGATATCAGTTGGTATACACACACTCTGTGCTTTACAAGCCAAGTCTCTCACACAGGTGAGTACACAGGTAGTGTCTGCTTTAGAATCACTCTCTCTCTCTCTCTCTCTCTCTCTCTCTCTCTCTCTCTCTCTCTTTCTCTCTCTCTCTCTCTCTCTCTCTCTCTCTCTCTCTCTATCTCTTTCAGCTGGTGCAGAGCAATACTCAGGTACAGAATGGTACACTCAGTGACCCAGCGATTTGGATGGACAGACTAGCAGAAATCTTTAGAGCATGTGACTTCAGAGTAGGTCCGACTGGTCACCCTTGCCAAGAGGTAGTAGTGGAGGTTAGTACGATCTTTATTAGTGAGACACAGCCTCTATCTCTCTCACTAGCTATGGCCGCTACTAAGTGCTGTGATCTCCAAATATCAGAGTGACCAGAGGATTGTGGAGCGATGCTGTCGCTGCCTTCGCTTCATACTCAGAACAATGCGCTCGCATGCATCTGTCATTGTGGTCGACTTGATGAAACTGGTTTGTAACTCAGACACTAAGCTGTAGTCACATGTTGAGGCATGGTGCCTCTTCTCTCCCTCTCAGGCTGTCAATGTGTACCAGGCTCACCATCACAGCTGCTTTTTGTATCTTGGCTCCATTGTTGTTGATGAGTTTGGCTGTGATCCCGACTACCAATCCTTCATGCTCAATATGACCGAGTCATTTGCTGTAGTAGCTTTCCCTCTGTTAAATGGACCCACTGGCTTGATACAGCATCCTGACACTGTAGACGATATTTTCAGACTGTGTGCAAGGTAATGACGAGTATGTGATATCTCTGCTGTTTTACAATTCACTTGTTTGTTTGTTTTTTTTCAGAATGGTCCAGCGTTGTCCTACAACTTTCCTGTCCAGTCCTGTAGCTAACACTGCTATCCAGTGTGCTCTAGCCTCCTCCATACACAACCACAGAGAGGCGTTCAGCTCTGTTATGAAGTTCTTCAGAGACTTGATTCGGTGTCCTCTTGATAACACAGTAGTGAGTGTGTATGTCGTGTACCATTCTAAGTATTAATGGTCTTTGTTCCACACACAGCCTGAGCCAGAGCAAATAGCTAGAAGAACAGTCATACACACTATAATCTCAGAAAGAGGCCAACTCCTGATAGCAAGTGAGCAGGTGTGATATTTATCTCTCATCTCTCTCTCTCTCTCTCCAGGTCTTGTCAATGGGTTCATCTCTTTGCCTAGTTTCATGTTAGTAGAGTCTACTGAGGTGTTCTGGGAGTTGCTCACAATGTTCAGAGAGGTACTGCAGCACTCATTATCATCATGGTAGTGTAATGTGTTCACTGAACTAGCCTGTTCTACAATGGTTCGAGATTGCTGTCCTGCAGACTCAGTCTGTCCATGTCACTCGAGACCAACAAGTGAAGTTCATTCAGAGCGTGCAACAGTGAGTCAACTCTCCCCACACATGCTGTCATCAAGTGTCTCTTTATTCAACAGATGTACAGATACGGACACACTCAGTCCAATTGTCAAGGAGTTTTCTCGGCTATATAGATGACATGGTAAAACCATCCACAAACTATCTAGCTCATCATCCACCATACCATCCTGTGCTCCTCATTTTGCCTCTCTCTACTTTTTCGACATGGGATAGCTTTTGGAGCTCTTCATATTCAAATATTAATAATTATTCACAAACCGTAGACTCATGTTTATATTGTACACATAAGGGTTAATAAATACATTCAAACACTGATACTCTTGAAGATGTTGAACCCAGAGTGGGCTGTAGTGACCATGACTCCTGGCAGTTGTGGGTGCCAGTGGAGCTCCTTGATTTCAGACTGTCCCTGAGGGGAGAAGCAATAGTGTTGTTTAGTTCAGGGTAAAATTTCATCAGTTTGTAAGAAAAGGATTATCTTACTTGGTGTATAAACAGAAGCTGAGGAGGAATTCCATCCACTCCCTCTAATTCTTGCATCTCATCATTGTCCCTCTCCACAGCTAGATCCCATTGCACTACCTATATTATAGTATATATGAATCAAACACACAATGTCCCATTAGTACTGCACCTATCACACCCAGCATAGGAGGGGTCCAAAAATATTTATCAAAGATAGTATGCATGTGGGCAGACACTTTGAAATGGTATAGTGTTCTTACCTGATCATCAGCGCCGGCTGAACCAAACAGTGTGGAGTCAGTGGGGTGCCACTCCACTGAAGTGATGGCTGCTGAATGATGCTTCAGTACTGCAGCTGGTTCACCACTGAGGGGGGCAAACCATTGAGGTGTTTTGAAAACAATATCACTAAGAATAGCACTGCTTGCTATTCCAAAAAATATACATAAAGCAAATATAAGGGCAAACAATCAACGTGCACAGGCACCACACAGAGAAGGAATGCAATGTGACCGTGTGTATTTGAAAACACGGTCATTGGTCCATCTCATCAGATGTCATATCAATGACTACAATTAGATAGTGAAGAGGATATCAACAGTACTACAAATGCCACACACTGTACACACATGATAATTGGGTTACAAGATACATTGAGATGCACTCACTTCTTGATTTGTCTCAGATCCCAGACCTTCAGAATCCCATCGTCACCGCCTGATACTATTAGAGGCTCGTTCTTGTTCCACGATATCACATTCACATCAGTTTCGTGTGCCTCTGTAGTAATCATGCATGCTTTGGAAGGTGCAGCACGGCAGTCCCATATTCTAATAGTATGGTCTACAGAACAGCTTGCAAACACCTGCAAGTGAGGGACATAAAAAGAGGTGTGGTTCACTCTCTACTGACAGATGCTTCATTTGGGCTCCACTGTATGTCCTCCACAGACTGGGTGTGGGCTGAGAAGGGACGCTGGTCTACTATCCATCCTCCATCTTGATGAGGGTTCCACAAGTGTATATGATGATGGCAGTCTCCACTCACCAGACGACCAGGCACAGTGTCACTCCAGTCGAGAGCATAACCCTCAGTCTGCAGCAGAATGCAAGCAGATAAACACACAGAGGAAAAGAAATTGAATATTTTTAATGGTTACCCGATGTCCTGCAAAGGTAAATATCGGTTTGTCTTTGTGCCCCTTGAGCATATTCATAGAAGCTCCACTGGTTGTTGGCGTATCAACTAATAGACTGTGTTTAGTCATGTCCCAAATATGGACCTTCCCAGCTTCTGACCACGTCGCAACAATAGTGCGAGAAGGAAGATGAGCAACCTAGTAGGAGGGGAAGAAAGCATCGATCATCTTGTCTCTGAGAAATGAACCTTAATTCTGTTGATCGGAGCTGGGTGCTGAAGCATGACTGTATCTAACTCCGGTTCATCGTCCTCTAGTACAGCTTCGTCCTCATCCTCACCTTCACAACAACACGTCACCAAATCCACCACATTCACTCAACTCACTGTCACTTTCCTCCTCCTTGTATGTTGATTTCACCTGAGACATCTTCATCAAAATGATGAAGTTCTGCTGGCCGGCAGCAGCCTGGGTACCAGCTACAAGATAAGCTGTCATTGGGAACTCAGTCCTGTTGTCTCCGAGACTGTCTTGCAGGACATCAAATGTGAGACAAGGAGCACCAGTTTGGGCCTATAGGAGGCAGGTGGCATAATGCATACACAACTATGGTATGTGAAACTAAAGAAAATCGTAATCATATTAGAACGAGGAATATTGTCTAAACGGTGCTCACAGAATGGTACATTGTGTATGCTGAACGATCGTGAACTAATTCCTCTCCTTCCTCTAGTGTTTGTCCAGGGAGGTACACCTGTCAGGTGACACATTATACGTATAGATACAGCGATCAACAGTGTGATCACCTTGTCCTCTTGGTTTCCCACCTGATCGCCTTCTTCCTCATTGTCCTCGCCCATAGCTACCTCTTCAGTACCACTGTCATCCTCTACAAGTATTATGGGATACCAAGAGTGCGCCAGAGCGCCTTCAACACTCACCAGAAGCGCTCTCCATAACTTCAATCTTTGTCGCGAGAATGAGCACGTGGTCGGGCCCGCCCACTTTTAATTTTCTGAGCTGCAGTTTGTTTTTCTGTCTTCTGCATTCCTTCGCTTAGTGTGTTTCGCTGCTTACTTTGATCTTTGCAATTAACATAATTTTGTCTTACAGTTAAGGATAGAGACTGCACATTTTACAAAAACAGAGTTGCATAAAGTATACACCTGAATAAAAAAATTCATAATACTCGTCTAAATTAATTCATGTGTGTTTATCTTGGTAATAATGCATTTTCAATGGAATTCATACTAGTGTAGTTGGCTTGTCTTTGTTTGGGGAGGAGATCAGATAATCAAATTCATGAAGCAATCTAGAGAGTTCATCAGTCAGGTCATCCATTTCTGAATCAAAGGGTGTAGCAGCGTTTGGAGGAGGTGATGCCGGAGGCGACGAAGGGACTTGAGGAACTTGCATCGGGACGAGACGATTTGGAGACATAGCACGGACATTATCAGATGGTGCTTGATTTACTACAGGTTGTGATATGGTACCACTTGGTGGATTACTAGAATATGGTTGCATAGCTCTGCTATGTTGCACAGGGTCTGTGATCACTGACTGCGATCGGGATACTTCATGAGTTTGGTAATTTTGTGGTGTTGGTTGCCTGCTCGTTGCTGTTGGTTGATAATGAGTTGGAGATGACAGCTGTCTTGACACTGTGCCTGAGCTGGTGTTGTTGGGTGCACTTGCCTTGTGTTCAGGAGACATTGGCATGGGAGTGTAGTTGTCCAACCAAGATGCTTTTCTTTGCAGTTGACGTCTCTGAGAGCCAGCAGGGTTAGACATGAGACGACGTGGTTGATGGTTAGCTAGTGGTAAATCAGGTCCATTTGCAAGCTGGTGCTGATATTGTGGAGGTACAGGTGGGGGCTGATCATGAGGTGGTTTAGCAATTTGCATGGGTACTCCCTGATTAGTGCCTGATATTGGTCGTCCTTGGTGATACTGATGATTTGGTGGTGGCATCGGATTAGACACAGGTACAGGACCTCTTTGGTTTGGTGGTGGCATCGGATTAGACACTGGTACAGGACCTCTTTGGTTTGGTGGTGGCATTGGATTAGACACAGGTACAGGACCTCTTTGGTTTGGTGGTGGCATTGGAATAGACACTGGTACAGGAGCTCTTTGGTTTGGTGGTGGCATTGGATTAGACATTCTTTGGTTTGGTGGAGGCATTGGATTAGACACTTGTACAGGAGCTCTTTGGTTTGGTGGTGGCATTGGATTAGACACTTGTACAGGAGCTCTTTGGTTTGGTGGTGGCATTGGATTAGACACTGGTACAGGAGCTCTTTGGTTTGATGGCACAATGAATTGCTGTTGTGATGTTAAATGAGCATTTGGCAAAGGTGTATCATTGAACTGTTGTCGTGTTGGTGGATCATGGTATGCTCCAGGTCTGCCATTGTATTGTGGTCGTAATTTTGAATCATGAGGTTCACTGTATTGCTGTTGAGGCATAGGATCATGCCGTGACCCTCCATTGTACTGCTGCTGCTGCTGCTGTACTCCTGCATCTATTGGTGCCATCTCTGGAGATGTGTTTATATACATATGCTCTCGATCAGAAGGCAGACCTGATGGTGAAGTGTGTAGCTGGTGAGAAGGATACCGATAGCCTGAGACGTTTGAATACTCTGCAGGAGGTGTTGTTGGCCCAGGGTAGTCGGTAGCATGCAAACCGACCGGTGAACTAGGACTACTTGATCTATCCAGCCAACTCTGTGGCATGTATCCTTCCTTGGAATCCATGTTCATGGAGTATCTGAAGTGTGTCGGAGCAGGGCCCACAGCCGCCTGCTCACCAAGAGCCAAGTCATCGACACTTTGTGCCATATGTCCAACTAAAGGCTTCTTCTTTGTCATTCGCAGTGAGTGGTACCTACTTCTTGTGCTTTGATCCATACTAGGAGGAGAGGTTGCTCTCCTTGGAGACACTGGTTTCCGCAGGTCAAACTGACTGACTGCTTGCTGAGGAATAGCATCATTATCATACACGGATTCATTGGTCAACTCTGAAGTTGAGGGCAAGCTGGGTCGTAGTTTCGTTTTGTTGGTCTCCAATGAAGACATGGATTGTGATCGAAGACGACGCTGTATTGTACCGCGTAGCTCCTGCGTGCAGACATCTGTTCGCTGGTTAGTGAGACCCGAAACGTGTTTGAAATTGCACGGCGCCGAGATGTCATACTTGCTGAGACGTTTCTTGGTCACTTTCTTCGTCTTCTCCGGTTTATTGGTCTGAGCCGGTGGCCTGTGTTTCAGTAACTTGTCGATCTGCTGCTTCTGATTGTAAAACTGTTTCAGAGATGCGAGAAGCGATTTGGCTTCGTCCGCATCAGCAAACTGCACTGCGAGAGTTTGGCTGTTGCTGGATCCCACAAAGGTGTGAAAAGTAGCGTTCTGCTCAGTGTACTCAGTACCAGCCCATACAATTTCTTCCCAAAGATTGATTCCACTCTCCAGCTCTGCGATCACGAGCTTTATAACGAACGGAGAGTCTGCTTCGGCGGTTTCCTTGAGCAGTAGGATGCACGGTGCACCGTAAGCCATCGACGTCCATTCTTCGTGGTCCAGCGAGTATAGTCGAGCTGTGGTGTTGAAAACAACCACTGAACTTCTACGACTGGAAAGAGATACCTCGATCCTCATGATCGTTTCTTGTGCGAGATGGCGTCTCTCCGGGGACGAGAGACCAGCCATTGCTTAGCGCGGGAGATGAATTTAGACACTTGCAACTCAACAGAGGGCGTAGCCGCTTGCAATCGCTGACGATGACTCGATGAGAGAGATCGAGACTTGCCGATTGTAATAAAAACGAGAATCGTTGTATTAGTGAAGAACAGAACACTGGGTCTCAAGGGAGCATATTCCTGATAACTGCACCAGTGTTTAGTGAGGTTGCATAGTTACCTTGCGGGAGGTGCTATGCAGCGTAGGAGGAGCCAGGGCGGGGCTAATTCAGCTGTTCTGGTTTTATTATGGCTACTACCTTTCTGCTGAGTCTGGTCAGACAGTGAGTTCTAGTACATTCCATCGGCACAAGTTGTCTTTAAATACATGTACTAATATACATTATAGTGGCGAGACCGAAGCGAACAAGGATAGGATTATACAAGGCAGGTTACTTGTACGTGGGCAGCGCCTGCTAAGTGGTCATTAGTTATTAGTACAGTTGATACAGCATACTTTGTCTCACAGGACAGCGTGACGTACCATTGTCTATTGTTGGGCGTTCACAAGCTGCCAAACTGGGAGCCCGACTTGCTGAGGAGGAGTTTACCATAGCTTATTCTAGTGACTTGCAGCGTGCTAGAGAGGTACGTGCCTCACATGTGTACGACTGATCGTGATTAATTATATCATCTTTCAGACTGCAGATATTGTACTCAGCTACAATCAAAGAGTTGTTCCTATTGTAGATGATCCTCGTTTGAGAGAGAGGGTGAGTAGGTTATTAATATACCTATAAAATGTATTGTCATTGTTTTGCAGAACTTTGGTGATTTTCAAGGAAAGCCTTACTCATTATTTATTGAGGAAGCTAAGAAAAACAACCTCTCTAATTTCGAGTATACTCCCTGCAATGCAGAGTCTCGTCAAAACGTGCAGGAACGAGCAGTTGAGTTCTTTAACTACGTTTGTACGGTCGAGTCTGAACGAGAAGCAGCTAAACCAGTAGTCAGTTCACTGTTAGGACAGTATTCTACTGAGGAGACCAAAGGAATGACAGCCATGAGTCATGTGCTAGTTACTTCACATGGAGGGGCATTGAGTACTCTTTTGGAGCACTTTGCAACGCACTACTGTTGCAAAATGCCTGCCGACTGTAGAAGGACTTCACCTAACACAGGTCTGTCCTTATTTTTAGTGACAGTAAGCAAAGGTGTGTGCAGCTCAATAGTCTGTTTGTGCCTTCACGACAAGACTCATCTAAACTATAGCAAATGAGGATTTAACAATGTTTAGGATCATGTTACTTTTAATAATGAAAACAAAAAATTGTTTGCAAATTTTATTATTATTGCACAGTTGGGGTGATGCTAATTAACGATCACTAGTTTGCAAGATGAGGTGATATGCATTGCATCAAAAAGACAGCTGAAGATCAAAGAGAAATAGGCTGCAAATACCTGTGGCTTCACACACAGTGTATGTAACAATAGTGTGAGTCAGTTAGTGGACAGCAGTTTTGACCCGTGGAACTCTGGCTGTATTAGGGCGCCATGACATCAGATCAGTAGGGCCTATGCCGATTCTTCTCTTGCGGTTGTCTGTTTCAATGGAGAAGTAGTAGCCACAGGTTGGTTTCATGATTGTGTTGAACGGAGCGATGCTGTTATTAACACTGGCGCTAGAGGGACGAGAAGGTACTGAAACCCTCCTTTCCTGTGTTGGCAGAAATGAATAATTGTCACAAAATAAATTAATTATCGTTTTGGTGCTGGTAATTAAAAAAAATCGCACCATGCAGAAGAAGCCTTTATATGCAGCTCCATACATAAACATGTATGGTACAGTGTACTTGGGTGATTTATACAAAACATTATAGCTTACCATCTGAAAACTTTTACTGAGGTGGCGTGAAAATTTTGCTACTCTCTTTGAGTGCGCTGCCGTCTCGTATCCTGCTCTAGTATCTGGCCACGAACCCATCCAGTGCACAATGCTGTGCTTTCTTGCCGACACAGGCTGAAATGCGCGGTGATCAAGCATGCCGGTATTAGGCATCTTGGACAATCTCCTCTCTCTCGCTGAAAGAAAGTATCTTCACTAATGCAGCAGGCTCTGATCACTACGAGCTAAGCGTGCAGGTATCCCATTTTCGGACAAAAATTCATAACCAGCCACGCCTATTTTCTTTCCGTACAAGGCTATGGAATGCATAATGGAGGAACCAATCGATTTCATTGCTGAAGCTAAAGCGGCACTGTCCGATGTATCCTTTGCACTTCAATATGGAGAACTGTCAAAAACTTTACCCAGTGACAGTACTGTCGCCCATATAAACTTAACAACGAGAGAGAACGATCATTTTTGCGTGAAGCTGAACTCTTGTGGTTTTCAGGTAATAATAATGATAATCACAACATTATTTCTGCTCTTAAAAAGTTTCCAATAAAATGAGCAATGAATGTGCAAGTGCATTATTACAGCATCACTTTTGTTGCAGGAAGAAATGATTATCTACTTTGTCTGTCTAGATTGTCGCCAATGCTCACGACAAGACTGATGGTGCGTGCAATGAGCCTGTATTTGAAACAGTGTATGCATTGATGGAGCACATCAGCCTCTCCTACACAAACCAGTTTGCATCTCAACTCGCTAGCAAGTTAGAGAGTTTATCAAGTGAACAATAATACAATAATACTACGTGTACAACGAATTCAGTCCATTCATACATGAACCAATAAATAATTTTCTATCACATTTTGAATCCTTCTTGGGGCTAACTCGTCTAGGTGAGACAGCAAACGCTTCTATCTGGTGAGAACATCTTTATGTCGATAGGTCAGATCAACGAAACTCGGATCCTTGGAAATTATGCTCCTGTTAATAAAGCAGTTCAAAAGCAGCTTTTACTGTATCAGCTGACAAACCTGGCTGCATATGGCTCCTGTTGTCTCAGTGTATGTACTGGGTTGTGTACTGGATGGTAACCATGTACACGGGTACTCTTAGTGAATCCACTAGACTTTACTGGATGGACATATGGTATATCAGCTAACTGCTGCCTCCGATCATTGAAACTGGAGATGAGAAAAATGTATAGAAAGTGGGTTAAAAATAACATTACTTGGCTGTGTAGTGGGTTGGTTGGTTTCCAGTACTTTTAGTACCAACATAGGGTGGATAATTTTCTGCAAAACCACTGAGCTCCTACAAGATATTATTATTGTGAAATTGTTATTTTTGTAAAAAAATTAATGATTTTGGATGCACCTTGTTGCCTACTGCAGTGTGTGGCGTGTTAGTGTGGTGATGCTGATGTCCTCTGTAGGTAAGCTGAGTGAGTGTAGCATGCTTCTGAGGATCAGTGATACCAGTATAAGCAACAGGGTCACGCTTCTTGATGGTAGCGTGGATTTGAGTTGGAACTGGCACCTATGTATGTAGTAACATAAAGCTGTGTAAATCACATGATGCAATCCTAGATAGTACAGATCTAGTAAAGATCATGCAATGAATAGAGACAGTACCTCTTGTATTTCAACTGGCTGTGCATTTGCTACGCACTGATTCCCCTTGATGTATCCACATGCTTCCGTTCTTCGTGCAGTTATGCAAGGCAGTGCCTCGTTACCGACCAGAAGATTGTTTCGCCGATAATCCTGTTTTGTGATGCTGTAGCCAGTGGGCCTCATTATGGCTGAGGTGGGGAAGTCTCCAGTATGGTTCTCATTAGGTCGATGAGTAATGGGCTCCACGTTGTATGCATGAGTGAATCCACTGTCCTCCTTGTTACTATGCCCACTGCCTACCAGTGGGGAGCGAAACTGCTTGTGAGGGTAGCTAGTGTTGTATTGTGTGATATTGGATGCACGATGGTTGGACAGTGCCCGGGTGAATGGGAGATTGTGAGTGAAGCCTGAAGCTGCACCCTGCAGAGATCCTGGCAGCTGCTCATTACCAGTGAGAAGAGCTGGACGAGTGAAGTCGCGGGATGTCTGACTACCATAATTATCAGACACAAGGCGCCTGTGGAAAAACCTATGATGAGGCACAGAAAAATTTCATGCATACTCACGCAAGCATGGGATTATCTGACTTGTCTGCTTCCTTGCTGTAGTAGACGGTAGGTCTAAAGTTAGCTGCATAACCAGTCCCTTTGTGGCGAAAAGATACCTCATGTTTTGCTTTGCGATTGTACTGCACGGAATATGTCGTTGAATACTGATCAAAGGGGTAGCTGCCTGGACCAGTGCTCGCTAAAATATGGCGCGTAGCCGGTCCAACAGATCCCTTTGCTAACATTGCTAGCTGAGACTCGTGTTGATGGCGGGACCTCTTGCCGCGAGATCGAGAGCTAAGTGTGTACGTCGCTAGGCAACGGAACCCCCACTCCTCCTGACCACACCTAGTTCCGGATTCTTTATTCTGCGGCGGCGAGGGGGATAGTGGGATCGACAGTACAGTGCCAGAGAAATGTCGAATTCGGCCTCTTACAGTTTGGGCCTGACTGCCTCGGCCAGAGAGAAGCGCAACCATCAGTTGAGGAAATGGGAGACGAGCTTAACTAATAGGGAACCGGAGTACAACGTGACGGGAAGAACTGGCCGTGTGAAGTTCAGTCAAGATGTTGTGTTTATGGCGGCCGTGAGCAGTGGTGACGAAGAGGAGGTTGAGCGGCTTCTGACTGAAGATCAAGCCAACGTTAACTGTACGAATGCTGATGGGTTGACAGCCCTCCATCAGGTGAGGAGCGCCTTGTGCGCCATAGCTGGTTGGGTGTGGATGTAGAGAGATAACGTGCTGCAGCTGGACACAGGTGTCGTGTTCAAAAGTGTACGTGTGTTAAGTTTGTTTATGTGATAGAGGCGTTTGGAAAAGTGTGTTTCAGCAAGAGTGAGAGTCAGCAGGCAGGGTCAATGAGTCCTGTACTAGTATGGTTTGTCATACTACACTCACCTTACTGCTAGTAGTTATAGTGAACTATACATGTAGGTAGCGACATAGATAGAGAGAGAGCATCATTAGCTGTTGTTGAGGATATTAGTTGAATCACCATTTTTTGTAGTCGCCAGTGTTTCTGTCATGTACTAGTGTTTCTAGTGTGTATTCAGTCATATGGAATGAGCAAGGTGGTTACATCGCTAATAATTGTGTATCACACACACAGTGTTGTATCGATGATAACTTGGAGATGTTCAAACTTCTTGTCAAGCACGGGGCTAACGTCAACTCGTGTGACAATGAAGGCTGGACACCACTTCACGCAGCTGCCTCCTGTGGTTACATACACATAGTGAAGTGAGTCTTGCACATCTGCTGTTGTCAGTGTTAACTCTGTGTGTCAACCGGGACAGGTATCTATTGGAGCACAATGCTTTCCCAGCATCTGTTAACAACGAGGGTCAAACACCTGCTGACCTAGCTGAAGAACATGGCTCTAACGAAGAGTGCCAGACTCCCACAGACCTGACTGAGAGCTACAATGAGATTGTTGAACTTTTGAACAACGAGATAGAAAGATTAGGTAACATGCTAAACTAACACAGTCACCCTGAAATTACTCACTGCCTCATTCAGATTTAGACATGGAAGAGATCAGAAACGAAGAAGAAATGTTGATGCTGGCAGACGCTAAGAGACTTCGTATGGACCAATCACTTGAGCCTGTTGTAAGCAACGGAGGAGCACTGCCTATTCACATAGCTGCAGCTAAGGAATACACTACTGTATTGAAGTGAGTGTGTCACTAACTGGTGTTACATTACGCATGTGTCATCCATTAGTATTGTATTTATAGTGCCCAGTATAATAGCTACAGGGCAGTAGTAGGTTACATAAACATGTCATCGCATGTGTTTGTATTTGAGTGTGTAGTGGGAGGTTGTGTATGAAGAAGTATTGTTCCTTGAGAGAGATTCTTTGATGTTGGATAGTTTCAAGTTGTCCAGAATACCGTTGCAATCAATCACACATTGACTGATTAATTGTTTGGTCGTTTTACTAAGCAACACTCCTACCCTCATTCATGCAGTATTCTGCTATCGATCCCTGGTCTGGAGGTTGATCCAAGAGATGACGATGGCTGGACGCCGCTCCACGCTGCTGTCTACTGGGGCAGCATGGAGACAGCTGAGTTGCTTATTCTGAGCGGTGCCAACATTTATCTCAAGACAAACAATGTGAGCTGAGACTAGATACCTTCTGTAACAGCTGTGTTTGCCCTCCCACTCGATATTAAATGTACTGTCTGGCTTCATAATCTATATGTTATGGTTCTTATTTCCTTGGATTAGCCTCTAGATTCAGTGTGCTAGTTTTAGCGCTTCTCTGCTGTGTTGATTGCTCCTGCAAATTGGTGTACAGTGGTGTTTTATCACCTGGAAGTATGGTGCAATCACAAGGAGCAGAGAGTAGGATCGGGGAGCACCCTTGCATTTGTAATTGAATTAAAGATTTTAATAAAGTCGGCATTGATTCTATATCTGTGTTGACTGACAAAGTAGCTTAAACCATAGATACAATATACTCACAGGGATTAGCAACGGACAGGAATTTCAACTACATCCGTGTTACGGGTTAAATTTCCAACGTGTTAGAGCACAGCGTGCGAAGAGTAGTGCCCGCCAAATAGCATGGCTTGACAAATCGCGTGTGTGGGTAGGACTGCTGTAACGCGAAGGCAGGAAAATTGTCAGTACAACGAAGGATTCAAAGCACGAGAAAACCAATGTTAAAAGCAAGATCTTCTTTCGGCGCAGTTATTCTCATAGAACAGCCTTTCTTCTCGAGGATAAACTGAAAACAAGATCAGCCAGAGTGTATCTATTGTCAGAAGAGGTACAGAAAAACCCGTACCGTACGGCTGAACGGCTCAGTTTGTCTAGTGCGCTAGCGCTACACTGTGTGAGATCGAGAATAGAAACTGCGCTATTCTCACGAGGACATGTACGAACTAACATGTTATCAGCAAAGAATGGACCGAAGCACAGCTAAAACCTAGTAACAGGTACAGAACCACTTTTCAGCAAAGTAAACAAGCTGCTTGTCAGCGTTTTACAACGCTTGTAGGGCAACCAACAACCACTTCGCCGGTTAGCGATCAAAACGAAACAGTACTCAAGTCGCCTTTACTATCAAAGTGTAGACAGAACGTTCTAGTCAATCACCAGAGCTCGACATCGTGCCCAGCCAGTGACTCTTCTTAGCACGGTCGTCAAGAGCTAGCTTAGCAACGAGCTCGTTGCAAGGCAACGTTTAATGTTTAACCCGTAACGAGGATGTAAAATCAGCTCGTAATACAAAATGTATTGGAATGCGCACGCGTTGCTAATCCCTGTTGGTATACTGTATCTATGCTTAAACACTTCCTATGTGTAGATCCTGCATAAACATGCCTGGTTCCACTCTCTCTCTCTCTCTCTCTCTCTCTCTCTCTCTCTCTCTCTCTCTCTCTCTCTCTGTCTCTCTCTCTCTCTCTTTGTCTGTCTGTCTGTCTCTCTGTCTGTTTGTCTGTCTGTCTGTCTGTCTCTCTGTTTGTCTGTCTGTCTGTCTGTCTGTCTCTCTCTCTCTCTGTCTGTCTCTCTCTCTTTGTCTGTCTGTCTCTGTCTCTGTCTCTCTCTCTCTCTCTCTCTCTCTCTCTCTCTCTCTCTCTCTCCCTCTCTCATGATCTTGTCCTGGCTTCCCATGAGAAACACAAGTACAATTGAAGCATGTTGTAATTGTCTTTTACTGAGAACACATCAGTACAATAAAGAGATTGTTTTGTGTATTGTTCTAGATGAGTGTTTAGGGCTCTCTCTAATTCATTGTTGTCATTGTTGTGTAGTTGTTTGGTGATGGCTGTTGATGGTATGTGGTTATTGTTACTGCTTTGCTGCTGTGATTGTGAAGGTGTTTTCTGTTGCAGGGAGAAACTGTGGATGATTTGTGTGACCCAGAGTTCGACGATGAACTGAGACGGTTGAAAAAACTCAACAGTGTAAGAATCCATTAGACCACTGAAACATGAACACTTTAAATAACACAAAATTCCTATGCATGTGTGTATGTATAACTTCAATCGGTAATCCACAAAGGCCTCCTAATAATAAATATTCCTATAGACAATACAGTGTGTATTTTAGCCTTGTGTGTATGAACATACTGAGTTGCTCTCTCTTGCAGTCTATTAACCCTGAGCAAGCTGAATTATTGATGAGAAAGACTCAGAATATGATCATTCGGCAGAAAACTCCTCTGGTTCTTCAGATGTCCATTGATGGGCAGAAAGGCTCTCCTGGGCTGAAGCGACGGCTCTCTAAAGAGCGGCTAACAGTTCCCAAGCTCGACATGGCGAAGGAGAGAGAAGACCTGCTGCACAGTCTGGAGAGACTCGGAGAGGACCCTCAGGAGAGCAGTAATGGAAGCATATCTGCGACGACAGAGCCTATCAATACCCCACAGCCACCACTACAACAGCAAGACTCATTACAGGAGTCACCAAAGTCTGCAAAGAGAATGTCCACTAAGATGATGGCTAAAGTGAGCATGTTTGAGCAGGCAGGAGGCAGCTCTCCAGCGGCTCCTCCTCGTACCTCTACACCAGTCAATTCACCTCAAGTGAATGGTCCTATTGAACTATCTAGTGAGTGTATAGCTATTATTGGTACACACAGTTAAGTATGCTTTTGTGTCAACTGTTGTTGGTGCCAGGACTGTTAAAATGGGGGAGGTAATGTTCACCTTTAGATGTTAGTGTAGGAGTATGTTGGGCAACTAAACTATCGTCACATTGCTCTCAAATCGTATCTTTCCTCATTCTTTAGAAAAGTTCATAGAACCTTCAGAGATGAGACCACGAGTGGTGTCCATGGACCCTACTACCAAGCCTAAACGTTTCATGTTCCAGTCCAATCCTGTCTCAGGTAGTCCAAGTATAGAAAGAAAAGAACCATCGAATTTAATGCGCAAGACAATGTCATTGGATCGTCACTCCTCCAATGCACTCTTCAGAGAACCCATTGATATACACCAGGACAGAGGAGTGGCTGCTTCAAATGGTGAACCATCCACTCAGCCGGAGAACACATCAGTTAGCAAGCCGACATCGGAAAGCAAGGCACATCCAGCAATGATCAGCGAGTCTCCGATAGCGTCTATACCATCATCGTCACAGCCGCTCGACATTAGTGCGGTGAACTCGTCTGATCTGAGTCGTAACAATAGCACGAGTAGTGCCAGTAGTACTAGCAGCTCTGCACTGAGTAGATCATCATCTGTTGCTAAAGAGCCTCATCCTGAATCAAGGTACAGCAGTGTATACAACACAATAATCACAGTATACTATACAGCTTTTATAGTATAGTGAATGGTTTATACGAACACACCAGCATAGTGGATATAACTAGTTACAATGTACATAGATAAGATCAATATGTTTTATTTGCTAGACGGAGAAGTGAAGCTCGTAAAAAGAGAGAAACACGCCGGCCCACTCAGCCTGTCCCAACAGATCTTCTAGATCGAATAGGTAAGATAGACTCCATCGAAGAGCGGCAGTTCGAAGGCAATCAACCACAAGACCACCAACCATCTTCTCTAGTGGAACAAGCATCCCACCCTACTGTTGTGAAGCAGGCAGCAACGGACCAGCCTCATGATGCTGCTCCTTCCTCTCCTATAACTAAACCCTTGTCACCCACCACCAGCAACGAAAAGATCCCATCAGCATCTCCAATAAAGGGTATACAAATTCAGGTAAGGCAGGCAGGAATGGAATGTAGTCATTGCGTGTTAATTGTACTGATGGATTATTAGCTGTGGTTTGATGTTAATTGCTGGCTGTTGCATCCATTCAGACTGTCAATGTAGTCATGGTAATGTCAATTCATTCAGTGTACTGTATGTGTGGTATTCACACTAGTATAGGTCGTCAATGGTAATTCTCATCTAATGGGGAAAAATTTAGATGAAACTCGATAACCATTCTCCGGTTACTAGTATACTGGTTTATTGTTCAGGCAGTAGCGCCTAATACGATTGAATTACTATGAACTTTGTGTACTCAAATGTCCATACCAACTTGCTACTTGCCTAGTTGGTAGATGGCATCATTATTACAGAAACCATAAGTGTTCTTAAAAATACACTTTTTATTCTCAGAAAGCGTCGTCACTGTACTGTGCATACCAGTTGCAAGTGGTATAAACTCGTGTACCATGTAACGTTGTTAGTGTAATGGTATTAAGATGTCTCACATTCAACATGATGTAATAGTGTATTGTGTTCATTCCCAGACTAAAATGGATGAACCTAATCAGTCGACCTATCGTCGACGTAGTCAAGCAATATCAAAGAGTGTCTCTGTACCAATTGTTACATCTCCCTCGCCTACTGATGAGCAGAGCAAATCAGACACTGTGAATCCCCAGAGAAGAGCCAGCGAGCCTAGTCAACCTGGTGACGGTCTTCTCAAAGGTGAGTTTGTTGAGATAGTGAGTGACTTGTTGAGTGTGTGTGGTCATAGTTGAGGATACTAGTGGATTAAGTCCAGCCATTCCTCGCTCAAAGTCCACTTCAGCTACTAGACGGAAGCCAAAGGAGAAGCGTCGAAGCACAGGAATACCAACAGAGGTACAGGAAAAAGGAAATTATTGAATAGTTGTCTGTGCATGTAACTGACTATGGAAAGAATTACTTTTTAAGCTATGTTGTGATTTTAATGTTCTTGTCCAGGTGGAGGAGGGTGAAGAGGTTCCTGAGGTACTCAAAGGCATTGTCAAGACTAAATCAGTTGATACCAGTGCAACAACCAATGTAGAACCATCTGAGAATCTGTGAGTGATCAACACACTGTAGTGACCATGTAATAGTTAGATCATGGGATCTAACTGACGCCCTGCGGGACAATCATGAGCCCAAGGATGGTTTTTCAGCCTGAGGGCTGTAAGATTATCCGAGGGCTCGTGATTGGTCCAAAGGACGTTCATGTCAGTTAGATTCCGAGTCAGTCATGAGGGAATCTAACTGACATGAACGCTCACCGTTATTTCGTGACTTCAAAGCTTCAAACTCATTGAATTATTAATAAGTGGTCTAATAACAGAAGCAAACTTGCAATAACGCAATCTTGGTTTATACAGATTTAGTCATCAAAGGAGAGTAGCTGCTATTGATATAGAAGGTTGTTTGACTATGTAGCTTTTATTACTGGAACTTGTTGTTAACAACTGTGCTTGCCAACATGGATACAACCAGCTAATCATGCTACATGGTAGTTGTGTGTGTCTCTAGTACTCATTACAGTAGTATGTCATAATTTCAAACAAGACAAAGCAAATTAACTTTAAGTACATGTTTAATCATCGTTTCTCTTGCCCAGTAGTCCTTCTGCTGTGCAAGGAATGGACGAGTCATCTGTCAGCACTGCATCTCTTGATTACTACAATGAGGAAATATCAAGACTAAAAAAGGTGCACTTCATTCCAATGGATATTATTGGTCTCTAACCAAGTCTATCACCTCAGCTACTCGCAGAGCAGCAAGCGCAGTGCGAGTCTGCAACGACTCGCTATCAACAAGCGTGTGCTGATCTGAAGAGCAAAGACCAGCACATTGCAGAACTCCAGCGACGATGTGACGACACTAAGAGAGCGTATGCACAAGAAAAGCTGGAGAAAGAGCAAAAGGAGAAGAAAATACAACAGTTAGAAAAATCACAGAAGGTCAGTTGTTGAGAATTTGAGTCATGGTGACTTCATATGTTTTTCTCTCTCTCTCTCTGTCTGAAGGGGGTACAGGAACTCAAAGCAGAGATCCAAAGATTGAGAGACGAGAATGGTGCTTTAATACGTGTTGTTGGCAAACTCTCACGAGCACCGCTAACTACATAGCGGCAATACCAGTACATTATCTTGCTTTATTCTTCCATACAACAGACGTTACACTATTGCTATGAAGTATTCACTATCCTCTCTAATTTTTTGTTTTATTTAACAACACTTGACCAATCTGTGTCTGTCTGTGTGTATGTGTGTGGTCTGTATGTTTCACATTAGTGCCTGGTAAACCAAGTTATTATGACGAAAACGTTACACGCGAAATTGGTAGGTGTGGTTTTGGGTGCGGCTCAAAGAAACTCTAATCTGGTAGCATGGGAGAAAGAAAAGTCCTAAACGTAAGTTACTAGCGAGCATAGAGCGTGTTTGATGTTTGTATAACGAACAGTGGTCACTAATAACGTTATTTTTTGCTACAGAAATACTATCCTCCGGATTTCGATCCATCTAAACTACCCAAAGTCACAAGGGACAAGCAGTATGTGGTTCGTCTCATGGCGCCGTGCACAATGCGCTGCCTCACGTGCGGAAACTACGTGTACAAGGGGAAAAAATTCAACGCAAGAAAGGAGACTGTTGAAAATGAAAAATATCTTGGCTTGCCGATTTTCAGGTTTTATATCCGATGTTCTCAGTGCCTCACTGAGATCACTTTTAAGGTAAATATCATCACTCCACAATCACAGACATATTGAACTAAGTCAAATTGTCACATCCCCAGAATGTTTTGATTTTTGCAATACATTATGATCGTTTGTTTGGTTGATTTTATCATGACAGACCGATCCTGAGAGTATGGACTACTTGGTAGAGAGAGGGGCCTACAGGACATTCCAGGCGGAGACCATTGCTCATAAACAAGCAGAACAAGAGCAGCAAGCAACGGAGGAGGAAGAAGCTAACAATCCTATGCTGGTGAGTGAGACACAGTGTATGATTGGAGTGTGAGATGTCCTACACGTAGGCACTTGAAAATCGCACTAAAGAGTCGCGTCGTGAAATGGATATTTTAGACGTGCTTGAGGACATCAGAGATGCAAATGCACAGCATGAGCATGGTAGGACAGCTATGACACTGCTTCACTAATGTGTGGTCCTCCTCCAGTGTCCTTTGATCAACTGATGGACAAGCACTTGGAGAAGGAGAGGCAAGAGGAAGCCGAGCAGGAACAAGTGGATGATGCTCTAGCAAAGTAAGAACAGCTACACAGCAGATCTCAAATGAGCAATCCATCTTTCTTTTTTCTCACAGAGCTGCTTTCAGTGCTGTTAATAAAATCAAGCGGCTCAAAGACGATAGTAGCAGTGATGAAGAGCAGCATAGCACCAAGAGACAGTCAGAACAGGTATGTGGATCTTATGCTCAAACTTATTACACTTCGTTTGTCTCTAGGGCGGCTCTGAAGCCAAGAAACCGAAGACCGACACCAGTATTAGCAAGTCAATTTTGAAAGGGATGGTGAGAAGGAAGGGAGCAAAGGAGACAGCACCAGTGAAACAAGCAAGAACAGACTCTAGTAAATCAACAGCTAGTTCATCGCTGAGTTTGTTAGCAGGTTATGATGATGACGATTCAGATTAATAACTACACCACACCCTTTATAATTCAAACTCTACACCCATGTTAAACTAGTGCAATTGTATAGTCCGCAATTAGAAAATGAACTGCTCATTTCTTCTGACAAGCAGTGATCTTGTCTCCCATGCTAAGAGCCATGCCCTGCAAGAGAAGTCAGTGATACAATAATAACAAGAGATAGACTCCCTACCTGAGTTTTAGCTCGAATGCGCACATGACCCTGCACCTTGCTGTCCTCTTTACCAAATGGCTTCTCAATACTCACATTAGCTAGTGCGTCCTCACCAAAGATGCTCTTGGCGTACAGGTTAGCAGCCAGGAACCCACACCCGCCAGTCATTGCCTGGAACAGAACATTGACATTTTAGGTAAGAGAATAGTGCACCAACCAACCTGCTGTGGAGTGAGGCACCTCATGTTAGTGTTCTTGAGAAGGTGTTGTAAGAATTCATCGACGTCCGTCATGTTAGTATGTATGTTGACCTAAGAGAATGAGTTGATATTGACTACTAGTATTACCACAGGTATGGCAGAACCTTGTTTTCCCACTCAAACTCTGCCCACATCTTACGGAACTCAGAATTGGTGCAAGTTGCTGGCTGTATATAGTCCATGACGTCAATGTGTATATTGTTGAGCACCACACAGTTACGATCAGAAGTAGACCCAACAATATCGTACACTATGGATGGAAAGTGTGTCAGCAGCTGGTATTATTATGACCACACCTACCAATGTTCCCAAAGATGATTCCGTTCTCAGTGGAAGAGACCTTGATGCTAGCCTTGATGTTAGCAAAGTCATGTGGTCCAAGTGTGCAGGGGGCGGGACGCTCCACCAACCGAAGGTCGCCTGTGTGGAGTACACAACTTGTCAAGCTACGTAGTGACTACTGACCAATGGTGGCTAGCTCTAATGACAGTCCCTGGAGGGTATCTGATGTTTGGTTGACTACTAACATGTCCAGTACTATATCATATTGGTTGACATTAACATAAGCCTCTGCGTACACTGGATCAGAGAAACCAGTCAACTGAGTTACCTGCAAACAGCTTCATGAGTGGGCAGGCACCTTGCACACCCAATGCGTACCTTGCTCAATTTTGTAGTAGTTGCTTTGGTTTTTGCAGGCCCACTTGTTGCTCCTGTGGCTTGCAATAGACTCATCTCGAACTTGTTCTCGCCTACAGAGTCACTCTGAGCCGACAGCTGGTCAAACATGATGCCATCATCTGTCTCTATTATGGACGACTTGGACTTCTTCTAGACAGAGTAGGTAAGATATTATAATACTAAAATAAATCTCCATTCTAACCTGTCTCTCCTTGCTGGTTTCCTTGAGTTTGATAGCTGACATGTTAGCCAGTGCCTGACCAGACTTGCTAGAAAATACACTAAGTATTGGTGAGGATCGCTCGGACAGCACACGCAGGCACACACTCAATCGTTCAACATCATCTTCGGTCATGGGCTGGGCAATAAAAGGTCACATAGACACTGGCTGTGTGTGTGCGCAGTTGCTAACCTTCTTGGGAATCCCTGATTTTCCGAGATGGAGGATGCTCGACACAATCAACATAGCCTCGGCCATGAACATCTGTGCAGTTGTCACTGTTACTGATCTAACATCACTACAAGCACTGCTTACATTCTGACTGCGAGCATCTTTCACCTTTTCCGCGTAACGGATAGCAATCTTGGTGAGTGTTCCAGCTATAACCCCACCAATGAAGAACGAACCATCAAGCAGATAACCACGAAGAGGAGGCCTACAAACACATGCACACTATAGTAGAACTCCTCTGTCATCACATTGCCTTACACTGTGCTGGTTCTCTTGACTTCCACAGAACTGAATGCACTCTGTGAGGCATAGGTGCCATCGGCTGTCACAAGACGAGATGTCTTGGGCTTGTCAGATATTTCTGAAAATCGAATATCTTGACAAGACCACATGTATATCAATGTGCTTCTCACCACCATCTTCCGATTCTTCTCCAGCTGCCTTACGGAGCTCAGAGTCCACTATAGGAAGCTATACAGTGCATAAACACAATCCAACAGATATAGAATAAGGAGCCTACCTCTCCCAGGGCAGCACGTATCTCAACCATCACTCGTGATATCTCCTCTATGCTACACGAGAACTCCCCGAGCATCCACATCACTGAGCGATGCACGTCAACTGACTTTATAGAACCAAACACCTCTGTCAGCCGGCCAAGAACAGCACACCGTAGATTAGGGTATCGCATGATGGCTTCTCGTACAAAAGTCAACACAAAATCAGCAGTATGCTTGTCACCATTTGTCAAGAAATCCAACAACTGAATGAATACAAGTAGTAAAAGATAGTATACGGATTTCAGTAAACTCACCAGAGGAACAACTGTTGGGGCAACACTTGAGAACTGTAGAGAACAGGCGTGCAGTGTCTTGACAAGACTCTGTCTGTATTTAGACACATCCTTCTCTTCAGTCTCGCTGGGACTGCTGCTATTGGCTACCTCCTTCTTGAGCACTAGTACCACCTGCACAACCACATGGCTAATACCATGACAGTGACAGACACTATAGCTGACCTCATCAATGTTCCTGGAGGAGACGAGGTCCATGACTAGAGTGAGGGTTTTGCGACGCACTTCAAGATCAGCAGCTGACAACACACGAACAATATCCATCACAAGATCCTATATCAACAGGAAAAATGTATCAAACAGGCATTGCTGTATGACTAACCTCAAGTACTCTCTTGTGTGAAGGGCTGTCCATGAGAGCCATGAGCCGATCCAATACAATCAGCTTCACGTTGTTGTCACTCTCTTTGACTACCAGTGATATATAGCATTGGGCAGCAGCCTATAACATGGTGGTGACCATGTGATCACAGGACACTGCTTGTTACCTTGATGGCTGTTGGCGAGGATGACAGGGTGACCAAGGTTCCAGCTGCCTCATAACGCACAGCAGCTGAGTTGGAGTTGAGGAGGTTGTAGATGCATCGAATGAATCGTGGTCGCTCTGCTGGGTTGGAATGACACACCTATACACAAAGAAATGACACACATGCTTACACACTGAAGATATATCACACTTACCTTGTAGACAAGCTCCACAATCACTAGCTGCAAGATGTCATTAAACTCAGCGACCTGATCAATACAACCAGTGAGGTACTCCAGAGCTCTCTCCTATACAAGAAGACAATGTTAGCTAAGTATCATACCATCACTATCATCTTACTCTATCTACATGAATGAGCATCATGAATGCATTCCTCTTGCATGACGGGTCCTGTTCCTGTTCTAGGTACCCATGTACCAGCTCCGGGGCGTCAGGAATCAGCTGATCAAAGTTCCTAACACAAAATAACCGTACACTACCACCCTGCACTAATAAACACTAACTTGTATATTGTGTAGATTGCTAGCACAGCATTCCTGCGCACGTAAGCATGTCGATGCTCTAGACAAGCCCTGATAGCAGGCATGAGAGGTTCCAGCAGTTCCGGCTCTCTCAACTTGCACAGAAAACGAAGGGTTGACCCACGAATGAACTCGTTAGGATGCTGCAGGTCCTAGAGAGAATGGTACAGTAATTCAATTTTATTATTGTAGTGTTGCAGTGATCGACTAACTTTGCGATAAGCATCGCATACGAGAATCATCTCGTGAAGCAGCTTTCCATCTCCCGAGGTCTTCGGCCAAATTTCCCAAAATATCAGTAGCAGTTTCTTGAGAGTGTGGTCATTGGAGGGAAGAACAAAACGAATGATAGTCATGAGTAAGCTGGGTAGCCTCTCGCCATTTAGAACCATTCGAATAATATTCTTCAGTGTTTCTGCCTTCACTCGGTTGTCACCGTGCTCTAAAAATAAGGGATGACTAAAAATTTACAAAATTTTACTTTACTCTACCAACCCAGATCGTTCTTCAGCTGTTGTTCACTCAATGTCTCCAGGTCATAGCTGGCAGTGAGTAATGTATAGCATGGTTGCTCCGCAAAAGTGCTCATAGCTCCAGTTGGCGCCCCTACTGTGTTTCAATGGAGGACAATGCTCGGGACAATGACACTCGTGGTCTGGATATTCTAATTTAGCGTTTTACGGCATGTTTTGTTTCTAAATGAGCGCATAAAGCTGAAAAGGTGTGGTCTAGTGTCTGGAATATCTCAGAAAGCTGTGTGCTTTACCATGGCAGCGGCAGCGCTTAGAGCTAGCCTCAGGTTCAGGCAAATACTAGTCCAACAGCCAGTAAAATCATGGAAGAAGTGTTCAAAATGGACACAAGGTAGCATGACTATCTACTTACCGTATAGATTTGTTTTGAACTCTCCTCTATATATATGCAGTTTGTAGCATCAGTACTTCTAGTCATACAGCTAAAGAGAAAGAAATAGATCCTGGATTGCGCCTTGGAGATTATCCAGTGCTCCCTAGAATATCACATCAAGTACTGCCTCCCACAGGTTGGGAGGATAACCAAGAGAGAAGAAACAGAGAGACGCCCGTGAGCTGAAATCATTGACAATGAATGAGTCACCACATGGTGTGTTTCTGTAGGTGCACGAAGATTATGATGCTCTCAGTGTCTGGATGTATGATGAGGTAGAGGCTAATGGCAAGTACACACTATTGCAGACATTTGGTCAACTGTCTGCAATGCTATCATTGTTGGGTGGATTCATCTATCTATCATACCTATATGATGCGCCATCAAGAGACCCAGCTGTAAGAACACAATTTTTGAGCCCATGTAACTATTTCCATATTATGCTGTTTGTTTGGTCTTTAAAATTTCTATGCTGTGTGTAAAATTTGAGATCAGAAGACTGGTAGAATTTAGCATCATCTGGACATGCACTATAGATGTGTTCATTCACTCAATCTCTTCTTTTCTTCTCAGGCACCACGTCATTTTCCTTTTGATAACCTCTACCTGGAGAGAGGTGGTGATCCCAATAAAGCACCATCGGAAAAAGATCTGAAGGCAAAAGTTCAAATGTCGTATGGCGAAACCAGCTGTTAACATAGAACATATTGTAGGACCAATAGCGTAGCAGCGAGATACTATACCTACCTTGCATTACGTGAGATATCAAAATTAACAATTGTTATGAAACTAAAGATGATGTTTTGATAATACAGTGAAAAATAATGTTAAAATTTCAACAAACGCGATACAGTTTGTGACCTAAAATGAAAAGCTTTAATTAAGCAAACATGTGAGGAAGACAGGGCATGAACAAAAATGATTAAGTGCAGGAACATGATGGAAAGAAAAGTAACCGAGATCCAGACATCAAATGAGAGGATGAGTGAATGATAACGGATCACACATACAGACACATGCATCGGAAATGCTCATTATAAAGAAACACAAACCGTCTAAAATTTACTCTTAGTGATAATGTATAATTACAATAGTACTCGATTGTTAGAGGATCGTACAGCTCTTCCCCTTCTTGGCTTTCTTTGATGGTCCGGGCTTCTGGTATCGTCTAATGGCTCGTACCAAGTCATGAAAAGCTTTGTCCACATGTACTCTGTGTTTTGCGCTGGTCTCAACATACACAATCTGCAAAAAAAAACATAAAAGAACTGGTGGTTTCATGACATAAAAAATCATTGCAGAGGGTAATTTCTTGTGGCTGATTCTAAATAATTATTTTTATAGTGAAAGTGTAACAATTTCTACTAAATTATGCATCCACATAGTATACAGCACTGACAGTGATCACAACGTGTTATTAGTGATGGCACCTCAAGTTTGCATACATACATAAGAATAACAACATTACAGTCAGGAACACAGCAAACACACACATACACACACAACACTCAGCAAAGAAAGAGAGTGATTTGTATGTATAGCCAATGGTTATGCATATCTATGGTATGGTCTAATAGCTACTGTAGTATTTGAGTACATGCATAGGGCTTGCACTGACCTTTAACTGCTTAGCCAACTCCTCTCCTTCTTGATATGTGACCTATAGGAGGAGGAGTGTCTAACAATGCTACCATTGAATAATGACTGACCACTCTCTCACTCTCCAGATCAGCCTTGTTAGCAACCAGCACCATAGGGAACTCACTCCTGTAGAAGATTGTGCATAGTCACGGTAAGCAAGGTACCACACACACACACACACACACACACGTGTGCACACAGTCACAGACGTTCACAGACACAAGAAATTATCATCACTTCTTATTAAAATTAACAACTTGTACAGCAACACAACATATGCTAGAACTTACTTGTCTTTAACTCTGAGAATCTGACGATGGAATTTCGGTATTTCATCAAAACTGTTCCTGTCAATGATCGAATACACCAGCAAGAATCCCTCTCCAGTGTGCATGTACTGTTCCCGCATGGCGCTGAACTCCTGAGAGAGAGGAGAGGAAGATGTGACATAAACTCAACACAGGGTACACTTACTTCTTGACCAGCAGTATCCAGAACTGTTGAAAGAATTAGACAAAAAATAATACATTTGCAACACACAGAGAACATGCATACTAGCCAATCAGCGAGACGCCTAATAAACTAACTGTGATGTCTATGTCAAGCCAAACTGATAATTTACACATTGGCAGCAACCAACACTAAATACAACCACTATGAAGTTAACAAGAGTTGATTGGGCTCACACAGAGTAGCACTATCTCACACATAAGTCACTTCCTGCACTACCAAATACCACACCCACTGTCTAATTCAGCCATCTTATCAACAGGGAGGGACATGGACCCATCTTTCATGCACTTGTCTCTACAGTACACACTCACTGTCTAGAACAGCCACTTCATCATCAATAACACACTGTTTTCGATAGGAGTCTTCAATAGTAGGGTCATACTCTTCTACAAAATGACTCTACAGCAACAAACACCGAGTATAAATCACTCTCCAATAGCTATGATTCACAAACCTGTATGAACTGGATGGTGAGGGCACTCTTGCCCACACCTCCTCCACCAACTACCACCAGTTTGTACTCGGTAAGGTCCTTGTTTCCCGCCATTGATTCTAGTAGGTCACACACGCAGTAACTAAGCACCACACAGCAAATATTTACTCACCGGGTAATTTCTAAAGTCTAGAGATAACGAAAGGGGTGGCCAACACACTGACAGAAGAAACTTGACAAGGTCGATCGGTAATACACAGTACACACGCACACTCACGATATAATGATGCCCGGCTATTTATGGCACCGATTTGTTACTAAATTTAGCAACATGCCCTGCGGCTTCTGCAAAGGAAATGAGATAAACATACATTATAAATGATAGTAGTAGCCGGGTTGGCTGCAGTGAACAGAAGCATGTTCACTACAGCAGTCTGTTTGGCAGCCATGCTTACATGAATGCTAGCACTGAGATGAGTTGAACAAGAAAAATTTTGTGGAAACAGTTGTGTTGTTCTAATTATGAGTAAAATGCAATGCAGCACAAAAGAAACTTAACAAGTAATTATTAATTGCTCAAAAATATTTATAGTTCAGTTGGTACATGTAGCCTTGAACATAGATTTTACAGTACGGGATTATCGGATAAGAAACTAAAATTCTATGCCTTGCTTGAACAAGACTTGATGGAGCCGGACGGAAACCACGTGTTATTAAAAACCACGCCTCTATAATTGAACTAGGCGTGAATATTAATAACCAGTATTTAATATGGCCGAGGCCGATTTAGAGAAGAACCCTCCCCCTTCAGAAGAGGACAGGGAAGAGCCCAGGTTAGTTAGCATAAAGGAGCTACTGTTGAATGTATGCCGTAGTTTATCCTCCAGTCCTGCACCATGCTATGACCTAGTAGAAGGAGAAGATCCTGATGACTTTGTGAGCGTTGAGGTCCCGTCTCTCAACGACGAGGATCAAGGACGGACGGTAATGCCGCTTGCTGGACGACGCGGTGGTCTTCTCAGGCGAGCAAGAAAAACTAAACGTGAAACATCGATTCGAGGGAGCGACGAAGACTACACTTCAGGCGACATATCTCAAGTAAGCAGAGAGACCCTGAGTAACCACGCCCTCATTATAATGCACCATGCACGTAGTTGACAACAGACGAAGATCACTTGTTCTCTTCTGACCCGCCATCTGTCACACAATCAATGCTTCGTGAGGACATGCTAATATCACTGTCCCAGGCAGCTATAGAGGCATCCAGTATCACCACTCTTACTGCACCCTCGGCCGAACTGGTGACCCCTGCTGACGAGGAATCTACCAAAGGTGACTCAGCAATACACATTGATTATTGCGTTGTATATCATTAACAGAGGCTACAAAGGCACGGCTTGGCAGTATGTCAACAGATGAAAGAGAATTCGAAGACGAAGGTATAACAATGAATAACAGAACATTACTGAGACTCTCCCTCACTCCCTCCCTCCCTCTCTCTCCCTGATAGATGTCACTTCAACAACATGGGCAATGCACCACAAGCATGTGTTCATTCTTAGTATATCGGGTAAGCCCATCTACAGTCGATACGGCAAAGAAGAGAAACTGGTCAGCTTGTTTGGCGTGATGCAAGCACTGGTATCTATAGTACAAGACGATAATGACACACTCAGGTCAGATAGCATTTAGATTTTAGTTCGATGATGCTTTATGTTCTCGCCCTCTAGGTGCATAGAGACAGGCAGTCATCGAATCGTGTTTGTATCAAGGCAGCCGCTGGTGCTAGTAACTGCATCACGCTCACGCCAGCAGTCTGAGCAACAGGTGACTGCTACCATCTCATGCTTTTATCATTGCGTTATTATTCTCAACACCAGCTCACTCTTCAGCTTCTCTATTGCTACTACCAGATCATTAGTGTACTCACTAATACCCAGTTACAGCAAATCTTTCAGCGCAGTGCAGGATTTGACCTTCGTCATCTCTTGCAAGGTTCATAATACCTTGTAGTGCTCACATGCATAATTATTTCTGTATTGCAGGTTCTGAGAAATTTATCGATAATATTCTCACACTCACCAGCACTGACCCGTCGTATTTATTGTCAGGAGTGAGTCAATGTCCTTTGTCCCATCTCCTCTATCACTCTCACTTCTCACAGGTACGTTGCTTAGCTCTTCCAGTAGCCGTCCGTCAAGGAGTCACTTCCGCCATTACCCAATGCAAAACTAAGGTTGTCTTTCAACCATAGTTTTGCATATGGCAGCATCATTTTCTCTCATTTCAGGACATGTTGTTTGCTTTGTTGATAGCAAAAAATCAACTTATAACTTATCTGAAACCGAAGGAACACTCCCTTCATCCTATTGGTATAACTTTATCTTTTTTCTACTAAATGCAGTTTCATTTTTTACAGATATTCATATGATTTTCAATCTGGTGGATGCCTCAACTAGTTTTCAAGCAACTGAGACATGGACACCGATTTGTCTTCCCAAGTTCAATGATACTGGATTTCTTCATGCTTACGTGTGCTACCTGCCTGGTGACTCAAATGCTTGCTTGCTGCTTATATCAACGAATAGAGAAAAGTTTTTCGAACTCAAGCAGTGCAAGGAAAGAGTCATAGAGGTATGTGTGTGTTGACTATGCATCACAGCTTAATGCGTTCTCTTTAACAGAAACTAGCTTTAGAACGGTCAGGAATTTTGGAACAAATTAACACAGCCATACAAAAAGCCAACTACAATATCAGTAAGACAAACTTGTTCTGGGAAACCTCTAATTATTCATGCACACATTTGTAGATCACCTACAGGCACCTCAGATCAGACATTTTGTGTACAAATCTCGTAAGACCTCGTGCATCACTTCACCTGAAATGCCGAGCCTCTATTGCGAGGAAGAAGATCGACAAAGGTGAGAGGTCTTTCTCCCTCCCAGCCACCTCTCTACCTCTCCATAGACTGTTTGATCACTACATGATGATGAATCAGAAGCTGCACTCACAAACGTGGCCGACCAAGATACTCTACCATGTAGGGGCTGATGAAGCTGTGCTAGGATGGGTAGGCTCGATCATCTGTACTACATTATAACATTTTTCTTTCAGAGAACGGCAAATTTTGATCTTTATATCGTTTTTGATCCATTAATTTCTAAGCCTCAAGCTATCATGCTCGGAAACAAGCTCATTCGATGGATTAATGTGAGCTCATGATATCAACTGCTAGTGTAATTATTTATTGCTCATTATTCTCTGTTTCTTTAGAAAGAAGAAGATAAACTTATAATCACCAGTACATACACTTTCTAGTATCTTGAGATGTGTGTAGGAATCATTCCATCTTGCTATATTCCTGCCTGTGGTGGGAACCATGGCTGTATTATACATTATGTATAGAATAATATTATTATTATAAATTATGTTCTTCTTGAGCTCATTCTATCACACGTACATGTACCCCTGGTCACACATGCTACTTAAAAAACAAGGGAGTTACTGACAGAGTATTGCAATTACATGTATGTCAGTGAAGAATTATCCATTATAACAAAGATCCGTATTGTCATAAGAAATGTGTCACCAGCATTATGAAGTATTGATATGAGGTTGCCTTGAAATGTTGTGCAGTAGTTAACTTCACCGATACTATAATTGTCTGCTATAAGTATAATTTTTTGTTTTAGGGTTGCATTTGATTATTTTTGCACATAGCATTAGTGTCTCAGGATTACAGATAAATTAATCATCTGTGTAGCACGTTCCCTTAATATTTTTGTCTTCTTAAACAAATTTTTGTGCTGTTACATCACAAAATTTACCATTACACAAGGACTGACTCCATGAGCACAGCCTGGAGCCTCAAATTGGAAAGCCGCACATTAGCACCGGTGTTTTGACCATACATCTTCAAACTAGTTGTAGAGAGTGATTTGGTAAAGCCTGTAGCAGGTATTTGTGAGCCTAAGCATGTTATGGTACAATCCAACCAACTGTCAATAATAATAATATTTATGTTCAAGATAGTTATTGAGTACATACAAGAACAGCATTGTATACCTACAGACTATAATTTATTGAATCTCTTGTTCTATTTCTCCTCATTCTGATGCATGTAGTAAGCTTTCCTCATTCGTCTGTCATGCTCTTTCTTGCTAAAGTACATAATCACACCAGCCGTAATCAGGCCCGGAGCTACGATGAACACATTATCGAAAAATCTCCTAACAGCATTTCCGGGACTCTTTGTCAGCAATCCAGCAAATGTTCGTTGTTCAAATGGAGAAAGAGAGTAGGTGATGACGTGCCTAACACGTACACCTAGGTTGCCAAACTCTTTCATCTCTCTGTAACAAAGGTGGTCTTTAATTAGAGTAAAGAAAAAAGAGTTGTAACTTATGAATTCTCATTTACCTTGCACAGAAAGTACTTACTAACCTTGTACGACAATGCTGCAAGACGAAAGGAGACCAAACTGAGAACACTAGCTCCTATTTTAGCCAAGCAAGGGCGTGACTCGGGGTGTGAGCAATAATACAATTATCAAGTTAGGGCGTGGCTAGTTATTAGTTACTAGTTATTAATTCCTCAAGTCTAGTGTGGTCTTGTCTCCATATACACACGAGGTCTTGAGTGTTTTAGATCAACGACTGTCTGTGGTGAGAGAGATGTCTTCCAGCGACGCAAAGGAGCTTAAAGCTGGACATCCACCTGCTGGTAAAAATATGGTAAAATTGCTAACAGCTGTACATTTTTATTCCGGCATGCAGTGAAAGCTGGTGGGATGCGTGTTGTGACCAAGCATCGACACAAAGATCACGACAGTGATGCTTACGATGAAAAGTACCAGGATTCCGTCAATGCTATGGCGCCTCCAGTCAAGTATAGCCAACACCTCAATAAAATTCAATTGTTATAATAATTAATTTTCTTTGTTTCTTGTTTGATAGGCTTGATGTCAAGAACGAGGTCACACTGCCAGGTGGTGCTGCCAAAATTGGAAAAGTAAGTACCGAGAGTGTGTAGGAACTATTCTCATGTCTCTGTTCATACAGTTGGAGAGTCCTACTCAAGCTGTGAAGTCCTACCATGACAAACCCCAGCCATCTCATTCTTATACTTCACCATCAAAACCTAACGTCCGTATTAACCAGCCACGTAAAAACTGAACACAATGCCTTGCTCACTCATTGTCATTCAGAGGGCATCAACCACTCCAGGGACAATGCTAGCTATAAAAAAAACATATTTGAAAAACCAATGATTGTGTGTATAATCCACCTTTGTACTGACATGACTTTTAATCCACCTTTATACTGACACTGACTCCCACTGTGTAATCGGTTGTATCAAAACAATTTACCCAATACTATTGCTTGTATCGTTATGTGGTTGGTGTTTCTGGTCAAGAATGACCACAATGTCATTTCTTCCCTTCAACTCAAGCTGCACATGTTCCAGGTTCCACCTGCCTCCATGATGGACAGCAGTGGAGCGAATGTGTCCTGCAGTCCGACTGCCGTAAACTGGAATTAATACCTAAAAATTGATGCAAAACTAGTTAAAATCATTCCGCCAGTTCTTACCTGTGCATTGGTTTCTGTGATCCTGTTCACTTTATTACTTAAATCTAAATATCTAACTTTTATTGGTTTTCCAAGCACTCTGCAAGCTCTCTCGTGTTCACTCAATGCTTCCACTGTCAGTGTGTAATATTGACTATGCACTAGCTTTCCTAGGCATACCATAAAGGTTCTAATTATCAGATTCTGTTAAATAATTATTAATTATAACTTACTATGGATGAGGTAATACATTACTGCAGAGCCAGATACAGACACCACTGCTCCATACATAGCTATTTTGATAACTTTGTCAGGGAACTTGAACCACATACTGATCAGTGCTTGTTATCATGTACATGTAGTCCTTGCTGGAATAAATAATTTAACCCCTCGTGTACCGCAGTTATTGCGTCACACCCCATTCTCGTCTAGTACACAAATCGCGTCAGAAGTGACTCGCGCTCGCTCGTTGACAGTGTGAAGAGTCTTGCTTGCCACGCGGTGATCGTCCAGGCTATAGACGTACTTATTCTCTTGTAGGACGTGTGTTTGTGAATCCTTTCGACAATGCCTTCTCGAAAGACGCGCTATATGAAGCTAGACACAGACGAAGAGAACGTTGGAGAAGATGAAGAAGACGAAGCACCTCCGGCTCGTGTTCAACTACACACCTCACAGTATGTCAAAGGTTAGTATCGGCATGTTATCAAAACTAGATGAGCAGTAAACTAGTGATTACAATAGTAGCTTGCTAGCTGCATTGCACAGGCTTACTCATGTTACTCTGTTCACCTTTTCACGTTGTGGTTACAGCTAATAGATGGAATCATATAGAAAATCTGGACGAGTTCTTTGATCGAGTGAGTATTAAAAGCGATATAGAGTTCTACAATGCTTTTGTTTCAATTCATAGGTCTACTACTACCAACAGAATAAGGGACTCTTAGCGATAGCACTGAGCGACACTCTTGAACTAGTGTAAGCCAGATACAAACACACAGTACGTACAAGTTTTGCTTTCTCTCTCGTACAGTCAGTTTGCGTTCATCGTGCTTTTCAGTACATTTGTCCTGACCTGTTTGCGGTTTGATCGTCTCTTCAGAGGTCTCAAGTCTGAGAACGGCACCGCCATTGACAGAGATGTGATACTGTCAGATTTATTTGAAGCGTCCAGATTAAGAAAGTTTGTCACTAGTTGTATTCAGTATTTTTTATTTTATTCTATCTTATTTCAGTATAAATGCAATGCTTGTCTTCATAGTCTTGCTTGCTGGAATATTTTGGTGCCATCGTTTTGGAAGAGCAATTTGGCGGTTCTTTAAATTTTGGGAAATTCGAAGCTTTTTCAAAGAAGTTCTGGACATTACTCCAGTCAGGAATTTTTCCAAAAATTAAACTGGTAGCATGTTTTTTCTGCAGGCAGAGTTGCGTAATTTTGGCTGGAGGGATGTCCTTCAGAGAATGAAGGACGCACAGAAAGAATTCAAAATGAACATTCAGAAACACGAGTTGACTGAACTAGGTAGTACACCATCCTTCTCTTTCTGTTCCTTTCTTCTAATTGGTTGGTTCAACTCTTGTGTTTACATCGTGTCCTGTCCAGACGTGTATCATCGTATGCTACGATTCAAGAACTACATGATAGCGATGGTCAATAAAGATGTGTTGCCAACTAAACTACCAATACCGTTATATGAAGAAATGTAAGTACCTTAAAGTCATCAAAGACTCAGAATACCATTATTTACTACATTATAGTGTGTTCTTCACAAACGGTCTCAAGTATAACTACGAGTTGCTCCTGTTCTGTGAGTTTACAAGGTAGTGGATGTCTTTAACTTATTCTCCGGTTTGTACAGGGGGACCAGGAGCACCTTTTAAAAACAGTTACTACTTACGAGAAGAGTACAAGTCGGCGGCGAAGAAGAACGAACTAATCAGACAGTGAGTAGAAGGAACGATTTTAACACAAGTTCATAACTTGCTAGGTTGAGGTTTCGCATTGCGATTCTAGCTCTGCTCAATCTTCTGTTTTGTCCGTTTATTTTGCTCTATCAAATACTCTACTCCTTCTTCTCCTATGCTGAGGTGAGGGATCCACTCTATATCTGCACCACCATCACTCTCCTCTTCCTCTCTAGCTACTAAAAAGACAGCCAGGCATGTTTGGACGGCGCCGATGGTCATTGTACGGTCGAGTGTTTCTGCGCCATTTCAATGAACTTGATCATGAGCTAATGATGAGATTGAACAGAGTATATGAACATGCTGTCAAGTACATGGATCTATTTGTATCACCAGTAGGCACTATAATAGCCAGGTATGTGTATATACTGGAGTGCTTGTTATTGATTTTGTTTGTTATTTAAGGAATGTTACTTTCTTGGCTGGGTCTCTGCTGGCTGTGCTGCTGGTGATGACAGTGATACAAGAGGACCTTCTCACAGCACAGCATGTCCTCACCATTATCACAGGACTTGGTGAGTGCCTTCATATCTACAGGCCTCTACTATTGCCTAATGTTATTGATAGGTATTACTGTCACTATATGTCGGATATGGATCCCTGATGAGGTATGCACCCCTCACTTTTACTATTACCTTTCTCTCTCTCTCTCTCTCTCTCTCTCTCTCTCTCTCTCTCTCTCTCTCTCTCTCTCTCTCTCTCTCTCTCTCTCTCTCTCTCTCTCTCTCTCTCTCTCTCTCTCTCTCTCTCTCTCTCTCTCTCTCTCTCTCTCTCTCTCTCTCTCTCTCTCTCTCTCTCTCTCTCTCTCTCTCTCTCTCTCTCTCTCTCTCTCTCTCTCTCTCTCTCTCTCTCTCTCTCTCTCTCTCTCTCTCTCTCTCTCCAGCATCAAGAGCTGTGCCCACGACAACTAATGGGTGAGATACTGCAGGGAATCCACTACATGCCAGATGAGTGGAAGCAGCGCCCACACACACTGCAAGTACGAGAAAAATAAGCATGTGTTTGGAGCAGAATCATGTGTTTTTGTTTGTCATAGGTCAGCCGTTCTCTGAGTCAAGTGTTTCAATTGACAGTGGTAAGTGATGTTACTAAAGTCTGTGTTGTATTGGGTAATGGGATTGTACCATCAGGCATATCTGATTGAAGAATTGATGAGTCCCTTAGTGACACCGTTTGTGCTGTACTTCAGCCTGCGAAAGAAAGCTCCTCAAATCATTGACTTTCTGAGAAATTTCACTATTGAAGTCTCTGGTGAGTTTACAAACACATAACCAGCACCCAAGTATCTCTCTCTCCTTTAGGTGTTGGTGATGTGTGCTCTTTTGCAGAGATGGATGTCAGAAAACATGGTCATCCTGATGTAAGCTATCCACTCACTGATCTGTGTCAATTATTTTTCTTCCCCTTACAGTGGCAGCGGACCCAATCAGTCATTATCAGTCGTAACGAGCAAGCTGAACTTGGAAAAACTGAATTATCATTGTTGGACTTTACTGTTAGTTTACTTAGACACACTGTCTGATGTTGCTCTTTCTCTTATAGCGTAAAAACCCATGCTGGGAGCCTAGTGAAGAGGCTAACATGTACATCAGCCAGCTCAAAGAATCAAGTGAGTAGTATCTTTACATTATAAGACCTGTTCACTGTCCTTGCTCATCCAGTGGAAGAAATACGACAGAGACAACTGATGGACTCCCAGCAACCAGCTTCATCACTAACGTCCTCCTCGTTCTACCAGCCACCCACTGCGCCATTACTGACTGTAAATGGACAGGTAGTTCATATTGCACACACATACTGTGACGTCATATCACACACATTACTGCATAGGAAGCAACAGCTACCGGAAGCATCAGTATCCCTGCACGTAATGATTCCAGTATGATCAGATCAATGGGATCTCTCTCAAACTCACTATGGGCGTCAACTACCAGCAGTATCTCCCCACTAGCAGCCCACCAAGTAAAATCACCTTCACACACACTCACTCACTCACTCATTTTTCTTCTCAGGTGCATGATCACCAGAGACACCAGCAGCACATGCACCCACTTACAAACTCTCAGCCCTCTTCGGGTGCACCCATCACACTGACTGTTTATGACGCGTATAGCGATTCCTCCATGACCTCCAGTGAAACACAACTAGACACTCACTCTTCCTCTGCGGCCGTTGAAGAAAGACTCAACTTAACACAGCCATTACTAACATCGTTAGACAACCAGTAGTAGCTCGAGAGCGAGAGGCTACAGTAGTGTAGTGTCAACACCTTGTTCGTGAAATTTGTCACAGCAAAAGGAATTGCGTTATTCGTTCATATTATACAACCGTATTTAGCTACAGGCATTTCAGTAGCACTTTCCTTTACAGATATAAACTCTGATTAATTTATCATGTTATGAAGTAAAATGGTTTTCAGATATTAAGCAAAAATCTATGTTTATGAATGTCCTATGATGCTTTTTCGGTTGTTTCATCATCTTTAGTGGATAGTTCCTTTGTGAAATATTTAAAGATGGAGTCTAAAGATAACCAAGACGTCTCTTCGTGCCTCTTGGTACCTATTACAAAACCGTTATTGTTAGTGATAAAACGTATTGAGTAACCATACCAGCTGATACTCTGGGGACATCATTCCTGTGTGTTTGCTGAGGATGGTCAAGTGGATTATCACTGGTGACCCAGTTTATAGCATTCTGAAGAAAAATGCATGTGTAATTAAATAAAGGGCACCGCAGTCAATTGCATTAATGCACCTCCTTCATCCAGTGCTTAACTGTTCTTTTCAATCTCTCAGCACTGTGTACTGAGTCAGTGAAGGCTACCTTCTGAACTAATTGCTGGAATGCTTCAAAATATGTATTTGCCTTGAAATGAAATTACCATTAAAATGCAGCAATGTTGTGATGAATATTAACATTTACCAGCTCAGTTGTGACTATTCCTCCATAGCTGTGAGCTACTATATAAATCCGGGTTGCTGACGACTTTGTTATAAAGTTCTTCCACACATACTGGGCATGCTCCTCTGGAGTTGAATTTCCCTACAGTAGTAAATTATCGGATATTTCAGATACCCTTCCGTGACGTCCGTATACTGTCTAAACAGCAAGCAAGTTTCTTTGTTCCTACTCGTGTTCCTAAAACTTTATCTTTAGTTCACGTGGCGCTACTCGCTTTCTGCTGAACTTCTCGCGTCTGGCAAGAAGCGCTCATTTCGTTTTGTGTCCGTTTCCTGCCTGCTCGTAGACTTTGTTCTCTGCCAGCTCAGCAGTTGTTAAAAAATGGCCGACGCCAGCCCTAGCAGCGCAAAAGACTTAGAAATTGTGGAAGAGGCGAAAGAAGAAGAAGAGGAAGAAGACGATCAGATTGAAATATCTAATGTCGAGTATAACAAGCTTGACGACCCTATCGAGGACCAACCAGAGAGCTCTGAATCAAATGGAAACGATGAAAGTCGCTTACAAGGCAGTAAAGAATCAAAGAACAACACAGAGAAAGGTTCAAACAGTTTGCCTAAAAGTAAATGGGAAAGAAGCGGTTCCAACACAGCTAGTTTGTCTGAACAAGCAATTCGATCACGTGTCTTTGTCGGCCATCTTGACACCGATCAATGCTCTCGTGTAGACGTGGTGAAGCTTTTCGAAGAGTGTGGGCCTGTATGTGAAGGCCGTCTCCTTGCAACATGGTTACGGATTCGTTCAATATGAGGAAATTGAGTCTGCACTAAAAGCTCTAGAAGATTTGCACGGGAGAAAATTTTTTGGCATGAACCTAGGTATGCATAGTGCAACATTATGACACAGTGCCTTTATGCAACTTGTCTATTTGTAGTGGTGGATAAACCTTTAATGTGGAAGAAGCTTGATGGAGGTAAACTAACCACCAATAGCCACCACTCCTTATCTCTATCTCTACACAGATGAACCTGTAACTACTAAATACACTGGAGGAGGCAGGTCAAAGCCTTTCAGAGAACGGCCCAAACAAAGAACGCGAGAAGAGCATTATGATTGGGATGGGGCACCTGCACGATATCGTGATCCTGACTACGAGAGGTACCTGGAGATGAGATACATGGAAGAAATGCTGGCTGAGCGTCACCACAGTGACCGATACTATGCTCCTCCACGACACCACTATCGACAACCCCCACCTCCAGATTATGGTCATGAGTGGCACGATATGGCACCTCGTAGCAGCTATGCTCGTCCGAGAGACGATCCGTACGATCACATGCCCTTTGAACGAGAAAGACGACAGTACAGTAGATATGGATACTGATATTACTGCATACCACATCTTGATGCCGATTTCATGTATAACATGCTTTTCTAGTGTGCTTGAATGCTCATAACCATGCTTGCATTATGCTTGTGCTTGTTGCCCATTTTTTAAACACTAAACCTCTGAAAGGGTAGTTTGTGAGCTAGCTATGCCAGAGACTGTTAGCTAGCGCTTCACTCACTTTAACAAGCTTTTTCTTTCCTGCAATAAGTTGGTGGTTTAGATTTGTATTTAACACTACCACACTGTAGCCCTCCTGAGGGAGGGAGGGAGAGAAAGGTATCATTATAGACACTAAAACTGTGACACACCTTAACTGCTCTCTGAATAAAGGGCAGCTGTGTTCCACTGTCAAGGCAATCATTAATAATCAAACTACAGAATAATAATAATAATCAATTATGCTATAATCAGGATGTTTAGGATGACCAGATGATCTAAATGTACTATCTAGCAGCTTGCCTTCTTGCCCATTGCCCTGCTCTCACCACTCCACTGCCATGAATCAGCACCATCATTTTGGGTTTTTTTAAATAGTCCTTACTTGCAAAGAAGAAAGAAGATGCTGCTTCTTTCTGTTTCGGGTTTGGTTTCTACAGTACAGAAAGGTCAAGTCGATAAGGAACTAGCAAGCAGCTTGTACTGTATTATCTATGTAGCAAGCATGGTATTGTACTTGTATTGGTACAGGAATTCTCTGTAGATGAGCCTCTGTCTCTAGCAAGGAATAAACATGCTCTGTGATGACCTGTAGTTGAGGTAGTACTGACACTGTCATCTCATTGACTGGTCTACCTCTCCTAGTGCTTCATAGTGGCATTGGTTGTAGGTCTTGTCTCCTTTGATAGCTTCAAATACAAAACCTTCTCCAGAGGTAATGTTTTGCAACTTTCTGTCTAAGTAATGTAATGGTAATACCTAGCCTCGTTCCCAAGCTCAATCCTCTGTAGAGCCTGGGGACGAGGCTATGACTTACCTATAAAAGTGTATCCAAACTCAGCCAGTGTCTCTGGAAATTCATTCATTGGATGTTTTTGTTTTATCTTAGGGATGGCTTTAGCAGGCGGATCTGTTGAGCTTGCCTCTTGCACAGTTGTAGGTTTCTCAATGCTTCCCTCATCCTCTTTTTGCTGCTTGGAATCCTTTTCTTCAGAGCTGTCCATCAGTGTTGGAGCTGATGGTTCCTCTGTGGTTTGTTTGTCATCTTTATTAGTAGTATCTTCGGCAGTATCATTTTCTGGCGGTACGTCTGAGGGTACTGGTACTTTCTCTTCAACCTCTCCCTTAGCTTCCCTTATCTGAGTCTCCTGATCTTCTGGTGAACTGATGCACTTCTGGTCATTTGCCTCAGCCTCAGATTGTAAATCTTGATGAGTTCCAGATTCTTGAATGGTTTCCTCTATTGGAAACGATAGAATAAACTATTAGTCAATTTCAACGCACCCCACCAGTTGATTGTTTGTCTGCCATTATAGAACTGATCTGTTCAACGTGACAAGTTTGAAAAGAGCTGCTCAGCTGCTGCTGGCTGGAGTATATAAACAGTACTACAGCTACCACCCAGCACACTAATGTCATGAGAGGCGTGGTCAAAATTAATGTAGCATAACCATAGATTTATGAGACTACATAACCGGGATTGAAAACAGTGCATGTGCGTTGAAACACTCTGCGTCCGTTGCTAGGGTGGACTTGCAATATGGCTGTCAGCTGCGCAGTAACGGTCAAACGACAAACGCTTAAAGGAGACACCTACACACACAGCAGATGCTGTGCGAATTGGCTTCACACGTCAGAGATGCTTGTTTGTGAGCTGATAGAAGCTTGAGCGATTTTTCGTACTGTGACAGGCCTTTTGCTTTGAAACAAGCAAGAAAGCCGGTATTTCACAGGCACACTGAATACTACAAACAAATGCATCGATGGTACTATACCCATTCAGTTGTATGGAACAATAGTTGATCTTTTAAACTGAAAGGCTGTCTTGGCTCCCAGTTGCTTGGTATTGTCCCTAAAGGGATTCCCGTGAATCAACTAAAAACAGCTAAATTCTCTACTCTAGTGACAATTTTGTTCTACACAAATTGCTAATGCAGCCAAATACTACACTACTTTATACAGGAGGCATTGGTTGACACTTAGAAACAACCAAGTAAACCACCAGAAGCTTTAGTGATTCACAGAAGGGATCCCTGCAAATGCGCTGTTCGTTTGGAAATGAAAAACTGCATGCAAAAGACTCGATCTCGGTTTTAAGCTTTACCATGACTGAGAAGAGAGTGCATCGAGTCTGAAAAGCTGGTTGGATTTCTTGAAGCGCCTTGAGCTTTCCAGCAAACGAGTCACAAAGGCCAAAAATTAGCCCAAAAACCAGCCAAAACCCAGCTTTTTCAATCGGACACGGAGTGCTTCACGAGGTTGGTATGCGTTGCTATTGCTATTGTATGTACTTTATCAACTTTTCCTCACTGTATTTTTCCATTCTTTTCAGCTTTTGTTGAAATTCCTTATTGCTTTTTTCAGCTGTGCAAAATTGAGAAAGTAAATCATTGCATACATTATACAGTACCTATAGCCAGCTGCTCTTGGAGTGCTCGTTCTTTAGCAATAATGGTCTGATCTCTTTCCTTCACTTGTTTTTTCAGTGTTTCTAATTCAGCTCTCTGCTGCTTCAGTTCAGCTAGTGTCTCCAGAGTGTTAATGTGTGGTAATGGCTGTTGTTTGCACTGCTCTTCCATCCTTCTTGCCAGTTCTCTGCTACTCGGTCGTTGATCAGGAATGTCTCGCAGACATTGGACGATAATAGTGAAAAGAGGATGGCGATGGCCACCCATCTGATTCAGTGAACTACGACGCTTGCCAACCTGCATCTCCTTTTTCTTGAAATCCTCCTCAGTCACAGTGGAATCTTGAACATAAGGCGGTTCTTGATTTATCAAGTATATGGCAAGATGGCCAAATGAGAATATATCGAGCTTATCACTGTATCTTGGCGGTCGTGCAAGTGACTCTGGAGGCATGAAGTCTGGAGCTCCAGGACACAATGTTCTAGTTCGCACTAGTGCTGCTTCTCTGTCAAACAGCTTAGCTACTCCAAGGTCAGCAATCTTTGCTCTGAGAGACTCAGTGAGCAGCACATTGCCAGCATTGAGGTCACGATGTATGATGGGGATGGAGTGGAGGTAAGCCAGACCATAGGCCACATCTCTGAGAATGCTGGTCTTGTAAGGGAGAGGGATGTCGCGGTATGTTTTCATGCAGTGCTCCAGGTCCATGTGCATGTACTCCATGATGAGGCCGATGTCTGCCTCGTCACGACCATAATGAACTCCCATGAACTGGACTATGTTGGGATGGCGAAGACCACTGTGGAGCTCACACTCTCGTCGAAAACTGTCGATAACTCCTTTTCTCTGCTGTGCTCCTACTGGCTCATGTCCTCCTCTTCCGACCAGTATATCGTGGAGGCGCTTGGCAATACAAGGAAGACCATTGACTCGTACCTCGTACACTATACCATAGCAACCTTGTCCTCTCGCCTTTCCGTCGCCTAAACCTTCAACAGACTTAATTTCACTCTTGTCAGCCATATCAGGGGACAGGGGCACCCGGTTCGGAAACTATGCGTCTCGCTATGCGTAGATAAGTAACTATAATAACACGGAAACCATAAACTCACGCATACTGATTGTTATCATGGCTTCGAGAAAGCAGTTCAAGCTTCCGCCTCTGAAACTGACTGTGCGATCGACATCTGGAAAGACAATTTTAAAAAGTGTCAAGAGAGGGAAATTTGAAGTAGACCTGCAACGCACTGCGCCCGGCATTGTCACTCATGATGATTCTAGCTCGGATTCCAGCCGAGATTCCAGCATAGCAGCAAGTGGAAGTCAGAGCTATCTTCCTATTGAGCAAGAAGTACATCATGGTGTAAGTCTACACTCAATCAAACAGCAATCTACAGCATCTGCGTGGGAATCGATTCGTAGCAGGCTCTTGCATATAGACCCCTTGCGGTTAAACCGGTTGACGTCACAAGACCACACCCACCACTTCCGGGCAATAGCGGCCGCCATGTTGGTGTACCATGCATAATCGTTAATACATGTACAGTAATGGTGATCTGTGCAGTTATTGCCTTCTTGAAAGTTTGTGAAGCTGTCTAAACTTTTGTAGTTCAGCATTTGGTCTCTTCAGTACGGACTGGGGTACAGAATCAAGTAGACGCAGACCGTGCACTGTTGTTATCGCTGGCCACTTCACTACGTCGTCGTCCCACAGCATCTCCTCGTATGGATCGACTCCGCCAATGAGACTGATCTTTTCGGTGTATCTTGTTTTTGCGGCATCGTTCAAACTAGCTGCATAGCCAGCGTTAAAGCGCTTCTTCGTACACTGCTGCATTGCAATAGATTATGCGCGCCGTACGTGGTACACCAACATGGCGGTTAACAACCGTTGCTATGAATAAACTACGCGAAAAATGACGTAATTGCAAGGGGTCTATAGTGCAGTTGAAGGGTATAGTATGTTCCTTTCTTCTAATTGGTTGGTTCAACTCTTGTGTTTACATCGTGTCCTGTCCAGACGTGTATCATCGTATGCTACGATTCAAGAACTACATGATAGCGATGGTTAATAAAGATGTGTTGCCAACTAAACTACCAATACCGTTATATGAAGAAATTTAAGCGCCTTAAAGTCATCAAAGACTCAGAATACCATTATTTACTACATTATAGTGTGTTCTTCACAAACGGTCTCAAGTATAACTATGAGTTGCTCTTTTTCTGTGAGTTTACAAGGTAGTGGATGTCTTTAACTTATTCTCCGGTTTGTACAGGGGGCCCAGGAGCACCTTTTAAAAACAGTTACTACTTACGAGAAGAGTACAAGTCAGCGGCAAAGAAGAACGAACTAATCAGACAGTGAGTAGAAGGAATGAGTTTAACACAAGTTCATAACTTGCTAGGTTGAGGTTTCGCATTGGGATTCTAGCTCTGCTCAATCTTCTGTTTTGTCCGTTTATTTTGCTCTACCAAATACTCTACTCCTTCTTCTCCTATGCTGAGGTGAGGGATCCACTCTATATCTACACCATCATCACTCTACTCTTCCTCTCTAGCTACTAAAAAGACAGCCAGGCATGTTTGGACGGCGCCGATGGTCACTGTATGGTCGAGTGTTTCTGCGCCATTTCAATGAACTTGATCATGAGCTAATGATGCGATTGAACAGAGTGTATGAACATGCTGTCAAGTACATGGATCTATTTGTATCACCAGTAGGCACTATAATAGCCAGGTATGTGTATATGCTGGAGTGCTTGTTATTGATTTTGTTTGTTATTTAAGGAATGTTACTTTCTTGGCTGGGTCTCTGCTGGCTGTGCTGCTGTTGATGACAGTGATACAAGAGGACCTTCTCACAGCACAGCATGTCCTCACCATTATCACTGGACTTGGTGAGTGCCTTCATTTCCACAGGCCTCTACTATTGCCTAATGTTATTGATAGGTATTTACAGTCACTATATATGCGGATATGGATCCCTGATGAGGTATGCACCCCTTATTTTTACTATCACCTTTCTCTCTCTCTCTCTCTCTCTCTCTCTCTCTCTCTCTCTCTCTCTCTCTCTCTCTCTCTCTCTCTCTCTCTCTCTCTCTCTCTCTCTCTCTCTCTCTCTCTCTCTCTCTCTCTCTCTCTCTCTCTCTCTCTCTCTCTCTCTCTCTCTCTCTCTCTCTCTCTCTCTCTCTCTCTCTCTCTCTCTCTCTCTCTCTCTCTCTCTCTCTCTCTCTCTCTCTCTCTCTCTCTCTCTCTCTCTCTCTCTCTCTCTCTCTCTCTCTCTAGCATCAAGAGCTCTGCCCGCGGCAACTAATGGGTGAGATACTGCAGGGAATCCACTACATGCCAGATGAGTGGAAGCAGCGCCCACACACACTGCAAGTACGAGAAAAATAAGTATGTGTTTGGAGCAGAATGATGTGTTTTTGTTTGTCATAGGTCAGCCGTTCTCTGAGTCAAGTGTTTCAATTGACAGTGGTAAGTATTGTTACTAAAGTCTGTGTTGTATCGGGATAATGGGATTGTACCATCAGGCATATCTGATTGAAGAATTGATGAGTCCTTTAGTGACACCGTTTGTGCTGTACTTCAGCCTGCGAAAGAAAGCTCCTCAAATCATTGACTTTCTGAGAAATTTCACTATTGAAGTCTCTGGTGAGTTTACAAACACATAGCCAGCACACAAGTATCTCTCTCTCCTTTAGGTGTTGGTGATGTGTGCTCTTTTGCAGAGATGGATGTCAGAAAACATGGTCATCCTGATGTAAGCTATCCACTCACTGATATCTGTCAACTATTTCTTCCACTTACAGTGGCAGCGGACCCAATCGGTCATTGTCAGTCATTGTCAGTCGTAACGAGCAAGCTGAACTTGGAAAAACTGAATTATCATTGTTGGATTTTACTGTTAGTTTACTTAGACACATTGTCTGATGTTGCTCTTTCTCTTATAGCGTAAGAACCCATGCTGGTAGCCTAGTGATGAGGCTAACATGTACATCAGCCAGCTAAAAGAATCAAGTGAGCAGTATATTTACATTATAAGACCTGTTCACTGTCCTCGCTCATCCAGTGGAAGAAATACGACAGAGACAACTGACGGACTCCCAGCAACCAGCTTCATCACTGACGTCCTCCTCTTTCTACCAGCCACCCACCCAACCCCTCGCGCCATTACTGACTGTAAATGGACACACACATACTGTGACGTCATATCACACACATCACTGCATAGGAAGCAACAGCTACCGGAAGCATCAGTATCCCTGCACGTAATGATTCCAGTATGATCAGATCAATGGGATCTCTCTCAAACTCACTATGGGCGTCAACTACTAGCAGTATCTCCCCACTAGCAGCCCACCAAGTAAAATCACCTTCACACACACACACATCACTCATTTTTCTTCTCAGGTGCATGATCACCAGCAGCACATGCACCCACTTACAAACTCTCAACCCTCTTCTGGTGCACCCATCACACTGACTGTTTATGACGCGTATAGCGATTCCTCTATGACCTCCAGTGAAACACAACTAGACACTCACTCTTCCTCTGCGGCTGTTGAAGAAAGACTCAACTTAACGCAGCCATTACTAACATCTTTAGACAACCAGTAGTAGCTCGAGAGCGAGAGGCTACAGTAGTGTCAACAGCTTGTTCGTGAAATTTGTCACAGTAAAAGGAATTGCGTTATTCGTTCATATTATACAACCGTATTTAGCTACAGGCATTTCAGTAGCACTTTCCTTTACAGATATAAACTCTGATTAATTTATCATGTTATGAAGTAAAATGGTTTTCAGATATTAAGCAAAAATCTATGTTTATGAATGTCCTATGATGCTTTTTCAGTTGTTTCGTCATCTTTAGTGGATAGTTCCTTTGTGAAATATTTAAAGATTGACTCGAAGGATGACCAAGACGTCTCTTCGTGCCTCTTGGTACCTATTACAAATCCATTATTGTTAGTGATAAAATTATCGAGTAACCATACCAGCTGACACTCTGGGGACATCATTCCTGCGTGTTTGCTGAAGATGGTCAAGTGGATCATCACTGGTAACCCAGTTTCTAGCATTCTGAAGAAAAATGCATGTGCGAATGAAGGACACTGCAGTCAATTGTATTAATGCACCTCCTTCATCCACTGCTTAACTGTCCTTTTCAATCTCTCAGTACTGTGTACCGAGTCAGTGAAGGCTACCTTCTGAACTAATTGCTGGAATGCTTCAGAATATTTATTTGCCTTGAAATGAAATTACACATTAAAATGCAGCAATGTTGTGATGAATATTAACATTTACCAGCTCAGTTGTAACTATTCCTCCATAGCTGTGAGCTACTATATAAATCCGGGTTGCTGACGACTTTGTTATAAAGTTCTTCCACACATACTGAGCATGCTCCTCTGGAGTTGAATTTCCCTACAGTAGTAAATTATCGGATATTTCAGATACCATTCCGTGACGTCCGTATACTGTCTAAAACAGCAAGCAAGTTTCTTTGTTCCTACTCGTGTTCCTAACACTTTATCTTTAGTTCACGTGGCGCTACTCGCTTTCTGCCGAACTTCTCGCGTCTGGCAAGAAGCGCTCATTTCGTTTTGTGCCCGTTTCCTGCCTGCTCGTAGACTTTGTTCTCTGCCAGCTCAGCAGTTGTTTAAAAATGGCCGACGCCAGCCCTAGCAGCGCAAAAGACTTAGAAATTGTGGAAGAGGCGAAAGAAGAAGAAGAGGAAGAAGACGATCAGATTGAAATATCTAATGCCGAGTATAACAAGCTTGACGACCCTATCGAGGACCAACCAGCTGAGAGCTCTGAATCAAATGGAAACGATGAAAGTCGCTTACAAGGCGGTAAAGAATCAAAGAACAACACAGAGAAAGGTTCAAACAGTTTGCCTAAAAGTAAATGGGAAAGAAGCGGTTCCAACACAGCTAGTTTGTCTGAACAAGCAATTCGATCACGTGTCTTTGTCGGCCATCTTGACACCGATCAATGCTCTCGTGTAGACGTGGTGAAGCTTTTCGAAGAGTGTGGGCCTGTGAAGGCCGTCTCCTTGCAACATGGTTACGGATTCGTTCAATATGAGGAAATTGAGTCTGCACTAAAAGCTCTAGAAGATTTGCACGGGAGAAAATTTTTTGGCATGAACCTAGGTATGCATAGTGCAACATTATGACACAGTACCTTTATGCAACTTGTCTATTTGTAGTGGTGGATAAACCTTTAATGTGGAAGAAGCTTGATGGAGGTAAACTAACCACCAATAGCCACCACTCCTTATCTCTATCTCTACACAGATGAACCTGTAACTACTAAATACACTGGAGGAGGCAGGTCAAAGCCTTTCAGAGAACGGCCCAAACAAAGAATGCGAGAAGAGCATTATGATTGGGATGGGGCACCTGCACGGTATCGTGATCCTGACTACGAGAGGTACCTGGAGATGAGATACATGGAAGAAATGCTGGCTGAGCGTCACCAAAGTGACCGATACTATGCTCCTCCACGACACCACTATCGACAACCCCCACCTCCAGATTATGGTCATGAGTGGCACGATATGGCACCTCGTAGCAGCTATGCTCGTCCGAGAGACGATCCGTACGATCACATGCCCTTTGAACGAGAAAGACGACACTACAGTAGATATGGATACTGATATTACTGCATACCACATCTTGATGACGATTTCATGTATAACATGCTTTTCTAGTGTGCTTGAATGCTCATAACCATGCTTGCATTATGCTTGTGCTTGTTGCCCATTTTTTTAACCGCTAACCCTCTGAAAGGGTAGTTTGTGAGCTAGCTATGCCAGAGACTGTTAGCTAGCGCTTCACTCACTTTGACCAGCTTTTTCTTTCCTGCAATAAGTTGGTGGTTTAGATTTGTATTTAACACTACCACACTGTAGCCCTCCTGAGGGAGAGAGAGAAAGGTATAATTTACATGTATAGACACTAAAACTGTGACACACCTGAACTGCTCTCTGAATAAAGGGCAGCTGTGTTCCACTATCAAGGCAATCATTAATAATCAACCTACAGAATAATAATAATAATCAATTATGCTATAATTAGGATGTTTAGGATGACCAAAATAATGATTTAAGTGTAGTGCGATGTAATATCTAGCAGCTTGCCTTCTTGCCCATTGCCCTGCTCTCACCACTCCACTGCCATGAATCAGCACCATCATCTTGGGATTTTGTGAATAGTCCTTACTTGCAAAGAAGAAAGAAGACGCTGCTTCTTTCTGTTTCGGGTTTGGTTTCTACAGTACAGAAAGGTCAAGTTGATAAGGAACTAGCAAACATGGTATTGTACTGGTATGGAAATTCTCTGTAGATGAGCCTCTGTCTCTAGCAAGTAATACACATGCTCTGTGATGACCTGTAGTTGAGGTAGTACTGACACTATCATCTCACTGACTGGTCTACCTCTCCTAGTGCTTCATAGTGGCATTGGTTGTAGGTCTTGTCTCCTTTGATAACATCAAATACAAAACCTTCTCCAGAGGTACTGTTTTGCAACTTTTTGTCTAAGTAATGTAATGGTAATACCCAGCCTCATTCCCAAGCTCAATCCTCTGTAGAGCCTGGGGACGAGGCTATGATTTACCTATAAAAGTGTATCCAAACTCCGCCAGTGTTTCTGGAAATTCATTCATTGGATGTTTTATCTTAGGGATGGCTTTAGCAGGCGGATCTGTTGAGCTTGCCTCTTGCACAGTAACAGTTGTAGGTTTCTCAATGCTTCCCTCATCCTGCTGCTTGGAATCCTTTTCTTCAGAGCTGTCCATCATTGTTGGAGCTGATGGTTCCTCTGTAGTTTCTTTGTCATCTCTATTAGTAGTATCTTCAGCAGTATCATTTTCTGGTGGTACGTCTGAGGGTACTGATACTTTCTCTTCAACCTCTCTCTTAGCTTCCCTTATCTGAGTCTCCTGATCTTCTGGTGAACTGATGCACTTCTGGTCATTTGCCTCAGAATGAGATTGTAAATTTTGATGGGTTCCAGATTCTTGAATGGTTTCCTCTATTGGAAACGATAGAATAAACTATTAGTCAATTTCAACGCACCCCACCAGTTGATTGTTTGTCTGCCATTATAAAACCGGTCTGTTCAACGTGACACGTTTGATAAGAGCTGCTCAGCTGCTGCTGGCTGGAGTATATAAACAGTACTACAGCTACCACCCAGCACACTAACGTCATGAGAGGCGTGGTCAAAATATTCAATTAATGTAGCATAACATTATTATGTACTGCATGTACAAGAACTGAAAAAATGAGTGGGAATGATAATTGTCAATTTGTGAAGGAAATAAAACAAGTCAAAGAGTGATTTTAGTTTTTCTCGCTGTTCGTTTTCTCAGCAATACAGCTCTCTTGGAATTTATTTGATTCTCGTGCAGCGCCAAGTGAAGATCCAGTGCTTCGATATTGAGGTTGTAGATATTCGAGAACGCGTTGGCCCGGGGACGACTAGTGAATGAACTGTTGCAGCGCGGACAGCTACACGAGTCGATGAACTCGGTTGACGCATGCATCGCAGAGGGCCGCTCCTTGTTGCAAGGAGACTCTGCCGTAGACAAGATGCCGGATTGATCCGCGAGCCACTCGGGCAGGTGTGCATCCAGAGGAGACGTAATGCAATAGAGACGAGCACACAGAAGTGACTCGGTCGATGACTCCTTCCAGTTAGACATCAGTGTTACTGTACTGCAGTGCTTGTATTAATATCTATGATATTACACTGTGTTGTGTGCAAGGCGCACGGTTTTTATAGCAATCGAGTCGTGGTACGCATGCATGACGCATAATCGCGTAATACATTGCTGAATGGTGGTGATACATACAGTAAATAAACTGTCTGAAGCTAGATCTGGCTCATTCTACATGTTGTCATTGTGCGGCAGTAGTCAATTTCTCACACTCCACCACCACTCCTGGTGACTGGAGTAATCTCCTTCCGTTTTCTCTCTACTATGACCGCCATTCTGCTGTGGGCAACTTCACCGGTTTTCAATGCACTCATCAACTATAGAAAATAAAATCATTCTCTCTTTTTCATCAGAGTATCAGTTACCTGTAAGAACTCTTCCTCTTCGATGGTAGCGTTCTTGTTGATATCAACCTCGGCAATCAGGTCTCTCAGCTCAGCATCTGACACAGCTTCTCCCATGTCTTTTAACGCCTGACGGAGGTCATAGATTGAGATGTGTCCATCTCGATCACGATCAAGGCTGTGGAACACTTGAGCATAGTGCTTTGCTTCTTGGTATGTCATTTTAATGTCCACATCTCTAACATCAGTTGTTGCCTTAAGCCCCATAGTCTGAAGAAACTGTTTGCCTAATTCCATTTGTGCCTGGAATACAAACCAACAATAAAGTGTGAGAATTGTTTATGCGTGAAACTCACAGCCTTTTCTTTCTTGCTCCAGCCCAGCTCTTGAGCCATTATCTCCACTATTCGAGGCAGTACGTCCTCAGCACTTTGGACATTGAGGAATGCCAGACTGGTCCGGCGAGCCAGTACATCAACCACAGTGCAGGCATACTCCTTTATTGCCCATTTGACATCAGCTTCAATATATGGAAACTCTTGGATCAGTCGCTTCCCCTTTACAGGCCATCTCTTGCCAGTGAAGGCAGCTAACTCAGCAACCTTGGGAGCTTTGTCACCATAGTTTCTAGCCAAATGTTGAGCAACCTGGAGGAGAAAGAACATGAGTTGGAGATAGAACAGTCCAGACTCACATCCACATCCACTCCATAGTCTTGCACTAGTCTGATGAATGTTGTTGGTTGCCAGCCATCTCCACCCATTAGTATGAACCCATCTGTCTGGCAGCCATGAGGATCATTCAGTCCACCAACCTCTACCACCTTATCAACAGTGTCCTGAGCCATTGAACGATATGTGGTCCACTTGCCTAATAATAAGGTATATTAACTGGTTAGTAGTAAAGAATACATTTAAAAAGGTCATTTTACACCTAGAAGGGGTTGTTATTTTTCAAAACTGAAAGTACACAAAACAGCTTGAGGTTCACAGTAGCGTACATCCTGTGTTAGCTACAGTCAGCAGAAGTCATACACAGCCTAGCACAGGGAGCCCCACAACCATATAAAGAATACCAGTAATTTTGCTAGCAGACGAAGAGCATTCATTTTAGAGCTTGATCATACAAACCAGAATTGCACATTCATTTTACAGTGTTCTCTAATCTACAAAGATTGTAGATATCGAAACTAAGATGTAACATCACTATATTAGGTTAGTGACTGTCAGTGATCTTATTTACACAACGCACATGCAGTAGATAACCTGCGATTACACAGGCACATGGTAAACTACTGGGAAGTGATAGTTTTTGTAAAAATATCCACCTCATCCTGGTTGCTATAATAATATTATTGATTTCAGCTGTATTTACTCCAAAATAAACCACACACACAATGGATAGATAGGTCAGGGGAGAAAGGGCAACAGGGCATGTACCTCCAGCAATAGTGACCATCTTGCTCTTGCTAACTTCAATGACATGGTTGCGAGAGATTGACTGAGTGTTTTTCGAGTTAGGGTCACTGACCAGTGGACGTATGCCGCTCCATGCTGCTAGGACATCACCACGACGAACTGAGAGAACAACATCAAGTTGATGTAACTGGTATTGAGCTAGCTATGTGCATGTGATATGCTGCATCAGCAAGTGTACTGTAAACTATTTGTTACTTCACCTGATATATCCGGACTGAGATAGTCCTTGACCTCCTTCAAGATGAAGCGAATATCCTCCTCTCTGGCATGAGGGTTAGGGGTCACATCAGTGGGAGAGTCCGTAGTGCCAGCAATGCTCCTGCCTAGCAGAACGATAGAATGCTCTATTAACTATTCAACCAGCCATAACTCCCTTATGATAAATTATACTCATAACATGCAATAGTTTATTGTAATCAATAGCGCAACATTGAATTTCCAGCTAAACGGGTGTTCAGAAATTAGCAAAAGAGAATTTTCCTTGCAGGAGAGTCTTATTGTCTAACCAAGTTTTTATATCTACTGCAGAAAGAAAATTCTCTCTTGCTGAGAAGGTACTTTCAGCACAGAAAGGTTTTCGACAGCCAGGATTCCACTAATTAGATGATGCAGTGCACTTCATACTATGTTTGTTCTTGCATAACACACCTTCCCAGGGTAGGAAAAAGATGACCCTGCCATCACTTGTAGCAGGATCAAGCAGACCCATGGATCTAGGGCTGTAGTAGGCAGGTAGAACAACATGGACACCGGCACTAGGCTGACAGATTGGAGCTACTGAGGGGTCATCCATCTTCCTTATTTGGTCTGTAAATGGGCCTGGAGGAGAACACCAAAGATGGCATTTATCACCCAAAGTGAAGTATAGCAAACACAGTAACTAATCAATAGTGGTGCTTACTAACTATCACCAGCTCACCGGTTGCATTCACCACCACCCTGGCTAGCACGTCCCACTCCCTATTAGTCAATGTGTCTCTGACGTGAGCTCCTCTGACCACGCCCCCTTCATTTATGAGAGAAAGCACCTCAACATGATTGGCTAAGGTGGCTCCTTCACGAGCGGCAGTCATGGCGATAGCTAGGTTCATACGAGCATCATTGTGCTGCCCTGTGAGAGAGAGAGAGAGAAGTCATACAAAATTTGAAAAATGGTTTTCCCTGATGATGTCCCTACTCACCATCATAGTAAACAATAGCTCCCACTAAACGGTCTGATTTCAACATGGGAAACTCTTCAAGAGCTTTGGACTTTGACACAAAATAGCTTTTTTTGACAAGTTTCTTGCCTGATATTAAATCATACATCTTTATACCAAACCAGTAGTAGGGTACCTGCCACCACCTAGGAACAGGAGGGTATGTTAGATAAGACAGCTTGATCTCTCTTACCGATACACAGGCAGCATGATCGGTAGAGGGTGGGAAAGATGAGGTGCAATATTCAGTAGGTTAGCACGCTCATGCAGTGCCTCCTTCACTAGTCGATACTGGATGAGAAAGAAATTATCATAGCTATGCTCAGAGTAAAGAAAACTCTTCTTACTAAGAGACACAGGCTATGTAGTGTGTGTATAAAGCAAATGCACACACACATTGTACCAATCAGTTAAACATTGCATTTTCCTGGCTGCGTATGCATGCCAGTTGGCAGGCTAGTGGTACCATGGTTACCATGTACCTGTTCAAAATCTAGACCCATTATTGCCTTCTGCAAGTATCGGACACCTCCATGAATGAGCTTAGTGCTGCGACTACTGGTGCCTGCACTGAAGTCATCTCTCTCCACCAGAGCTGTCTTGAGACCTTGAAGATCGAGAAGCAGAGATCACGAGCAAGAGCAGAGACTGCTACAATATACCTCGTGTGACTGAGTCCAGTGCTACACCACACCCAGTGACCCCACCCCCTATCACCAGCACATCAAACACCTCGCTCTCCTGCAGTGCCTGCACTTGCTCTAGTCTAGCAGTATGTGAGAATGATCAAACAAACACGTTGAAACCAACTGCTAGTTATCACCTGGATGGAACTGGTAGCTCCTTTCTCAGTTTACGTGCTGGTTCTGCAGCATGCACTTCAAACACGTTCAATGATCGCTCATCCTGATCGGTATATATGACATAAATGTAAACTCATGTGTAAACACAATAATTATTGATACTACTTTTCATAGTTGCAGTTATAGACTGTTCCCTCCGTACCACACACTCGCTTACCTTGCTTCGTAGTGTTTTCCATGCCCCATAACCCACCACGCCAGTCACCAATGCCCCTGTGACTCGGCTCAAGTTATGTGCCATCGCATTCCTGACCGATTGGCGATTGTTCCGTTATTTTCTAATTATGCGATAAACAAAATGTAGGTGGGGCTTGGTTGAGTCGGTCTGATCTATATCTGGTGAGCGAGACTAGGTGGGGCTAGCTAGCAACCATGGATGAGTCGCGAGATCTGCAGTGCTCTTTGTGCTCTCAGCCCTATCGTAGTCCCAGGACTCTACCATGCTTACACTCTTTTTGTGAATCGTGCTTGGAAAAACACCAGCAAGATGTCTGTGGAGCAGAGCTCACCTGTCCAGTTGTGTTCTGTCAGCAGACTGCTGGCAACACTGCACCAAAGGATCTCTCAAAAAATGTCTGGTTAGAAACCAGAATCCAGTTAGACGCAAAGCTTGAAGTACTGAAGAAAAACTGTTGTGTCTGTGACGAAGAAAAACGCACTGACGTGTTTTGCAGTGAGTGTGGTATCTCAATGTGTGGTGACTGCACAACCAACTGGCACAATAGAAACAAGCTCTACAAGAACCACTCCTTAGTGCCTATCACAGAGGAGTCAGATGATAAACTGAGGGCAAACATTGCAGATCGATTATCTGAACCACTGGAAGAAGAGAGATGCAGTCAACACGCAGGGAAACTGTGTGAATTTTTCTGTGCACAATGCAACAAGCTCTCTTGCTCTGCTTGTCAGCTGACAGGATGCTGTAAAGGCCACGAATTTGCTTATCTTCCTGATTTTGTCAAAACGACTAAAGACAAGCTGCAATGCTCAGTTCAAACCCTCAGTGGCCCGGTCAAGAAGCTAGCAGAGGCTTTAACTGAATGTGAGAAAATGGCTGATCAAGTATCTGCTCGTGAGAAGAAAGTAGAAGAAGAGATTGAAGCTGCTGTTAATGAGCGAATAGCGTCTCTGATGAAACAAAAGCATGAGCTACTAGAGCAGTGTCATGATATCGCAAGGAGCAAGCACACTCGTCTTAGCCTCCAGATCGAGCAGCTCAAGAGAACGAAACAACAAATGGAACACTGTACTGAAAATGTTGCTGCATCTTGCAGCAGCCACACTGCTGCAGACCTGCTTCCTGTCAAAGAGCTGATGATGAAGCGAATTGAGAACTTGAGTAAGGTGTTTGAGGGTGAAAAGCTTATTCCATGCACTAGCAGTGGGATCACTACTATATTCCACACTCTACCTCAGCTTGGAGACGTGTCTAATGGATGCTATCCACCACTATGTGTGCTGGAGGTACCTGCTGGTAAACCAGTCAAGTTTACAGTAGGTAGTGAAAAGAAGCTACGGCTAGTCACTATGAATGAGGCAGGAGAGATGCTTGAGAAAGGAGGAGAGCAAGTGGAAGCTCATCTGAGCAGCAATGATGTATCAACCTCCATGGAGGTAGTGGACAATCAGGATGGCTCCTATCAGCTCATGCTTACTTCAGATGGTAAACCAGGAGAACATCAACTTGCAGTGAAAATTCATGGCTGTCATGTTCTGGGTAGTCCCTTCAGAGTTACTGTTGAAGGGCAGTTTGATTCAGAGATAAAGCAGATCCAGCCGCTACTATCTCAGCCTCTGAGGGAAGGAGATCTCTGGTGAGCAGTTACTGTTATCGGTGCTGTATGTTACACTTTGTTTCATAGGTTTGTTGTTGCCCTGAAATGGTTTGAAAAATGGAAGAAATATGTTGGTTTTGAGTCCTTTGACATAAGGTTTACTGGAAAGAAAGAATATTTTCCTGGATCGATTGATAACTCTGCCTTATTCAAAAGTGTGGAAATTATTTTTAATAATGTGTTGCAATTATGTTTGCTATAGATACGTTGGATTTAAAAGATGATCTCAAAGAGGGATTGGATTATGCTGTACTATCTGAACCTGCTTGGAACATATTTTTCTCCAAGTATGGCTGCTCTCAGCCTATTTCAAAGTGAGCTAGCTCATATTGATTATATGTATAACCATGGTATAACTGTTGGATCATCAGAAAAGTTGTGTTGTGTGGTACACAGCTCATTGTAGCAGTATATCCGGAGTGCAAGAGCATTATAGCTGCAGACTATACAACACAGAAACAGATCATATCTCCTCTTCTACGTCAGGGATTAAGAAAAGGTGATTTGTGGTGAGCTGTTGCCTCTTCTCTTACTCAAACATTTTGACCTGTACCTGTTTGCCAGGTATCTTGTTGATCAGCGATGGTTGAAGCAATGGAAAAAGTATGTTGGGTTTGAAACAAGGGCCTTTAGATATGCTTGGATAGAATTGACATCTGCTGGGAATCAGGAAGCTCATCCTGGTCCAGTAGATAACGCTGGACTTTTGAAATGTACGGTACAGTCTTTACAACAAGTACTGTACCAACTAGACATCTTCAGCTCCACAAAGTGATATCTTGAAGGATCGTCTAGTGGAGGGGCTACACTATGCTGTGGTACCTAATGCAGCATGGGAATTGTTACATGGTTGGTATGGGCTCTCACACGGTAGTAAACCCATTAAGAGGTAATAATTTTTCTTCTTTATATCTAGTTTTCAGTTTTTTTCTCTCAGGTATGTTGTGGAGAATGGTAGTCTTGTGAGCCACCTTAAGGTGGAGGTATACCTGATAGAGTTCAAGTTGTGTGTTCATCCACATGTAAATGAATTGAAGGTTGAATTTTTTAGCAGTGCCTGCACCATCGGTAAGACCCATTATAGCTATGTGCAACTTACAAAGTCATTTTATTACCATGTCAGGTGAAGTCCAGGCTAAGATGTGTTTATTGTTTGATGAGCCTGCCGAGACAGAGTGTCGATTGTGGCAGCAATACAGGACTAACACCAAGGGCGCCCTTGCTAACACATATGAGTTACTCTCTGATCTATCACTTACTATATCAGATGCAGGGTTGTGTAGTAGACAGGTAGGTGTGGTTTTAGATGACAGCAATAATGATGTATCGCTTCACATCCATAGGTTATCATGCTTGAACTAAAAGCAGCCAATGGTATTTGGTCACGAGATAAACCACTAACCACACCTAAGGCAAGCTGCATGTATTATTCAACATTTTTCTATTATTTTCTTATGTTTCAACAGAAATGATATCACTCCCAAGTATGCACAGCATCACATTCTGCTAACTTAATGACAATTTTTGTAAACAATTTCAAAATTGATGTGTAAATGAAACACCGAAAAAAGCAACAAACACTAAAAATTAATGACTCTCAAGATTAATAGGACTAGACAGCTAAGGCAAGCATCTATAACTAGAATTCGTTGTTAAAATAATTATTTCATGGGTATGTGGTGAAACCTGTAAAATAATTTTTTTAACACAAAAATTTTTTTACATGAAATTTTTCTGATAGTCAGTGAATGAAGCAGTGGTGATAAAATGGTTACTGAGTAAGTACGGCTCTGTTGTTCTTTCATAATCAGAGAATCAATAACTTAGTCAGAAAATTAACAAATAATACTGGGTTGGTAAAATCAAAAAAATGTGACTCGTCTTTAAGTGCTCAATCAACTTCATCCACAAAAATCAGAATTACATAAATGTACACATGTACCTAGACACAAAGTTCTCTCATAATCTCATAATCACAAACAACTCTCATAATCACTAATGAGAGTTGTTGTTTACTTCATCAAGAGGATTGGTTGGGATGAGTTTGCAACTGCCGTGTGAATGATAGTTTCTTAGGCTGTGGTGATAACACAGAGCGATCAGGTTAGATACTGAAAGATTTGCTGTTGTGTTTAGCAGAGCCAGTTAGCATTGCCTGCATTGGTTGTGTCAGCATATGCTACTCTTCCTCTATCTTTTCTCTCAGCTGCCATGGAATGTTTGTTTTTTATTCAGTGGCTTCTGATTACAATATAATTATTCACCTGCAATTTCTGCTGCAGGTCTTCATCCTTGATATTTCTTCACTTTTCTTTTTATTGAAATACAGAATGCCGAGGAGAATGCCATTTTATTGCATTTGCATTCAGCCGGCCGTTTGCATTCCTGCAATCTGATCGTTCCGTTATTTTCTAATTATACGACGAACAAATGTAGGCTGGGCTAGGCTAGCAAGAATGGATCGGGATCTCCAGTGCTCTTTGTGCTCTCAGCCCTATCGTAGTCCCAGGACTCTACCATGCTTACACTCTTTTTGTAAATCGTGCTTGGAGAAACACCAGCAGGATGTCTGTGGAGCAGAGCTCACCTGTCCAGTCGTGTTCTGTCAGGAGACTGCTGGCAACACTGCACCAAAGGATCTCTCAAAAAACACCTGGTTAGAACACAGGATCCAAATAGACGAAAAGCTTAAAGAATTTAAAGGAAATTGTGGTGTCTGTGACGAGGAAAGACGCACAGAAACGTTTTGCAGTGAGTGTGGTATCTCAATGTGTGGTGACTGCACAACCAACTGGCACAATAGAAACAAGCTCTACAAGACCCACTCCTTAGTGCCTATCACAGATGAGTCAGATGATAAACTGAGGGCAAACATTGCAGATCGATTATCTGAACCACTGGAAGAAGAGAGATGCAGTCAACACGCAGGGAAACTGTGTGAATTTTTCTGTGCTCAATGCAACAAGCTCTCTTGCTCTGCTTGTCAGCTGACAGGATGCTGTAAAGGCCACAAATTTGCTTATCTTCCTGATTTTGTCAAAACAACTAAAGACAAGCTACAATGCTCAGTTCAAACCCTCAGCAGCCCCGTCAAGAAGCTAGCAGAGGCTTTAACTGAATGTGAGAAAATGGCTGATCAAGTATCTGCTCGTGAGAAGAAAGTAGAAGAAGAGATTGAAGCTGCTGTTAATGAACGAATAGCGTCTCTGATGAAGCAAAAGCATGAGCTACTAGAGCAGTGTCATGATATTGCTGCAAGGAGCAAGCACACTCGTCTTAGCCTCCAGATCGAGCAGCTCAAGAGAACAAAACAACAGATGGAACACTGTACTGAAAATGTTGCTGCATCTTGCAGCAGCCACACTGCTGCAGATCTGCTTCCTGTCAAAGAGCTGATGATGAAGCGAATTGAGAACTTGAGTAAGGTGTTTGAGGGTGAAAAGCTTATTCCATGCACTAGCAGTGGGATCACTACTATATTCCACACTCTACCTCAGCTTGGAGACGTGTCTAATGGATGCTATCCACCACTATGTGTGCTGGAGGTACCTGCTGGTAAACCAGTTGAGTTTATGGCAGGTAGTGAAAAGAAGCTATGGCTAGTCACTATGAATGAGGCAGGAGAGATGCTTGAGAAAGGAGGAGAGCAAGTGGAGGCTCATCTGAGCAGCAATGATGTATCAACCTCCATGGAGGTAGTGGACAATCAGGATGGATCCTACCAGCTCATGCTTACTTCAGATGGTAAACCAGGAGAACATCAACTTGCAGTGAAAATTCATGGCTGTCATGTTCTGGGTAGTCCCTTCAGAGTTACTGTTGAAGGGCAGTTTGATTCAGAGATAAAGCAGGTCCAGCCGCTACTATCTCAGCCTCTGAGGGAAGGAGATCTCTGGTGAGCAGTTACTGTTATCGGTGCTGTGTGTTACTCTTTGTTTTATAGGTTTGTTGTTGCCCTGAAATGGTTTGAAAAATGGAAGAAATATGTTGGTTTTGAGTCCTTTGACAGAAGGTTTACAGGAAAGAAAGAATATTTTCCTGGATCGATTGATAACTCTGCCTTATTCAAAAGTGTGGAAATTATTTTAAATGATATAGTGCTATTGTGTTTGCTATAGATACATCGGCTTTAAAAGACGATCTCAAAGAGGGGTTGGATTATACTGTAATATCTGAACCTGCTTGGAACATATTTTTCTCCAGGTATGGCTGCTCTCAGCCTATTCCAAGGTGAACTACAGTAGCACATCTCAAACCATTCCATGGTTTTATGTATAAATCAGAAAAGTTGAATTGTGTGGTGAACATCTGATTGTAGCAGTATATCCACCAGACTATACAACACAGAAACAGATCATATCTCCTCTTCTATTACAGAGTTTTAAAAAAGGTGATTCGTGGTGAGCTGTTGCCTCTTCTCTTACTCAAACATTTTGACCTGTACCTGTTTGCCAGGTATCTTGTTGGTCTGCAATGGTTGAAGCAATGGAAAAAGTATGTTGGGTTTGAATCATGGGACTTGGGATCTGCTGGGAAGCAGGAAACTCATCCTGGTCCAGTAGATAATGCTGGACTTTTTAAATGTACGGTGCAGTCTTCTACAACAAGTACTGTACCAACTAAACATCTTCAGCTCCACAAAGTGATATCTTGAAGGACTGTCTAAGGGAGGGGCTTCACTATGCTGTGGTACCTAATGCAGCTTGGGAATTGTTACATGGTTGGTATGGGCTCTCACACAGTAGTAAACCCATTGAAAGGTAAGAAATTTTCTTCTTTATTATCTAGTTTCTGTTTTTTTTCTCTCAGGTATGTTGTGGAGTATGGTGTTTATTGGACGCAAATTAAGGTGGAGGTATACCTGGTAGGATTCAAGTTGTGTGTTCATCCACAAATAAATGAATTGAAGGTTGATTTTTTTAGCAGAGCCTGTACCATCGGTAAGACCCATTATAGCTATGTGCAACTTACAAGTCATTGTTATTACCATGTCAGGTGAACTCCAGGCTAAGATGTGTTTATTGTTTGATGTGCCTGCCGAGACAGAGTGTCGATTGTGGCAGCAATACATGACCAACACATATGAGTTACTCTCTAAACTATCACATACTATATCAGATGCAGGGTTGTATGATGGACAGGTAGGTGTGGTTTAGATGACAACAATGATGTATTACTTCCACATCCATAGATTATCATGCTTGAACTAAAAGCAGCCAATGGTATTTGGCCACGAGATAACCACTAACCACACCTTAGCCAAGCTGCATGTATTATTCAACATTTTTCTATTATTTTCTTATGTTTCAACAGAAATGATATCACTGCCAAGTATGCACAGCATCACATTCTGCTAACTTATAATGACAATTTTTGTGAATAATTTCAAAATTGAAGTGTAAACAAAACACCGAAAAAGTAACAAACACTAAAATTAATGGCCCTCAAATAGTAGTGGTTAGGACTAAACAGTTAAGGCAAGCATCTATAACTAGAACTGTCGTGTGAATGATGGTTCCTTAGACTGTGGTGATAACACAGAGCGATCAGGTTAGATACTGACAGATTTGCTGTTGTGTTTAGCAGAGCCAGTTAGCATTGGTTGTTACAGCTCTATCTCTTCTCTCTGCTGCCTCTTATCCATGCATGGAAGGTTTTTATTCAGATTAATTCTTTCCAATACTAATCTTGTAGACTTAGACGCTGTGACAGCACTGAAATGAAGAAAAGAGATTTTAGTGACATTACAGCATTTTCACACAACAGCTCTACTGAAGTACTACACAACTTACTGCATTTTAGTACCACAATCACTATGAGAGTGCATCTTTTCATTTACAGTATTCTCACACACTAGCTCCACTGATTCAGAATTAGTATGCAACCTACTGCAATTTAGTCTCATTTCAGTGCTGTCACAGTATTCTTACACATCAAGTCCACCAGATTAGTATGCAACTTAGTCTCAAGATCACTATGAAATGGCATTTTCTCTTAAAAGCACTATTAAACTACTCATACAGTCAAGCTACACTTCATCAGCGCTTACCAGATTGCAAGGTCACTGGAAGAATTTTGCAACTGTTTGCTATGATTAGCTCAGGACTATTTCAGTGGATGGTACAATTCATTGTAACAAACCATTGTACTACAATTAGACCATGTGTGTTACGCACTTCTAGTGTGTTCATTGTTATAATAAAATAATTATTGTGATACGAAAATATAATATAATTGTAACAAAATACTTATTGTGTGACTGGGACTAGTAACTACTTAGCTATAATCTGTTTTGTTCCGATTTGCCAGACCATCACTTTTTCAGTTGCACCTATGGACATAACACCATCAAACCAAGCAGCACGTTGTCACTCATTATGACAAACCTGATGTTCATTCTCCTAGAACAAAATAGGAGTTTAGTAATAACCCTTTCTGATTTCACAAAATTAATAGCCTGAGAGAGAGAGAGAAAGTAATTAATTTCGATAACCTTAAATCTAGGGCTACACACAAAACAACATGAACCAGAAAGCCTATTTATGCCCATCATTATCATTAGTAGATTATACAAAACCATCATTATAAAAGGCCGTAGCCAGGAATTTACAGAAAGGGCTCTTTTTCTTGTGGTGCAGACCACTGATGGCCATGTGAATTGATTTTTTTGCGCTAATTCTCGTGAACAGTCGCGTAGGACTACCTATAGATGTGCTATTTTCACTGAAAACAAGCTGCTTCAATTTTGGCTAAGGAATTGGACCTCTTGTTAAGAAAAGTGGACCTTTCAGGAGACTGGGCGGTTCTTCAGAATCCCGTGAGCTACGTGTGTTGTTAAAAGAAAGACACATTAAATTTTGCGCGAATATTTTTCTACCCATTTCGCTGCATTCATCCTCCGCAATTAATTTCATGCATCAGTAGCCTAATTTTAACTATTGTGCAACAGAGGCTAGATAGCCATACACGTGTGTGCTTATTGGTACTAGGTAAAGTGCTCAGTAATTTTTGTACAAGACAACCTTCTTTTCAGTTTGTGATTACAAGTGTGCTGTTCATGCAGCTAGCCTAGTCAGGTGTGGCCTGACTATTCACGTTCACAGAATAGTCAGGGGACATTAGAATACTGTACCTTAGGAATTTGATTACGCAACGCAGATGTAATTTTCGTAGGTGTGACTAACCCACGTGTTACGCGATGGCGCTGGCAGCGGCTGTACGTTCCCAATCAGAAGCAATGGCAGTGGTCTGTCTTGGCTGTAGAGTACTGACAAAGAGAAGCTCAGACACTCGAGAGACTCACCACAATCGCCAGGTATCATAGCTAGTACTAGGTTACGCCCACATTATGTCATCACTACATTCTTCATAACCACTCTGCAATCTAATTGGTTCTGCAAATATAGTTGCAGATCGAGGTACAGGTACAGTATTCTGATGTCCCCTGACTATTCTTTGAACGCGAATAGTCATGCCATGCCTGACTACTGTTAGCCTCGGATACGTTAACAAGACAAGCATGAAACAAATTCTCTGTCAATTAAAGCAGCTGAATGCGTACTAGCTATAGAGAGCTATATAGGAGCGGTCTATTTACAGGAAAACCAACAACAGTGCTACTCTTAATGCTCCTAATACAATCTGACCATTTCTACATACTGATAGACTCACCAGTTTTACTCAGAGATCATGTAGGTGTTCAGGACCTTTGATTCACGATCACAGACACATTCAGCCGGTTCTAGCTGAGATTTCTCCTCGTTACAACACCTTTTCATTGTCACACAGAAGTTTAAAAGGCTGGTCCACTTGGCTCGTAGTAGAATAGAATGCCAGACAGCAGAAATAACTCGTCTTCAGTGGATTTTAAGCTAGGATTACCCGAACTATTCTTTCTTGCTGCCCTGGTTCCTAATTATGCGATCAACAAAATGTAGGAGGGGCTAGCAAGCATGGATCTCCAGTGCTCTTTGTGTTCTCAGCCCTATCGTAGTCCCAGGACTCTACCATGCTTACACTCTTTTTGTGAATCGTGCTTGGAGAAACACCAGCAAGATGTCTGTGGAGCAGAGCTCACCTGTCCAGTCGTGTTCTGTCAGCAGACTGCTGGCAACACTGCACCAAAGGATCTCTCAAAGAACACCTGGTTAGAACACAGGATCCAAATGGACGAAAAGCTTAAAGAATTTAAAGGAAGTTGTGGTGTCTGTGACGAAGAAAGACGCACAGAAACGTTTTGCAGTGAGTGTGGTATCTCAATGTGTGGTGACTGCACAACCAACTGGCACAATAGAAACAAGCTCTACAAGACCCACTCCTTAGTGCCTATCACAGATGAGTCCGATGATAAACTGAGGGCAAACATTGCAGATCGATTATCTGAACCACTGGAAGAAGAGAGATGCAGTCAACACGCAGGGAAACTGTGTGAATTTTTCTGTGCTCAATGCAACAAGCTCTCTTGCTCTGCTTGTCAGCTGACAGGATGCTGTAAAGGTCACAAATTTGCTTATCTTCCTGATTTTGTCAAAACAACTAAAGACAAGCTGCAATGCTCAGTTCAAACCCTCAGTAGCCCGGTCAAGAAGCTAGCAGAGGCTTTAACTGAATGTGAGAAAATGGCTGATCAAGTATCTGCTCGTGAGAAGAAAGTAGAAGAAGAGATTGAAGCTGCTGTTAATGAGCGAATAGCGTCTCTGATGAAGCAAAAGCATGAGCTACTAGAGCAGTGTCATGATATCGCAAGGAGCAAGCACACTCGTCTTAGCCTCCAGATCGAGCAGCTCAAGAGAACAAAACAACAGATGGAACACTGTACTAAAGCTGTCTCTGCATCTTGCAGCAGCCACACCGCTGCAGAACTGCTTCCTGTCAAAGAGCTGATGATGAAGCGAATTGAGAACTTGAGTAAGGTGTTTGAGGGTGAAAAGCTTATTCCATGCACTAGCAGTGGGATCACTACTATATTCCACACTCTACCTCAGCTTGGAGACGTGTCTAATGGATGCTATCCACCACTATGTGTGCTGGAGGTACCTGCTGGTAAACCAGTCAAGTTTGCAGTAGGTAGTGAAAAGAAGCTACGGCTAGTCACTATGAATGAGGCAGGAGAGATGCTTGAGAAAGGAGGAGAGCAAGTGGAAGCTCATCTGAGCAGCAATGATGTATCAACCTCCATGGAGGTAGTGGACAATCAGGATGGCTCCTACCAGCTCATGCTTACTTCAGATGGTAAACCAGGAGAACATCAACTTGCAGTGAAAATTCATGGCTGTCATGTTCTGGGTAGTCCCTTCAGAGTTACTGTTGAAGGGCAGTTTGATTCAGAGATAAAGCAGATCCAGCCGCTACTATCTCAGCCTCTGAGGGAAGGAGATCTCTGGTGAGCAGTTACTGTTATCGGTGCTGTATGTTACACTTTGTTTCATAGGTTTGTTGTTGCCCTGAAATGGTTTGAAAAATGGAAGAAATATGTTGGTTTTGAGTCCTTTGACAAAAGGTTTACTGGAAAGAAAGAATGTTTTCCTGGATTGATTGATAACTCGGCCTTATTCAAAAGTGTGGAAATTGTTTTAAATGTGCTGTATTGCTATTGTGTTTGCTATAGATACATCGGCTTTAAAAGACGATCTCAAAGAGGGATTGGATTATGCTGTAATATCTGAGCCTGCTTGGAACATATTTTTCTCCAAGTATGGCAGCTCTCGGCCTATTCCAAGGTGAACTACAGTAGCACATCTCAAACCATTCCATGGTGTTTGTATAAATCAGAAAAGTTGTGTTGTGCGGTGAACAGCTCATTGTAGCAGTATATCCAGACTATACAAGACAGAAACAGATCATATCTCCTCTTCTACATCAGCGATTAAGAAAAGGTGATTCGTGGTGAGCTGTTACCTCTTCTCTTGCTCAAACATTTTGACCTGTACCTGTTTGCCAGGTATCTTGTTGATCAGCGATGGTTGAACCAATGGAAAAAGTATGTTGGGCTTGAAACATTGGACTTGAGATCTGCTGGGAAGCAGGAAGCTCATCCTGGTCCAGTAGATAATGCTGGACTTTTTAAATGTACGGTACAGTCTTTTACAACAAGTACTGTACCAACTAAACATATTCAGCTCCACAAAGTGATATCTTGAAGGACCATCTAATAGAGGAACGAGACTATGCTGTGGTACCTAAAGCAGCGTGGGAATTGTTACATGGTTGGTATGGGCTCTCACGCGGTAGTAAACCCATTGAAAGGTTATAATTTTTCTTCTTTATTATAGTTTTCAGTTTTTTTCCTGTCAGGTATGTTGTGGAGTATGGAAGTGTTGTGAGGCACCTTCAGGTGGAGGTATACCTGGCAGAGTTCAAGTTGTGTGTTCATCCACATGTAAATAAATTCAAGGTTGGATTTTTTAGCAGAGCCTGTACCTTCAGTAAGACCAGCTATGCGCAACTTAAAAATCATTGTTATTACCATGTCAGGTGAAGTCCAGGCTAAGATGTGTTTATTGTTTGATGTGCCTGCGGAGATAGAGTGTCGATTGTGGCAGCGATACATAACAAACTCGTATGACTTACTCTCTAAACTATCACATACTATATCAGATGCAGGGTTGTATGATGGACAGGTAGGTGTGGTTTACATGACAACAATGATGTATCGCTTCACATCCATAGATTATCATGCTTGAACTAAAAGCACCCAATGGTATTTGGCCACGAGATAACCACTAACCACACCTAAGGCAAGCTGCATGTATTATTCAACATTAATTTTTTTCTTATATTTCAACAGAAATGATATCACTGCCAAGTATGCACAGCATCACATTAGTGTTCACTGCTAACTTATAATGACAATTATTTTTTGTGAACAATTTCAAAATTGAAGTATAAATGAAACACCGAAAAAAGCAACAAACACTAAAAATTAATGACTCTCAAATAGTAATGCTAAACAGCTAAGGCAAGCATTTGTAACTAGAATTCGTTGTTAAAATAATTATTTCATGGGTATGTTAAACCTGTAAAAGAATTATTTTAACACGAAATTTTTTACTTGAAAATTTCTGATTTACAGTGAATGAAGCAGTGGTGATAAAATGGTTACAGAGTGAATGGCTGTGGTACGGCTCTGTTGTTCTTTCATAATCGGAGAATCAATAACTTAGATAGATAGAAATCAATAACTTAGATGGGTTGGTAAAATCAAAAAATAATTCAAGTGCTCGATCAACTTCATCCTCAAAATCAGAATTACCTAGACACAAAGTTCTCATAATTACTACAATGAGAGTTGTTGTTTACTTCATCAAGAGGATTGGTTGGGGTGAGTTCGCAACTGTCGTGTGAATGATGGTTTCTTAGGCTGTGGTGATAACACAGAGTGATCAGGTTAGATACTGACAGATTTGCTGTTGTGTTTAGCAGAACCAGTTAGCATTGGTTGTGTCAGCATATGCTGCTCTTCCTCTATCTTTTCTCTCTTCTCTGACTCTCTCTGCTGCCTCTTATCCATGGAATGTTTGTTTTCATTCAGTGCCTTCTGATTAATTCTTTCCAATACAATTATTCACCTGCAATTGAATCAGCATTCTTCCTTCGCTTTTCTTTTATAGAAACAGATTTTATCGTTAGTCTGCTGCTAAGGGTGCAGGGGTGCTTGCAACTAGCAACAGTGTGGCTGCTATGAGTGTGTGGTTGCTGACTGTTTACACGATAAACCACAGCCAATAGCAACTGTATACTCAGCAATGGCGCTGCCTTTGCCAACATGCAAACTTCGCCATCACATGCTGGATCTGGACGTCTACGCGATCGCCAACACATGGGCTATACCGTAACAGAACGATTTTTCTAAATAAACGCCACACTGCCGAGAAAAACCGGAAAATCCATGCGCGAGATCAGTGCGAATATTAAAATTTAGCCTCGTACCGGGTTTTGCAGGTTGCTTGACCAAACAATACCCTGTACAGTCTGTACTGCAATTTTAGCGAATCTTGCAAAATTTGCCAAGCATGTCAACGTCCTTGCACATGCGCAATAGCTAGTTAAATAACTTTTTTGTATTATTCTAGCTATTGCGCATGTGCAAAGGGTGTTTCGTGCACAATACATTTTGCAAGATTCATTACAGTTGTTTGCGAAGATCTTGCATAAAAGCGAAAGCGGAAGTAAGACGTTGGCCAATCAAACGCACGTAAGCGTGACTAACTGAAGCTAGCTGTACACGTGACGAAAAGTGAATTTGATTGGCCAGCGTCACACTTCCGCTTTCGCTTCCGTTAAGCGTTATGCAAGTAAAACTGCAGTATTCGTCCATATAGTTATCACGTGATTGCCATGGCAACTGTTTTAAATCGAGTTTTTCGGCGGGCGCGGGACGCCTGTTCGTTACGAACAGTACAGGCGAGGACGAGCCACGCCCGTCTAGGCTGGGCAAGCAAGCATGGATCGGGATCTCCAGTGCTCTTTGTGCTCTCAGCCCTATCGTAGTCCCAGGACTCTACCATGCTTACACTCTTTTTGTGAATCGTGCTTGGAGAAACACCAGCAAGATGTCTGTGGAGCAGAGCTCACCTGTCCAGTCGTGTTCTGTCAGGAGACTGCTGGCAACACTGCACCAAAGGATCTCTCAAGAAATGTCTGGTTAGAAACCAGAATCCAGTTAGACGCAAAGCTTGAAGTACTGAAGGAAAACTGTGGTGTCTGTGACGAAGAAAAACGCACTGCCGTGTTTTGCAGTGAGTGTGGTATCTCAATGTGTGGTGACTGCACAACCAACTGGCACAATAGAAACAAGCTCTACAAGAACCACTCCTTAGTGCCTATCACAGAGGAGTCAGCTGATAAACTGAGGACAAACATTGCAGATCGATTATCTGAACCACTGGAAGAGAGATGCAGTCAACACACAGGGAAACTGTGTGAGTTTTTCTGTGCACAATGCAACAAGCTCTCTTGCTCTGCTTGTCAGCTGACAGGATGCTGTAAAGGTCACAAATTTGCTTATCTTCCTGATTTTGTCAAAACAACTAAAGACAAACTGCAATGCTTTGTTCAAACCCTCAGCAGCCCCGTCAAGAAGCTAGCAGAGGCTTTAACTGAATGTGAGAAAATGGATGATCAAGTATCTGCTCGTGAGAAGAAAGTAGAAGAAGAGATTGAAGCTGGTGCTAATGAGCAAATAGCATCTCTGATGAAGCAAATGCATGAGCTACTAGAGCAGTGTCATGATATCGCAAGGAGCAAGCACACTCGTCTTAGCCTTCAGATCGAGCAGTTCAAGAGAACAAAACAACAGATGGAACACTGTACTGAAGCTGTCTCTGCATCTTGCAGCAGCCACACTGCTGCAGACCTGCTTCCTGTCAAAGAGCTGATGATGAAGCGAATTGAGAACTTGAGTAAGGTGTTTGAGGGTGAAAAGCTTATTCCATGCACTAGCAGTGGGATCACTACTATATTCCACACTCTACCTCAGCTTGGAGACGTGTCTAATGGATGCTATCCACCACTATGTGTGCTGGAGGTACCTGCTGGTAAACCAGTCAAGTTTGCAGTAGGTAGTGAAAAGAAACTACGGCTAGTCACTATGAATGAGGCAGGAGAGATGCTTGAGAAAGGAGGAGAGCAAGTGGAGGCTCATCTGAGCAGCAATGATGTATCAACCTCCATGGAGGTAGTGGACAATCAGGATGGCTCCTACCAGCTCATGCTTACTTCAGATGGTAAACCAGGAGAACATCAACTTGCAGTGAAAATTCATGGCTGTCATGTTCTGGGTAGTCCCTTCAGAGTTACTGTTGAAGGGCAGTTTGATTCAGAGATAAAGCAGGTCCAGCCGCTACTATCTCAGCCTCTGAGGGAAGGAGATCTCTGGTGAGCAGTTACTGTTTTTGTGCTGTAAAATGTTACACTTTGTTTTATAGGTTTGTTGTTGCCCTGAAATGGTTTGAAAAATGGAAGAAATATGTTGGTTTTGAGTCCTTTGACAGAGGGTTTACTGGAAAGAAAGAATATTTTCCTGGATCAATTGACAACTCGGCCTTATTCAAAAGTGTGGAATTATTTTAAATGATGTATTGCTATTGTGTTTGCTATAGATACATCGGATTTAAAAGACGATCTCAAAGAGGGATTGGATTATGCTATAATATCTGAGGCTGCTTGGAACATATTTTTCTCCAAGTATGGCTGCTCTCGGTCTATTCCAAGGTGAACTACAGTAGCACATCTCAATCATCCATGGTTTTATGCATAAATCAGAAAAGTTGTGTTGTGTGGTGAACATCTCATTGTAGCAGTATATCAACCAGACTATACAACACAGAAACATATCATATCTCCTCTTCTATTACAGAGTTTTAAAAAAGGTGATTCATGGTGAGCTGTTGCCTCTTCTCTTACTCAAACATTTTGACCTGTACCTGTTTGCCAGGTATCTTGTTGATGAGCGATGGTTGAAGCAATGGAAAAAGTTTGTTGGGTTTGAATCATGGGACTTGACATCTGCTGGGAAGCAGGAAGCTCATCCTGGTCCAGTAGATAATGCTGGACTTTTTAAATGTACGGTACAGTCTTTTACAACATGTACTGTACCAACTAAACATATTCAGCTCCACAAAGTGATATCCTGAAGGACCATCTAAAGGAGGAACTAGACTATGCTGTGGTACCTAATGCAGCTTGGGAATTGTTACATGGTTGGTATGGGCTCTCACACGGTAGTAAACCCATTGAAAGGTAATAATCTTTCTTCTTTATATAGTTTTCAGTTTTTTTCTCTCAGGTATGTTGTGGAGTATGGTACTTATGTGAGGCACCTTCAGGTGGAGGTATACCTGGCAGAGTTCAAGTTGTGTGTTCATCCACACATAAATGAATTGAAGGTTGGATTTTTTAGCAGAGCCTGTACCATCGGTAAGACCCATATAGCTATGTGCAACTTACAAAGTCATTGTTATTACCATGTCAGGCGAAGTCCAGGCTAAGATGTGTTTATTGTTTGATGTGCCTGCGGAGACAGAGTGTCGATTGTGGCAGCGATACAGGACTAACACATATGAGTTACTCTCTAAACTATCACAGACTATATCACATGCAAGGTTGTATGATGGACAGGTAGGTGTGGTTTAGATGACAACAATGATGTATCGCTTCACATCCATAGATTATCATGCCTGAACTAAAAGCACCCAATGGTATTTGGCCACGAGATAAACCACTAACCACACCTAAGGTAGGTATTATTCAACATTTTTCTATTACTTTCTTATGTTTCAACAGAAATGATATCACTGCCAAGTATTAAGTATGCACAGCATCACATTCTGCTAACTTATAATGACAATTTTTGTGAACAATTTCAAAATTGAAGTGCAAACGAAACACCGAAAAAAGCAACAAACACTATAATGAATGACCCTCAAAATTAATAGTAGTGGTTAGGACTAAACAGCTAAGGCAAGCATCTATAACTAGAATTCATTGTTAAAATAATTATTTCATGGGTATGCTAAACCTGTAAAGAATTATTTTAACATGAAATTTTTTACTTGAAAATTTCTGATTTACAGTGAATGAAGTAGTGGTGATAAAATGGTTACAGAGTTGAATGGCTGCAATGTGGCTCTGTTCTTTCATAATCAGAGAATCAATAACTTAAATAGAAATTAACAAAATAATAATGGGTTGGTAAAACAAAAAATATGTGACTCGTCTCGATCAACTTCTTCCACAAAATCAGAATTACCTAGACACAAAGTTCTCATAATTACTATAATGAGAGTTGTTGTTTACTTCATCAAAAGGATTGGTTGGGATGAGTTCGCAACTGTCGTGTGAATGATGGTTCCTTAGACTGTGGTGATAACACAAAGCGATCAGGTTAGATACTGACAGATTTGCTGTTGTGTTTAGCAGAGCCAGTTAGCATTGGTTGTGTCAGAATATGCTGCTCTTCCTCTGTCTTTTCTCTCTGTAGCCTCTTATATATCCATGGAATGTTTTTTTACACAATTATTCACCTGCAATTTCTGCTGCAGGTCTTCATCCTTGATATTTCTTCACTTTTCTTTTTTATAGAAATAGAGAATGCCGTTAGTCTGCATTTACCTGTTTTGTCATCTATTAGCAAAGACTGCAATCTGATTGGTCAGTTACAGCGAGTCACTGTTAATCATGTTATCGCGATCATAATTATCGAACCCCGCCTTCGATTCATCATGGCTTCCAATCCCATCGACGAATTCGAACTCAGTTGTTCTCTCTGCTCACAGCTTTACTCGTCGCCCAGGGTGTTGCCTTGTCTACATTCCTTTTGTAGAGCGTGTTTGGAGAATCACCAGAAGAAAGTCTGCGGAGAGGGAGAAGAGTTAACCTGCCCCATCAACTATTGCCAGGAAAGCGCTGGTGAAATCGCCCTTGATGAATTGCCTACAAACGTTTGGCTGGAAGGCAAGATAAGCGTGGAAACCAACATTGGACGAATCTTGAAAGGAAATTGTAACATTTGCGATGAATCAAGCTCTGCTGCAACATTTTGTACCGACTGTGGTATAGCGTTGTGTGGTGGGTGTGTAACCAACTGGCACAATAAAAACAAGCTCTACAGGAACCACTCCTTAGTGCCAATCTCTGAATCGGTTGAAACAACAAAACCAGCTTTAGTAGAACATTTTGCTCAATCAGTGCAACAGAAGGGTTATTGCAGCAAGCACGGCAAGAAGGAAGCCGAGTTTAAATGTCAAGATTGCAATGAGATTCGTTGCTACCTGTGTTGCTTATCTGGCTGTTGTAAGAATCACAATTATCAGTCCATAGCTGACCTTGCTGAAGATACAAGAAGCAACCTAAAGGATTCTGTCCAATCCCTCACAGATCCCTCAGAAAAACTGAAGGTATTGCTCTCTGAATGTAAGAAGACAAAGGATCAATTGACTGCTCATGAGAAAGAGTGCGAGGAGACAATTGAAGCTGTGGTTAGTGATCGTATAGCTGCCTTAATGAAACAGAAAAAGGAGTTACTAACTCGGTGCCGCACTATTGCACAGAGCAAGCAAACTCGTCTTGACCTCCAGATAGAGCATATACAGGGAATGACACAGCAATTAGAGCATAGCTGTACTGTGGTGTCTCAAGCTTGTAGCGACTACACAGACACTGAGCTGCTGGCAGTTAGTGATGAAATGGTACAGCGTCTTGAGAAGTTGGACGGAGAGTTTGAAAAGGAGAAACTGTATCCGTGCACAACTGATGCAATAGTGTCTACCTTCAATGACCAGCAAACTAGGCTTGGTGAAATCTTTGAAGGTTGTTACTCTCCGAATTGCACTCTTGAAGTACGTAATAACACAATTACCTGTTCAGTCAACAACGAAACGAAGCTTCGACTAGTCACACAAAATGAAGAGGGAGATTTATATACAAGAGGAGGGGACAAGGTGGAGGCCCAACTCATAGGAAGTCATGGTGAAGTACCAGTGAAAATATTGGACAATGATGATGGTACATACCAACTCTTGTTCACTCCAAACTCGGCTGGAGAATATCAACTGTTTGTCAAGATAAACAGCTCTGAGATCATGGGCAGTCCATTTAAAGTGACTGTATCTGCAAGATATTATCCCAAAAATCTATATCTATCAACTATAGATCTACCTTCTGTCCATGGTTTATCCACTCCTGTTGATGATGCCGATTTATCTCAAATTCCTCAACTCAATTCATCTAGTTCGGCAAAAACTTCTGCCTATCCTCAATGGAGTCAACTTGCATCCAGTTCATCTCAAGCTCTACATCCCGCATCCAGTTCATCTCCTCAAGCTCTATATCTTGCATCCAGTTCATCTTCTCAAGCTCTACATCTTACATCTAGCTCATCTCAAGCTCTACATCCTGCATCCAGTTCATCTCCTCAAGCTGCATCCAGTTCATCTCCTCAAGCTGCATCCAGTTCATCTCCTCAAGCTGCATCCAGTTTGTCTCCTCAAGGTGCATCCAGTTCATCTCCCCAAGCTGCATCCAGTTCATCTCCTCAAGCTGCATACAGTTCATCTCCTCAAGCTGCATACAGCTCATCTCCTCAAGCTGCATACAGTCCATCTCCTCAAGCTGCATACAGTTCATCTCCTCAAGCTGCATACAGTTCATCTCATCAAGTTGCATCTAGTTCATCTCCTCAAGCTGCATCCAGTTCATCTCCTCAAGCTGCATCCAGTTCATCTCCTCAAGCTGCATACAATTCATCTCCTCAAGCTCTACATCCTACATACAGTTCATCTCATTCTCTACCTCTACCCAAGGATCTCCCTCAATCCACTTCAAAAGCTTCTGCCCATCCCAGTAGGAAATCTAGTTCATCTTCACAATCCGTGTACACAGCAACCGCAGTTCCCACAAGGGGACAATTAGTCCAAGGAGCACGAGTTTCTCGAAAGCCGCCTAGTTTTATATTCCACACTCTACCTCAGCTTGGAGACGTATCTAATGGATGCTATCCACCACTATGTGTGCTGGAGGTGGTACCTGCTGGTAAACCAGTCACGTTTACCGCAGGTAGTGAAAAGAAGCTACGGCTAGTCACTATGAATGAGGCAGGAGAGATGCTTGAGAAAGGAGGAGAGCAAGTGGAGGCTCATCTGAGCAGCAATGATGTATCAAACTCCATGGAGGTAGTGGACAATCAGGATGGCTCCTACCAGCTCATGCTTACTTCAGATGGTAAACCAGGAGAATATCAACTTGCAGTGAAAATTCATGGCTGTCATGTTCTGGGTAGTCCCTTCAGAGTTACTGTTGAAGGGCAGTTTGATTCAGAGATAAAGCAGATCCAGCTGCTACTATCTCAGCCTCTGAGGAAAGGAGATCTCTGGTGAGCAGTTACTGTTATATTGTGCTGTAAAATGTTACACTTTGTCTCACAGGTTTGTTGTTGCCCTGAAATGGTTTGAAAAATGGAAGAAATATGTTGGTTTTGAGTCCTTTGACAGAAGGTTTACTGGAAAGAAAGAATATTTTCCTGGATCGATTGATAACTCTGCCTTATTCAAAAGTGTGGAAATTATTTTAAATGATATAGTGCTATTGTGTTTGCTATAGATACATCGGATTTAAAAGATGATCTCAAAGAGGGATTGGACTATGTTGTACTATCTGAGCCTGCTTGGAACATGTTTTTCTCCAAGTATGGCTGCTCTCAGCCTATTCCAAGGTGAACTACAGTAGCACATCTCAATCATCGATGGGTTTATGTATAAATCAGAGAAGTTGTGTTGTGCGGTACACAGCTCATTGTAGCAGTATATCCAGAATACAAGAGTATAGACTATAAAGCACAGAAAAAGATTATATTTCCTCTTCTAAGTCAGGGATTTAAAAAAGGTGATTCGTGGTGAGCTGTTGCCTCTTCTCTTACTCAAAAATTTTGACCTGTACCTGTTTGCCAGGTATCTTGTTAGTCAGCGATGGTTGAACCAATGGAAAAAGTATGTTGGGTTTGAAACATGGGACTTGAAATTTGCTGGGAAGCAGGAAGTTTATCCTGGTCCTGTAGATAATGCTGAACTTTTTAAATGTACGGTACAGTCTTTTACAACAAGTACTGTACCAACTAAACATCTTCAGCTCCACAAAGTGATATCTTGAAGGGCTATCTAATGGAGGGGATAGACTATTCTATGGTACCTAGTGCACCAGCATGGGAATTGTTACATGGTTGGTATGGGCTCTCACACGGTAGTAAACCCATTAAAAGGTAATAATTTTTCTTCTTTATTATCTAGTTTTCAGGTTTGTTTCTCTCAGGTATGTTGTGGAGTATGGTACTTATGTGAAGCAACTTAAGGTGGAGGTATACCTGGTAGAGTTCAAGTTGTGTGTTCATCCACACATAAATGAATTGAAGTTTGGAATTTTTAGCAGAGCCTGTACCATCCGTAAGATCCATTTAACTATGTGCAACTTACAAAGTCATTGTTATTACCATGTCAGGTGAAGTCCAGGCTAAGATGTGTTTATTGTTTGATGTGCCTGCGGAGACAGAGTGTCGATTGTGGCAGCGATACGTGTCCAATACATATGAGTTACTCTCTAAACAATCACAGACTATACCAGATGCAGGGTTGTATGATGGACAGGTAGGTGTGGTTTAGATGACAACAATGATGTATCTCTTCACATCCATAGATTATCATGCTTGAACTAAAAGCAGCCAATGGTATTTGGTCACGATATAACCACTAACCACACCTAAGGCAAGCTGCATGTATTATTCAACATTTTTCTATTATTTTACTATGTTTCAACAGAAATGATATCACTGCCAAGTATGCACAGCATCACATTTAGTCTAGCCGCTAGCCCTCTTTTCGCTAATAATTAATGGGCGGGGTCACGGCAAGGCGAAAAGAGGGTCTAGCAAAACTCGCAAGTCAATGAGTTTCAACTGACCAATCAGATTTTTCGTGTATATAGTAGCCCCAAAATGTTAAGGAGAAGGCGTGTACACGTGGTTTTCATTGCCATGTCGGTGTGTCAACAGTTAGCCGCTGCTATTGAAAGGAAAGATTCAATCGTGAATGAATCGCTTACTAGTAGTCTGACGCTGTTCGGATACACCTCGGTAAAGCCTGTACAGTTGGAAGCTTTTCATGACCTGCTCAGTGGCAAGAACGTTTTGGTAACTGTGCCTACAGGATACGGAAAGTCGTTCATTTACCAAGTGCTACCTTTCTGTGCCAGCTCAATTCTCACTCCAAGCCGTTCTCCAGGGGAAACAAAGACCGTTGGGGAGCTTGAACAGAGTCAGGCTGCGGATGCCAGGGAGCAGGCGACGATGAAAATAGCTCTCTTCTTGCACCATTTTCATCCCTACACCTTGTCCTCTTTGCTAGTGGGGATATTCCAGTAGAGACTGCTGATGGCGATCGAAGACGCACGGAGGTTGTTGGAGTTACCATACCCGGCTGAGAATGACTGTGAACAAGGCTCTGAGAACCACGGTGACTCAACTTTGTTAACACCTGTCTTTTAAGCTCGTCAAACTGCTGTTTTAGGCTGTTGAGACGAAGAAGTGTGCTTCTACAGTGGTGACACACGCTGTTGGTACAGAGATCTTCCTCCAACAGACTATTAACAACGTCTCCTAAATCTGTGCGCTGTCCAAGGCGGTCGTCTGACAAACGGTATGCTCTGCTAGGATCAACTAATTCTTCTTTGCATATTCCACACGCCATTACACTTTGACAGCAGCAGACTCAGCGCGTGCAGGCTGTACTGTGGCTAGTGCAAAACCCGCGAGCCCCACCCGCCACTTGAGGTAAGTGGTCGTGAACACTCCTTCTCAACATCAAAGAAACTCGATTTCGTGCGAGTTTTGCTAGACCCTCTTTTCGCCTTGCCGTGACCCCGCCCATTAATTATTAGCGAAAAGAGGGCTAGCGGCTAGACTACATCACATTCTGCTAACTTATAATGACAATTTTTGTGAACAATTTCAAAATTGAAGTGTAAACAAAACACCGAAAAAGCAACAAACACTAAAATTAATGACCCTCAAAATTAATAGTAGTGGTTAGGACTAAACAGCTAAGGCAAGCATCTATAACTAGAATTTGTTGTTAAAATACTTATTTTATGGGTATGTTAAACCTGTGAAAGAATTATTTTAATGCGAAAAATTTTTTACATGAAATTTTTCTTATTTTCAGTGAATGAAGTGGTGGTGATAAAATGGTTACAGAGTTGAATGGTTGTGGTACGGCTTTGTTGTTCTTTTATAATCTGAGAATCAATAACTTGGACAGAAAATTAATAAATAATAATGGGTTGGTAAAATCAAAAAATATGTGACTCGTCTTCAAGTGCTCGATCAACTTCGTCCACAATATCAGAATTACCTAGACACAAGGTTCATCATAATCACTAATGAGAGTTGTTGTTTACTTCATCAAGAGGATTGGTTGGGGTGAGTTCACAACTGTCGTGTGAATGATGGTTCCTTAGACTGTGGTGCTAACACAGAGCGATCAGGTTAGATACTGACAGATTTGCTGTTGTGTTTAGCAGAGCCAGTTAGCATTGGTTGTGTCAGCATATGCTACTCTTCCTCCTCATTTCATATCCCTTCTCCCTGCTGCCTCTTATCCATGGAGTGTTTGTTTTTATTCAGTGCCTTCTGATTAATTCTTTCCAATACAATTATTCAACTGCAATTTCTGCTGCAGGTCTTCATATTTCACTTTTCTTTTTATAAAAATAGAGAATGTCATTTTATCGTTAGTCTGCTACCTTAAAAGATGCATTTACCTGTTTTTGTAAACATCTATTAGCAAAGACTGCAATCTGAATGGTCCGTTACAGCGAGTCACTGTTATCATATCGAACCCCGCCTTCATCATGGCTTCCAATCCCATCGACGAACTCAGTTGTTCTCTCTGCTCACAGCTTTACTCATCGCCCAGGGTGTTGCCTTGTCTACATTCCTTTTGTAGACCGTGTTTGGAGAATCACCAGAAGAAAGTCAGAATTCCAGTCAGCTATTGTTTTAGGAACAAACGAGTGCAAATAATAGCTAGAGTGAGCAAAAGGTTGCAGTAATGAGAGTGGGTGAAATGTGCGTGTGTTATAAGAGTGAGGTTCTCTATGAGAAATTAAACCAGAAGGAAAATAACGTAAGTTATAAAAAATTAATGACATTTTGCTCTTGCTGACTTCAATGACATGGTTGCGAGAGATTGACTGAGTGTTTTTCGAGTTAGGGTCGCTGACCAGTGGACGTATGCCGCTCCATGCTGCTAGCACATCACCACGACGAACTGAGAGAACAACATCAAGTTGATGTAACTGGTATTGAGCTAGCTATGTGCCTGCATCAGCAAGTGTACTGTAAACTATTCGTTACTTCACCTGATATATCCGGACTAAGATAGTCCTTGACCTCCTTCAAGATGAAGCGAATATCCTCCTCTCTGGCATGAGGGTTAGGGGTCACATCAGTGGGAGAGTCCGTAGTGCCAGCAATGCTCCTGCCTAGCAGAGCGATAGAATGCACTGTTAACTATTCAACCACCCATAATTCCCTTGTGATAAATTATACTCATAACATGCAATAGTTTATTGTAATCAATAGCGCAACATTGAATTTCCAGCTAAGCGGGTGTTTAGAAATTAGCAAAAGAGAATTTTTCCTTGCAGGAGAGTCTTATTGTCTAACCAAGTTTTTATATCAACTGCAGAGAGAAAATTCTCTCTTGCTGAGAAGGTACTTTCAGCACAGAAAGGTTTTCGACAGCCAGGACTCCACTAACTAGATGATGCAGTTTAATCATTTCATCTTCATACTATTTGTATTTATGCATAACACACCTTCCCAGGGTAGGAAAAAGATGACCCTGCCATCACTTGTAGCAGGATCAAGCAGACCCATGGATCGAGGGCTGTAGTAGGCAGGTAGAACAACATGGACACCGGCGCTAGGCTGACAGATTGGGGCTACTGAGGGCCAGTGAGGGGTCATCCATCTTCCTTATTTGGTCTGTAAATGGGCCTGGTAGAGAACACCAAAGATGGCATTTATCACCCAAAGTGAAGTTTAGCAAATACAGTAACTTATCAATAGTGGTGCTTACTAACTATCACCAGCTCACCGGTTGCATTCACCACCACCCTGGCTAGAACGTCCCACTCCTTATTAGTCAATGTGTCTCTGACGTGAGCTCCTCTGACCACGCCCCCTTCATTAATGAGGGAAAGCACCTCGACATGATTGGCTAAGGTGGCTCCTTCACGAGCGGCAGTCATGGCAATAGCTAGGTTCATACGAGCATCATTGTGCTGCCCTGTGAGAGAGAGAAGTCATTAACAATTTAAAATGGTTTTCCCTCATGATGTCCCCACTCACCATCATAGTAAACAATAGCTCCCACTAAACGGTCTGATTTCAACATGGGAAACTCTTCAAGAGCTTTGGACTTTGACACAAAATAGCTTTTTTGACAAGTTTCTTGCCTGATATTAAATCATACATCTTTATACCAAACCAGTAGTAGGGTACCTGCCACCACCTAGGAACAGGAGGGCATGTTAGATAAGACATTACCCCTTGATCTCTCTTACCGATACACAGGCAGCATGATCGGTAGAGGGTGGGAAAGATGAGGTGCAATATTCAGTAGGTTAGCACGCTCATGCAGTGCCTCCTTCACTAGTCGATACTGGATGAGAAAGAAATTATCACAGCTATGCTCTGAGTAAACAATACTCTTCCTACTAAGTGACACAGGCTATGTAGTGTGTGTACAAAGCAAATGCACACACACATTGTACCAATCAATTAAACATTGCATTTTCCTGGCTGCATATGCATGCCAGTTGGCAGGCTAGTGGTATCATGGTTACCATGTACCTGTTCAAAATCTAGACCCATTATTGCCTTCTGCAAGTATCGGACACCTCCATGAATGAGCTTAGTGCTGCGACTACTGGTGCCTGAACTGAAGTCATCTCTTTCCACCAGAGCTGTCTTGAGACCTTGTAGATCGAGAAGCAGATATCACGAGCAAGAGCAGAGATTATGACTGCTACAATATACCTCGTGTGACTGAGTCCAGTGCTACACCACACCCAGTGACCCCGCCCCCTATCACCAGCACATCAAACACCTCGCTCTCTTGCAGTGCCTGCACTTGCTCTAGTCTAGCAGTATGTGAGAATGATCAAACAAAAAAACACTTTGAAACCAATTGCTAGTTATCACCTGGAAGGAACTGGTAGCTCCTTTCTCAGCTTACGTGCTGGTTCTGCAGCATGCACTTCAAACACGTTCAATGATCGCTCATCCTGATCGGTATATAGACATAATGTAAACTCATGTGTTAACACAATAATATTGATACTTCTTCTCATAGTTGCAGTTATAGACTGTTCCCTCCACACCACACACTCGCTTACCTTGCTTCGTAGTGTTTTCCATGCCCCATAACCCACCACTCCAGTCACCAATGCCCCTGTGACTCGGCTCAAGTTGTGTGCCATCTGCCATCGCATTCCTGACCGATTGGCGATTGTTCCGTTATTTTCTAATTATGCGATAAACAAAATGTAGGTGGGGCTTGGTTGAGTCGGTACGGTCTGCTGGTGAGCTAGTGAGCGAGACTCTTCTGTACTCTTCGAGACACTCTTCTGTATATGTACTAGTTAAACAACGGTCCGAGGGCAGTATGGAATATACACGAGGGCAATCCAATTAGAGCCCGAGGGGTCTAATTGGATTGCACGAGTGGTGACAGGTGACAGGTGGGGCTAGATTGCACAAGACAGGTGGGGCTAGCTAGCAACCATGGATGAGTCGCGAGATCTGCAGTGCTCTTTGTGCTCTCAGCCCTATCGTAGTCCCAGGACTCTACCATGCTTACACTCTTTTTGTGAATCGTGCTTGGAAAAACACCAGCAAGATGTCTGTGGAGCAGAGCTCACCTGTCCAGTCGTGTTCTGTCAGCAGACTGCTGGCAACACTGCACCAAAGGATCTCTCAAGAAATGTCTGGTTAGAAACCAGAATCCAGTTAGACGCAAAGCTTGAAGTACTGAAGGAAAACTGTGGTGTCTGTGACGAAGAAAAACGCACTGACGTGTTTTGCAGTGAGTGTGGTATCTCAATGTGTGGTGACTGCACAACCAACTGGCACAATAGAAACAAGCTATACAAGACCCACTCCTTAGTGCCTATCACAGATGAGTCAGATGATAAACTGAGGACAAACATTGCAGATCGATTATCTGAACCACTGGAAGAAGAGAGATGCAGTCAACATGCAGGGAAACTGTGTGAATTTTTCTGTGCTCAATGCAACAAGCTCTCTTGCTCTGCTTGTCAGCTGACAGGATGCTGTAAAGGGCACAAATTTGCTTATCTTCCTGATTTTGTCAAAACAACTAAAGACAAGCTGCAATGCTCAGTTCAAACCCTCAGTAGCCCGGTCAAGAAGCTAGCAGAGGCTTTAACTGAATGTGAGAAAATGACTGATCAAGTATCTGCTCGTGAGAAGAAAGTAGAAGAAGGGATTGAAGCTGCTGTTAATGAGCGAATAGCGTCTCTGATGAAGCAAAAGCATGAGCTACTAGAGCAGTGTCATGATATCGCAAGGAGCAAGCACACTCGTCTTAGCCTCCAGATCGAGCAGCTCAAGAGAACGAAACAACAAATGGAACACTGTACTGAAGCTGTCTCTGCATCTTGCAGCAGCCACACTGCTGCAGACCTGCTTCCTGTCAAAGAGCTGATGATGAAGCGAATTGAGAACTTGAGTAAGGTGTTTGAGGGTGAAAAGCTTATTCCATGCACTAGCAGTGGGATCACTACTATATTCCACACTCTACCTCAGCTTGGAGACGTGTCTAATGGATGCTATCCACCACTATGTGTGCTGGAGGTACCTGCTGGTAAACCAGTCAAGTTTACGGCAGGTAGTGAAAAGAAGCTACGGCTAGTCACTATGAATGAGGCAGGAGAGATGCTTGAGAATGGAGGCGAGCAAGTGGAAGCTCTTCTAAGCAGCAATGATGTATCAATCTCCATGGAGATAGTGGACAATCAGGATGGCTCCTACCAGCTCATGCTTACTTCAGATGGTAAACCAGGAGAACATCAACTTGCAGTGAAAATTCATGGCTGTCATGTTCTGGGTAGTCTCTTCAGAGTTACTGTTGAAGGGCAGTTTGATTCAGAGATAAAGCAGGTCCAGCCGCTACTATCTCAGCCTCTGAGGGAAGGAGATCTCTGGTGAGCAGTTACTGTTATCGGTGCTGTATGCTACACTTTGTTTCATAGGTTTGTTGTTGCCCTGAAATGGTTTGAAAAATGGAAAAAATATGTTGGTTTTGAGTCCTTTGACAGAAGGTTTACTGGAAAGAAAGAATATTTTCCTGGATCGATTGATAACTCTGCCTTGTTGAAAAGTGTGGAAATTATTTTAAATGTGCTGTATTGCTATTGTGTTTCCTATAGATACATCGGATTTAAAAGACGATCTCAAAGAGGGATTGGATTTTGCTGTAATATCTGAACCTGCTTGGAACATATTTTTCTCCAAGTATGGCTGCTCTCAGCCTATTCCAAGGTGAACTACAGTAGCACATCTCAAATCATCGATGGTTTTATGTATAAATCAGAGAAGTTGTGTTGTGTGGTACACAGCTCATTGTAGCAGTATATCCAGAATACAAGAGTATAGTACCTCCAGACTATAAAGCACAGAAAAAGATCATGTTTCCTCTTCTAAGTCAGGGATTAAAAAAAGGTGATTCGTGGTGAGCTGTTGCCTCTTCTCTTACTCAAACATTTTGACCTGTATCTGTTTGCCAGGTATCTTATTAATCAACGATGGTTGAAGCAATGGAAAAAGTATGTTGGGCTTGATTTATCGGACTTGAAATCTGTTGGGGAGCAGGGAGCTCATCCTGGTCCAGTAGATAACGCTGAACTTTTTAAATGTATGGTACAGTCTTTTACAATTAGTATTGTACCAACTTAACATATTCAGCTCCACGAAGTAATAATTTGAAGGGCTATCTAAGGAAGGAGCTAGACTATGCTGTGGTACCTAAAGCAGCGTGGGAATTGTTACATGGTTGGTATGGACTTTCACACGGTAGTGAACCCATTGAAAGGTAATAATGTTTCTTCTTTATTATCTAGTTTTCAGTTTTTTCTCTCTCAGGTATGTTGTGGAGTATGGTAGTCTTGTGAAATACCTTAAGTTGGAGGTATACCTGGTAGAGTTCAAGTTGTGTGTTCATCCACATGTAAATGAATTCAAGGTTGGATTTTTTAGCTGTGCCTGTACCATCGGTAAGACCCATATAGCTATGTGCAACTTACAAAGTCATTGTTATTACCATGTCAGGTGAACTCCAGGCTAAGATGTGTTTATTGTTTGATGTGCCTGCCGAGACAGAGTGTCGATTGTGGCAGCGATACATGACAAACTCGTATGAGTTACTCTCTGAACTATCATATACTATATCAGGGTTGTATGGTGGTGGACAGGTAGGTGTGGTTTAGATGACAGCAACGATGTATCACTTCACATCCATAGATTATCATGCTTGAACTAAAAGCACCCAATGGTATTTGGCCACGAGATAAACCACTAACCATACCTAAGGCAAGCTGCATGTATTATTCAACATTTTTCTATTACTTTCTTATATTTCAACAGAAATGATATCACTGCACAGCATCACATTCTGCTAACTTATAATGACAATTTTTGTGAACAATTTCTTTTTTAAGCATAAAAATTTATTAGCTAATAATAGATTATAGAGATAGTTCAAAGACTATGTCAGCCATGAGTTCCAAAAATAGATACAGAGTTGCCTCTCTGAATAGCTACTGCCAGCCGCTGGATGATATATGATGTAGATTTAGGCTCTCCTGTCTCGTTTCTTATCTGCCTTCCTAGGTCCTTAATAAACTGCAAAGTATGTGGACCAAAAACACCAGATGTCTCTGTGGCGATGGGTATAAACATGTCATCACTGGGGAGATCCTTATTATGCCGAGGTGTGGGCGGAGCCACGAGGCATACAGTAGTCTGTTCGTTTGTGTGTGTGTGTGTGTGTGTGTGTGTGTGTGTGTGTGTGTGTGTGTGTGTGTATGTTCGCAATGCGTATCTCAGCAACCGCTTGCTACTAAGCGCTGAAATTAGCAACACAGGTAGATCTCAGTAGGTTATGAAAAACAAATTTGGCAGAATTGCGATTAAAGGCTTTGTTTTCGAGTTATGGCGTGATTTGCTCGCCTGGACTGCCGTTGCTCGCGTTCTGGCTTCCTTCAGAGACAGTACTGTCCACAGCTGGCTACATCGCGCTTGATATATGACAGTGCAGCTCATATGACTCCATAAGCAGCAATGAAACTTGCAAGCGAAAGCGTCTTCAGACTCATCTTGCTCGTCTAGTGAGCCTGAGCGAGCAAGCGTTATGCAGGTCAGTCTTCCGTAAACAGCTTGTATTTTTATTACAACAGCTTGTACAATGCATTTTAGCTACATGTACTCTATGCTGCTACAATCCATGGTTCTGCTGCTTGCATGCAACCATAGTTCTGCTGCTTGCATGCTTCCATGGTTCTGCTTCTTAGATGCTTCAGTTCTGCTGCTTGCATGCTTCAGTTCTGCTGCTTGCATGCTTCAGTTCTGCTGCTTGCATGCTTCAGTTCTGCTGCTTGCATGCTTCAGTTCTGCTGCTTGCATGCTTCAGTTCTGCTGCTTCCATACTTCTATATATAGTTCTGCTGCTTCCATGCTACAATGGTTCTGATGCTTGCATGCTACCGTGGTTCTGCTGCTTGCATGCTTCCATAGTTCTGCTGCTTGCATGCTACTATGGTTCTGCTGCTTGCATGCTAATATGGCACTGCTGCTTGCATGCTTCCATAGTTCTGGTGCTTGCATGCTCAAGTTCCATGATACTGTTTTGATGCTTCCATGGATCTACTGCATGCATACGTGCTGTCATATGCATCTGCTAATTGCATCATGCTAGCATACATGCTACTGCACCGAGGCATCTGCACCTTTGGTGCTTTATATTTCTCTGATTTAAGTGCTTCAGCCTTTTTTGCAACAGCCCTGGGGGATGCATTGCCAGCTAGAGACCTATAGGAGAGAGCGAAGAGATCGAAAATTTTCAAAATTGAAGTGTAAATGAAACACCGAAAAAAGCAACAAACAATATAAAATTAATGACCCTCAAGTAGTAGTGCTAAATAACTAAGGCAAGCATCTATAACTAGAATTCATTGTTAAACCTGTGAAATAATTATTTTAACACAAAAAAATTTTTACATGGAAATTTTCTGATATACAGTGTATGAAGCAGTGGTGATAAATTGGTTACAGAGTTGAATGGCTGCAATATGGCTTTCAAAGTCAGAGAATCATTAACTTAGATAGAAAATTAACAAATAATACTGGGTTAATCAGAATTACCTCGACACAAGGTTCATCATAATCACTAATGAGAGTTGTTGTTTACTTCATCGTTGGGGTGAGTTTGCAACTGTCGTGTGAATGATGGTTTCTTAGGCTGTGGTGATTGGTTATGTCAGCATATGCTGCTCTTCCTCTTCAATTGCTATCTTTCTCTCTCTCCATGGAATGTTTCATTCAGTGCCTTCTGATTAATTCTTTCCGATACAATTATTATTCACCTGCAAGTCTTCATCAGCATTGATATTTCTTCACTTTTCTTGTTATAGAAACAGATAATGCCATTTTATCGTTAGTCTGTTACCTTAAAAGATGTATTTACCTCTGTTTGTAAACATCTCAACTATCAGCCATGTAAAAAATTATTCTGCATAGACTACAATCTGATTGGTCAGTTACAGTGAGTTTATCATATCGAACCCCACCTTCATTATGGCTATGAAGGCGGGTTTCTTTCTGAACATTTTTGATAGATTAGGAACTGTCAGTAAATTTCTTAGATGGTAGAATAGGTTGAATATCAATCTCTGGTCAATCGTTACTTAATGGGTAGCAACAGAGACCGGCCATTTAGGTATTTTCTTTGGGACAAGACTCATCATCAGTAGTATCACTACTGGGATAGTAGTACATTGCCTGCTACAGAGGATTGGTGACAACAAAGTAAATAGGGATTGGATTGCTATTGTGTTTTAGATCAACTTTGATAAACAGTCAGTTGTGTCAGCATAATAATGCTTCTCTTTCTGCTGCCTCTGGCCCATGAAAATAATTTTTTTTTTTTTAATGGCGGCTTCACTATTTTCATTCTTGCATCTCTTCCTTTATTCTTCTCCACCAATTTAACTCACAATAATGCACCTTCGCTTGCTCTTCTTTTAATCATGCAGTTACTAGCATTCTATTAACTTCATTTTTATCAGACAAAATACACTACTGTAACCAGACTGTAACACTTATTTTCTTCTCTTTCAGCTGTTGTTTCGTTTTTGTCCGCTACATCCTTTCCTACCTTCTGAAGTAGATCTTGCTTCCCCTGGACTCATTTTGTCTTCTCACAGCCTAAAATTAATAAGCATGCACGACATACTTATTACAGCGGAACCTCCCCCGCTAATCCGGACATCTGAATTGCGGACACCCCAGTTTAAAAGGACATCTATTGCGGGCACCAACCAGAGACAAGTGTATATCTAACCTCTGAAAAGAGGACAACAGTTAATCAGGACAAAATTTGAAGTCCCAATGGTGTCCGGATTAGAGAGGTTCCACTGTACATATTTCCTGCCTATCTCTTGTTCTTTATACAATGTTCACCTGCAATCACATGTCTTTTATCTGTGACTATTATTATTGAAAACATGAGCTAAAGGTCACTTGATCTGATTGGTCAGTCACAGCAGGAGCGTCTACACTCCATCGAGGCAGGTCACCATTTATCATTATCGGCGAACCCGCCTTCATGGCTTCCAATCCAATCGAAGAACTCAGTTGTTCTCTCTGCTCACGGCTTTACTCATCGCCCAGGGTGTTACCTTGTCTACATTCCTTTTGTAGAGCGTGTTTGGAGAATCACCAGAAGAAAGTCTGCGGAGAGGGAGAAGAGTTAACCTGCCCTATCAAATTTTGCCAGGAAAGCGCTGGTGAAATCGGCCTTGATGAATTGCCTAAAAACGTTTGGCTGGATGGCAAGATAAGCGTGGAAACCAACATTGGACGAATCTTGAAAGGAAATTGTAACATTTGCGATGAATCAAGCTCTGATGCAACATTTTGTACCGACTGTGGTATGGCATTGTGTGGTGGGTGTGTAATCAACTGGCACAATAAAAACAAGCTCTACAGGAACCACTCCCTAGTGCCTATCTCTGAATCGGTTGAAACAACAAGAACAGCTTTAGTAGAACATTTTGCTCAGTCAGTACAACAGAAGCATTACTGCACCAAGCACGATAAGAAGGAAGCCGAGTTTAAATGTCAAGATTGCAAAGAGATTCGTTGCTACCTGTGTTGCTTATCTGGCTGTTGTAAGAATCACAATTATCAGTCCATAGCTGACCTTGCTGAAGATACAAGAAGCAACCTAAAGGATTCTGTCCAATCCCTCACAGATCCCTCAGAAAAACTGAAGGTATTGCTCTCTGAATGTAAGAAGACAAAGGATCAATTGACTGCTCATGAGAAAGAATGCGAGGATACAATTGAAGCTGAGGTTAGTGAGCGTATAGCTGCTTTAATGAAACAGAAAAAGGAGTTACTAACTCGGTGCCACACCATTGCACAGAGCAAGCAAACTCGTCTTGACCTCCAGATGGAGCATATACAGAGAATGACGCGGCAATTACAGCATAGTTATACTGTGGTGTCTCAAGCTTGTAGTGACTACTCTGACACTGAGCTGCTGGCAGTTAGTGATGAAATGGTACAGCGTCTTGAGAAGTTGAACGGAGAGGTCGAAATGGAGAAACTATATCCGTGCACAACTGATGCAATAGTGTCTACCTTCAATGACCAGCAAACTAGGCTTGGTGAAATCTTTGAAGGTTGTTACTCTCCGAATTGCACGCTTGAGGTACGTAATAACACAATTTCTTGTCCACTCAAGAAACGAACTAAGCTTCGACTAGTCACACAAAATGAAGAGGGAGATTTGTATACAAGAGGAGGAGACAAGGTGGAGGCCCAACTCATAGGAAGTGATGGTGAAGTACCAGTGAGAATATTGGACAATGGTGATGGTACATACCATCTCTTGTTCACTCTCAATTCGGCTGGAGAATATCTACTGTTTGTCAAGATAAACAGTGTTCAGATTAAGGGCAGTCCGTTCAAAGTGGTACATAAGCCAGTACGCAAGAAAATTCGTGCACCTTCAAATGTTTTAGATACTGATCAAGCCATAACTGAAACCAAAAATGCTCATTTTAATTCTCCATCTCCACCATCTCTGCGTTCCAACCGAAGTAATAGTTCATCTCCACCACCTCTCCGTTCTTATCGATATCATAGTCCACCACCACCTCTCCGTTCCTATAGTCCATCTCCAACTTCTGATCTAAGTCCGACTCTATCACCCTGTTCCTATCAAAATAACAGTCCATCTCCACCAAGTTCTAGCCAGAAAAGGAGACCCACTCACTTACCAACTGTTAGAAACCATACCTACAGTAGTCCCCCTTCAGCTGCTGATCAAGCACCTCATCTGCCAAGTTATAATTACAAGGTCTTACATGCAAGAAAAACAACGAAAAACTAACTTGCAATGAACTGACTGAAAGTAGTGATTCAATTCTGAATAAGTACTATTATGCATGCAAAAGTTGTGAACTACTGTATATTGATTGTAAATAAGGAATCTTTTCCTAATCGGGTCAGTGAGTGGCATACAACCAAAGAATCCCAGCTGATTGGTCAGTTCAAAGCACACTGTAGTGCATTCTTTGTGCTTCATCACTTGGAGAGCCCCGCTCTCTCTGTTAACAGAGACATAATATAGTCCAGTGGCAGGGGGCCTGAGGGTTTCCTTACTGCTAAAACAGCTACCAAGGTATCATCAAACATTAGCAGCTGACTAAGGTTCTAAATCCACTTAGACGTCTGCAGCTCGGTCTGGTCAGCCACTGTATGTACAGTTACAGTATACTTGTCAGTTTTCAGCTCTCAAAATAACTATTAGAATAAGACTGTATATGTTTTGTATACCAGCAAAAGAGAAAATACCACACCATTGAGCTGACCATGAAATCATCACAGTAAATACATTACTTGTACAGGCAGATCTGTGAGCTAACCTTACCATGATGAGGGTACAATGGTACCATAGCTAAGGTGGGAACAATGAGACACAATAATGCACCTTCGATTCACTGGCTAGAATGAAACCATGAGAAAGTCCAACTGATCCATCAATCATTGGTAGTGCATTAATTAGCGAGAGTTCCTTTCAACATGTTCATTGCCATTGGAGGGTCTGGTGATAATAATTCAAACATTGAAGCATGCTACACCATTCCCTGCAGTTAGACGAGTGGGAGATAGAGAGCCGAGTACGAACTGTTGATGATTGCAAATCCCAGATCTATTTTTATTAGCCTCACCTCCAGTCACAGTGCGAGGTTAGTACAAAATCGTACATGGTATTATATTTTATCTATGGTCAGAGGAATTTTCGAATGCACAAATCTTAGCAGCGTAGAAATTCTGTAATCTGGTTGGTCCGTCAATTCTCGCTGACCGAACCCACTTCTTCCTGATGGCCTCCGGCTCCATCGACGAACTCGCAGAACTGAGTTGTTCACTCTGCTCGCAGCTTTACTCATCGCCTAGAGTGCTGCCTTGCCTGCATTCTTTTTGTGAGACTTGTCTGGAGGATCACCAGGAAAACATCTGCGGAGAGGGGGAAGAGTTAACCTGCCCTATCGACTATTGCCAGGAAAGCGCCGGTGAAATCGCCCTTGATGAATTGCCTACAAACGTTTGGCTGGATGGCAAGATAAGCGTGGAAACCAACATTGGACGAATCTTGAAAGGAAATTGTAACATTTGCGATGAATCAAGCTCTGCAACATTTTGTGCCGACTGTGGTATAGCATTGTGTGGCGGGTGTGTAACCAACTGGCACAATAAAAACAAGCTCTACAGGAACCACTCCCTAGTGCCCATCTCTGGATCGGTTGAAACAACAAGAAAAGCTTTAGTAGACCATTTTGCTCAGTCAGTGCAACAGAAGCATTACTGCACCAAGCACGATAAGAAGGAAGCCGAGTTTAAATGTCAAGATTGCAAAGAGATTCGTTGCTACCTGTGTTGCTTATCTGGCTGTTGTAAGAATCACAATTATCAGTCCATAGCTGACCTTGCTGAAGATACAAGAAGCAACCTAAAGGATTCTGTCCAATCGCTCACAGATCCCTCAGAAAAACTTAAGGTATTGCTCTCTGAATGTAAGAAGACAAAGGATCAATTGACTGCTCATGAAAAAGAGTGCGAGGAGACAATTGAAGCTGAGTTTAGTGAGCGTATAGCTGCTTTAATGAAACAGAAAAAGGAGTTACTAACTCGGTGCCACACCATTGCACAGAGCAAGCAAACTCGTCTTGACCTCCAGATGGAGCATATACAGAGAATGACACGGCAATTACAGCATAGTTATACTGTAGTGTCTCAAGCTTGTAGTGACTACACTGACACTGAGTTGCTGGCAGTTAGTGACGAAATGGTACAGCGTCTTGAGAAGTTGGATGGAGAGTTTGAAAAGGAGAAACTATATCCGTGCACAACTGATGCAATAGTGTCTACCTTCAATGACCAGCAAACTAGGCTTGGTGAAATCTTTGAAGGTTGTTACTCTCCGAATTGCACGCTTGAGGTACGTAATAACACAATTTCTTGTCCACTCAAGAAACGAACTAAGCTTCGACTAGTCACACAAAATGAAGAGGGAGATTTGTATACAAGAGGAGGAGACAAGGTGGAGGCCCAACTCATAGGAAGTGATGCTGAAGCTCCAGTGAGAATATTGGACAATGGTGATGGTACATACCATCTCTTGTTCACTCTCAAATCGGCTGGAGAATATCTACTGTTTGTCAAGATAAACAGTGTTCAGATTAAGGGCAGTCCATTCATAGTGGTACATAAGCCAGTACGCAAGAATATTCGTGATATTTTAGATACTGATCAAGCCATAACTGATACTGATCCTCGTTTTAATTCTCCATCTCCACCATCTCTGCGTTCCAATCAAAGTAATAGTCCATCTCCACCACCACCTCTCCGTTCTTATCGATATCATAGTCCATCACCACCTCTTCGTCCCTATAGTCCATCTCCAACTTCTGATCTAAGTCCGACTCTATCACCCCGTTTGTATCGAAATAAAAGTCCATCTCCACCAAGTTCTAGCCAGGAAAGGTCTACATTTAAACCCACGATGAGAGGTAGAGTACGTGGTACCAATCGTACCATAGGTACTAGGGCGGGAACAGTGAGACACAATAATGCATCTTGGCTAGAAACCATGAGAAAGTCCAACCAGAGATGGTCCAACTGATCCATCAATCATTTGTAGTGCATTAATTAGTAGAGTTACTTTCATTGCCATTGAAGGGTCTGGTAATAATAATTAACAGTGAAGCATGCTACACCCATAGATAATACAGTACCATTCCCCGCAGTTAGACCAGTGGAAGATAGAGAGCCGAGTATGAATTGTTGATGATTGCATAGCATCAAATCCCAGATCATTTTTAGCCTCGCCTCGATTGGTCCGTCAAATCTCGCTGACCGAACCCACTTCTTCCTGATGGCCTCTGGCGAACTCGCAGAACTGAGTTGTTCACTCTGCTCGCAGCTTTACTCATCGCCTAGAGTGCTGCCTTGCCTGCATTCTTTTTGTGAGGCTTGTCTGGAGGATCACCAGGAAAACATCTGCGGCGAGGGGGAAGAGTTAACCTGCCCTATCGACTTTTGTCAAAGAAGCGCAGGAAAGGAACTTGGTAAACTACCAACAAACGTTTGGGCTGAAGGCAAGATAAGCGTAGAAACTAACATCAGGGATATCTTGAAAGGAAAATGTAGCATTTGCGATAACTCTAACTCTGATACATTTTGTACAGACTGTAGCATTGCATTGTGTGGTGACTGCACAACCAACTGGCACAATAAAAACAAGCTCTACAAGACCCACTCCTTAGTGCCTGTTGTTGCTGATATTGTAAAGACAGCGTTGGCTGACCACTTTGCCCAGTCCGTGAAACAGAAACGATACTGCAGCAAGCATGATAAGAGGGAAGCCGAGTGCAGATGTCATGACTGTGAAGAAGATTGTTGCTTTCTTTGCTGCTTATTTGGCAGCTGTAAAGATCACGATTACGAATGCATAGCTGACATCGCTAAAGACTCCAGAAGCGACTTGAATGACTCTATGGAATCCCTTGTAACTCCTGCTGAGACACTAAGGACATTGCTTGCTGAATGTAAAGAGATGATCAATCGATTGAATGCTCGTGAGAAAGAGTGCGAGGAGAGGATTGAAGCTGAGGTTAGTGAGCGTATGGCTGCCTTAATGAAACAGAAAAAAGAACTACTAACCCAGTGCCACACTATTGCACAGAGTAAGCGAACTCGTCTTGGTCTGCAGATGGAGAATATACAGAGAATGATACAGCAAATAGAGTACAGCTGTACTGTGGTGTCTCAAGCTTGCAGCGACTACACAGACACAGAATTGCTGGCAGTTAGTGATGAAATGGTACAGCGTCTTGATATATTGAACGAAGAGTTTTCAGAAGAGAAAATGTATCCATGCACAACTGATACAATAGTCAATACTTTCCAGACCGAATACCAGTTGGGAGAAGTGCTCGAAGGTTGCTATCCACCAAATTGTGTTCTGGAGTTACGTGTGAAACCGATCACTTGTTTTGTCAAGAAGAGAACTTGGCTCCGACTAGTCACGCAAAATGAAGACGGAGAGTTGTATACAAGAGGAGGAGATACGATTGAAGCTATTCTTGAAGGAGAACCAGTGACAATACATGACAATGAGGATGGTACATACGATCTTGTGATCAGAACTACCAGCACTGCAGATGATTATCAGCTGTCAGTCAAGATACACGGCATTCATATCATGGGCAGTCCATTTAGAGTGCGATCCAAGTTAACTCCCACTCCACCTTCTCCACCTTTGATGAATTTCAAAAGACCAGGAGGAGTAAGAGGAATAAGATCTGGGATTTAGTTAGTCTATTATGTGTCAGTTACAGCTGTTATTATTAATTTTGTCAGAGTATGCATTAACAAAAACAAAAAGTTGTTATTATTATTGAGCTAAAGAGTCTTTTTCAAAATTGGGTCAGTAAGTGGTATACGAGCAAAGAATCCCGGCTGAGTGGTCAGTTCGGAGCACACTGTAGCCAGTGCATCCTTGTGCTCCATAACCTGGAGAGCCTCCCACTCTCCCTGTAAGAGAGTAAGGGACATCACTCAGGTAAGATATGATCTACCACTAACCTTGAACATCTGGGACGACTGCTGTTTAGGACCCATTGCTCCTTGTTGCATAGACATCTGCATAGCTAGCTGCTTAGTCTGGTCAGCCGCTGTACAGGAAACAACACATTCACTTGTCATAATAATTTCTAACTCACAGTTGTCAGCTCCCAGTATTAGACTGTAGATGTTACGTAAGCCAGCAAACGTCAGAAAATACCACGACATTGAGCTGACCCTGAAATCATCACACAATACAGTAGTACAGGAAGATCTGTCAGCTAACCATGAAGCACTGAGAGTACGTAACTCAACACCACGCTGAAGCATAGCCTTGAAACGATACGTGAGAGGAAAAGGTACCTTAGCTAAGGTGAGGACAGTGAGAAGTATGACAAAAATTCATCTTTAACTCACTGGCTAGAAACCCAGAGAAAGTCCAACTGATCCATCCACCAATAGCAATCATTGGTAGAGCATTAGTGAGAGTTCCTTTCAACATGTCCATCGCCATTGAAGGGTCTGGTGATATTCAAACAGTTATATAAATTATACACTACACACTTTCACCATAGAAAATCTAGACTATGTACCCGGGATAGAAAATGGGATCATTTTTGCAGATAGTCACTGTTGTAATAATTTTGACTTTGCCCACAAGAAATCTAGCCAAAACGCAATGAAAATGCTAGTTTGATGACATTTGACAGCGTCGCTTGTTGCGCTGGACTCTACTGCATGATTGAGAACTATCCAGCTCGACTAACTTGGTACTTTTCTATCTAGATAGTAAGTCATGAAGAGCTGGTGTTCTTCTACACAAAGTTGCACGGCCACAAAGACGGCATAGTATTCGATCTCCTTGCCGCCCGTCAAACTTGCAGCTCAGCTAACCCTTCTAGTTCTACTAAGATCTGTTTGAGCAACACAATGCTATAAACTGCGAGTTAATACAGTCACGAATATGTTCTTTAGACGCCCACAAACAACCGTACAGTTTGTCTGGACTATAAACAGCCTCACCACAGCCAGATTGTCGAGTTTACAGCCAAGTACGCTTCGCTACGAGATAGATGATGCTGTTTTCCTAGAAAATATGCCCAATGTAGCTACAGGTACACTTGGCAGCTAGGTCAACTGAGGGTCAATTAAACGTTGCACAAGGGTTAAATATTACAACAGGGACTGTCGTATTGCAATGATTTTCAATCCCTATTCTAAATAATCTATACATTCACTGTGCCTGTTACCTCCCATAGCAGTCAAAGGAGTAGACGGGGCATCATCACTGGTTTTAAACACTCCAGAGTCCTTATCGTTGAAGAAGTGTTTACGCATTAGAAATGACTGTAGAGAATTAAGAAATGAATCATGTGCAACACAATACCATTCTACCTGATGAGGAATGAATCCTGCATTCTGCCGTAAATATCTGCTGCGAACTAAGGCTTGGCTGAATGAGGAAAAATTGATCAAAATGGTCAGCATCTCAATTTTTATTGTCAGCTAACCTATCTCTGAGTTCCTTCATACTCGGCTCTCTGTCTGACTTGAGTAGAATGGTGACATAGTGACGGACCAACCCAACCATAAGAGTAATGAGCATAATGGGCAAGATTACCCACAGCCTGATGGCTGGGTCAAGAAGAAGTTCTACCATGATCGATATCGAGATCGATATTAGTCACTAAACCACACCTTATTTCTGGCACATGCGCATGACCACGTGGTTAGCGCGCCAAAGCAATCCCAATTCAGCGGCTGCTTCTTCTCAGGGATTTATCTCACACTGTACTCACAGCGCTCATCAGCTCAGCTCTTTCTAGTCTCCGTCCAAGATGCGTGAGTGCCAGAACTGTGGGAATCGCGAACATTCTAACGAGCGGAGGTTCAAGTACTGTGGTCGCTGCAAAACAACTCTCTACTGCTCGCGAACCTGTCAGCGACACGACTGGTCGTTACACAAGCTCTTCTGTCGCCCGCCAAAAGACAACAACAAGCCGCTGCCCGAGTGCGGTCTTTGTGGTTCTAGAAAGGGGCCGTTCACAAGGACGGAGTGCTGCAACAAGCTCATTTGTGACGATGAAGACTCCTACGTTCTGCTCAGCTACTCTCGCATGCACTGTTCCCGCAACCATCGAAGGTACTCCCAGTGCACTTATCACTTCAACGAGAAACACAAGGGAAGGTGGCAGGACTGTACCACGTGCCGGCAAGATGATCACCTCGGAGCAACACTTCCTGATGGATCCGTAAACTATGATTGGGCTCTTCGCGTGGGGAATCATCCCAGCCGACCCTTCCGGTTCAACTTTGAAGAGGATTGCTTCAAATTTGACTGGGACAAGGATGTCAAATATCCGAGTTGCGGTCTGTGCGGGAAAGATATCGATACATGGATGGATGGTCACTGTTATTCACTGATTGGTGGGATGACCTGCACTTCTTGTATGGGCATGAAAATGCACCCTGTTGCTGCCCCAGCTTCATGAAGGCTTGCTGTCTTCTGAACATCTGCATCATTATTCTGTATTTCAATCTAGCAATATATATCACTATTATTATCCCTCATAATTATTTTCATCATTATCATCAGTAAATCAATCATCGTAACCACTGATCAATCATGTCAATTGCCTAGTCCGTTGTCTATGATCAACTCATTCTCGCAAAATCCAAGCATGGCTGCCGAACTATTGCGTATACCGCTGCTAGGGTATGCTACTTACATTTTTAACGACTAGGTACTAGGCTAACGTGCTAAGATATCTATGCTACTTCCCTGAGACGAAATCCTGGGTGTGGTTGACTTGTTTTTCTCCTTATTTGGAATGATACTATGTTTAGCACAAGGATTTGCTGAGTACGTCTTGATGAGCTTCTGCTATGATCTAAATAATTAAAAGTTGAAAAGTGTAGGGATGACTAGATCTTGAAAAAGTAAAGGAACAAGATGGGATGATGCTTGCAAAAAGTAAAGGAACAAGATGGAATGGTGCTATTTGTTCGAACACTAAAACATTAATCCTTGATGAGATCAAGTCCAATGGTGCCACAGTCTCTCACACAGAAATACGAAATTCCTCTGTTGCCATTGATGGTAAGTGCTTGTACAATTTACCAGTTCACAGGATTCTTATTTACACCAAAGATGCTCTAACCATGTGCTTGTAGTCCAGTCTATTCTTTCAGCAAAAAAAAAACAATTGTATGCACTGATTGTATGACTGTATTTTCATATAAAATTTCATGTTCATAACTCCAACTATCAGTATCCTCATTACCATCTGATCAGTATGTGTTGCTTAATTTCTGGTTTTGCTTACCTGAGAAATTTACTGAGTCACTGGTACCTCCATCACTTGAATTTCTTGGTAATTCTCAGTAATTGGTAACACATCACATCACATCACACTAGCCAAGAAGATTCACTGCATGCTATTAACATGCTACGTTCTTCACAGAGGTGTTTATATCTAATGTGCATGAAAGGTTCATCACAATACTATCATAATAATCAGTTTGTGTGCATTGTAGTAGTACCGATCTGGTGGCTAAAATGGAAACTTTCAGTGTTACAATATTCAAAATGCAACTACGTGTATTAGTGGGTGGAGCAAGCCTTCCAATGGGATATGGATGCGTTTCAGTGGTGTACAGTTGCTACTATCAATTCTACTACTCTTAGCAGTCACTGCAGACACTACTGATTCACTAATCACTCATGCTATCATTGTCCAGCAGTTACTGAAGCCAGTGACATCATTACCTTACACTGAGCTACATGCCCTGACTACAGCATAGATTAGGTGAATCTATGACTACAGCCAGATACTGCATGGTGACTCCAATGTATCCGGCCCTGTACTAGCCTCGTACCCAGGCTGGCCCTGTACTTGGGGCCGCGACCGGGATCAAATTGAAATCAATGGATTCTAGATCGCCTAACAGCATGAGTCAAGAAATCAAGAGCGCATTTTGGTGCAGATCAGCCGATCAAGAACTGATTTGGCACAATCAAAATAGTACCTCGTGAATTTGATCCGCAATACATTAGAGTCGCCGCCCCCTGATAGGTAGCAGTTAAATTCCGTGCAAAACAGGTTAAAATTGTACCTTTGACCCCGACCGTCTTCCCGACTACTATGATGGCGTTATCGCGGTCGTTATTTAAGTGGCTGGGCTATCTTCTCGTTTTCAGTGCGGTGGTCACTACCTTCTTTTACCTTATATACTTTTTATACTCACCGTCATTACATGTCTACCAGGTAGGTCGCGTTGCAGATACTGAAGGCCCAATGAAACTAAGCCAACACGGTGATCATGTGACCCCTACCATGATTACCGACAACTCCAGTACAAACGAGTCATTCATGGAGACCAACCCTGGATGTAAACGCAAAGTTTTATTTTACTATAGACCACAGCGAGCTCCAAAAGTCTATCACCATCCGCCATTGGTACATTACGTTAAGTTTGGACAGGGTGCCCAAAGTCTCTCCTACATGGATTACATGGCAATGATGTCAGCTTACAAGTTTGCTAAACCAGAGCGGATTATTATTCATTCTGATGTAGATATCCAAGGAAAGTACTGGGATCTGGCACAGAAATGGACTGGTACATCAGTAGTTGTAAACAAAGTCACTCGTGTCCGTAGATTAGGACGAAGGCAAGTGTCCTGGGTCCAGCACGAAGCAGATTATATGAAACTGCGTCAGTTGTACCTGCATGGTGGAATCACATCCGATTTTGATGTGTTGATTGTGAACAGAACACAGTTGAAGCACCAACAAAGTGTTACGGAGTGCATTCTTGCATCTGAGGGCAATATTGTCAACAATGGGTTTAACTCGTGTATAAAAAATTCTCCATTCATCAAGAAGGTTTTGGATGCGTACGACAAAGATTATAGACCTAACTTGTGGCTCTACAACTGTGCCAATGTTCCAACAAATTTATTGGTAGACAAGTCCAGTGATTTTTGCTACAATATGTTCTTGGATGAAACAATATGTCTGAATCCTAACTATGGTAATGCAAAAACCTTCTGGTTGACTCGAAACGGTGTGAACTGGAGAAAAAAGACTGCTGCTCATTATTATGTTAAAAATGGTTATCCGAATGATGAACGGTTACTTAAAGCTGACCACTCACTTGGAGAACTATTGAGATTCATTAATGATAGTTAACATAATCAGTTCATTTTAAACTTTCACTGTTCAATTTTAGGAACTGATTTCATGAATCCGCACTGTTTGACTTAAAAGTTATTTTTTTAATTTGGGTTGACTGAAAATGTGATTTTCAGTTCCAGTCCATTGAAAAATAATGAAAATTGTGAAATACATACGAGAGAGTTGTTGTAATAACAGTTGAATAATGATAATAATACAAAGCGGGCAAAAATATCATACTAAAGCATCAATGGCGGCTAGTCTTTGCTCTATTTCTGCAATCTTGTCAGGGTATGACTCCACAATACAGCGCCCTTCCTCCTCCTCCTTTCTGAGCACGGCTAACTTGCTGTTGAGCTGCTCAGCTACAACTATCAAGCGGTCTACTTCAACCTTCAAATCAGCCAATTCGGTCTCCTTGTCAGAGAGATTTTTCAAGCACTGCTGGTGCTCTTCATCTACAGCTAAAGTAAAGATTAAGCTTATCACGAACTTCACACTAAAAGAAGCTCACTTTCAAATGCTCCCTCTGCTGGATAGAGCTGATCTCTCAGTTCTGCCTCTATCTCGGTAATGGCTGGTAGTAGATTGTGTCCACCAACACCCACCAAGACAAGATTCTGTGCAAACTTGAGCAGCAAACCATCTGAGAGATTAGAGAATGAAGACGTCACATGGTGCAGAAAAGCTTACCATTGTCGCCGGTTTGTTGTGGTGCTGGTAAGTGTTGTTTGTCAGAAACATCCACTAGCGGAGTAGCCTGATAAATGTCACCACATCGTCCACACCTCATCCTCCCTTCATTACGTAATCTCCTGCACCTCATACAGGTCAGTGGTGCACGACCCTCCACTGGGGAGTAATAACACATGTTGTTGAGTTTGTGGTCACATGGGAGTGTACACACCTGCTTTTTTCATTGAAGTACTCATTCCAGTGTCTTGTGAGCTGCGATATACTGTGTAACAGAAGAAACTATGGTTACTGTATGTTAGCATTCATCCATTGCATGCATATGTCATCTGTGGGTGTATTAACATGACATTGTTATTATTATTATATCTACTTACTCTTATTTCCAATCACCCATTTAGTGGTAGTGGGTGGTAGAGAGGCTCCACATTTGTAACATTCTGTGCTGTGGTTATGATTTGGTCTTGAGCATCGAGGGCAAGGGCGACCCTGCAGAGGACTTCGACACTGAACACACTTCTTAGCCATTTTTGAGTTGAGAGTAGAGCACTCATGGCATCTTCTAGAGGAAGACAAGTTACCACTGTACACTGTCTTGGTCAGAACACTGCCTTCATCTCCTTTTGACTGATGAGAAATGATGAATTCTATGTGTGAGCTTGGGAATTTTTTTTCTGACCTTAGTTGCCTCATCAGGGAACATGGTCTTGAGAGCAGCGGTCCTGATGGGTGGGGTTTGGAAAGAAGGTGACACAGGGCTGGCTGCTTGATCTAAGGAGGCGTTGTGATCAGCTTGTTGGGTCTCATGATCTCCTCCATCACTAGATGGACTGTGATCTACTGATTGTTGATCTATGAGAACAGTGTGATCACGTGACTTCGTGTAGTAAGGCAACTAACTTACCATTCTCACTTGTCTGGTGGTTGCGATCCATCGGACAGTGACACTTGAGGCAGTTACTGCTACGATTATGATTCAATGTTCCACAGCGCTGGCACCGCCGACCAACAAAGAACACGCCACAATACTGACAGCGCTTCTTGAGAAGAGGACTACTGCGTCCACACGTTGGACAATTTCGAACTTGACTATCAAGAGATGATGAAGATGACATAGCAGCGAGGCGGTGATTCTTCTGACTAATCTTCTTGGCTAAATTCTGTAACATTATACTCTTATTTGATGGAGAGCCAGAATGAGAATTGGTCTGAGGACGTGGAAACTGAGGATGAGCAGTCTTGGAATCAGTCCAGAATGACTGAACATTGACAAGAGATAGTGGAACAGATACGATGAGTGCATCATCAGAATAAACGACAGGGGCTGTTGGGTCTGCTCCCCAACTGTCGTCAGTCGGTATGTAAGTAGGTGGATCTCTCCCAGCGTGGAGATACAGATTATAGAATACAGGAGGAGGAGTGATATCATACGATTTAGCTAAGCTTTCCATTTCAGGGATTTTGATAAGACCACATACAGGAGAAGAAGATGGGAGAGAGCCTAGCTTGATGAGACACAAACGAACTGAAGAAGGAGCTCTTATGCTCTTCACTTGCAGTTTTCTCATTCTCATTTTGAAGTTCATTCGAGTGACGAGATCTTTGAAAATAGTCTCATAGATTTGGAACAGGCTGCAGTAAGTGATGTTTCGTGTGCTTGTGAAAATAGCCATCTTTGCTTTACCCCATACTACTTGATAAACGAGTCCATCAGCTGAAAATAGAGCAAATTGTGATGTTGCAGTATTACATATAGCGTACCATTTCTGAAGTTCTTTCCTAGTGGGACCACGTCAGGATGAGAGGCAGCTTCAGGAGTGAGCAATGGAGGAGGTCCAACATGCATGGACAGCACTTCATGGTCACCAGTATCAGACGAAGCTGAGAAGGTAGAACTAGTTTTGTGTTTAGCTGGTGAGGAAGGAGGCTTCCTCTGAATCAACGATTGAATAGGAACCTGAAACCAACCACCATTAATGCATACAAAGTGCATACAAGTATTTGCCTTAATGTGTTTCTGACACTCTTGTCGTACATTCTCTGGTACAGTGATACTAGCTGCACTTGCCAAAACAACCACACCACTCAATGGAATTAGTTTAGAGTAGCCTACAAGGAGAGTGAGGAAGTGATGTAGCAATACAGTAGTGTGTTATACCTGATGATGGATCGATACTGCCTCGTGCTCTCAGTGCGTGTATCTGTAGTGAGGTAGCTGGTACAGCTGTCACACCAAGCTGTGTGCGACGCTGCATGCTGACTTGAGAGCGCTGTTCAAACACCTGCAGATACCAGCAGTGACACATTGACCTCTGTGTATACAATACTGTACCTTGTCAACTAGCTCAGCAATAGCTACATATGGTTCAAGACCAGGTGGACACAGTAGAGTGAGTGACTTGGTGGTGTCTCCCCATGGTAGGTAGTTGTAGTCAAGATCTGAATAGAGATATATATTATCAGCAGCACTATGTTACGTGTATGACACTGACTAGAATCATCCAGTGGAGGTACAGAGGAGTGAGAATTTTGCCTAGGAAGAGAAGTAGAGGATGAGGAAGAAGAGACCGATGCTCTGTTGGAGTCGAACTCCAGTCTAGCGCCAGCGGGTGACATGAGACTGGAAGAAGAGGGCGACTGAGAGGAATAGTTGGCAGAGTAAGGAGGAGGAGGACCCTAATGAGAAGACAAGAGAGCTAAACCATAGATACTGCACTGCCTGCTTACCAAACGTGGTGTGTCTATTCTATTGTACCCAGCAGTGAAAGAAGGATATGGCTGCGAGGACGAGACTATCAGACCACCAGGACTGCTGTTACTTATAGGAACAGGAGCGGTGTCGACCTCACCAACAGGAATCTATTATAGCAGACATACATGTTGACAACGATTGAACAACAATCTAACAATGATGTCTCTCACTCACTTGTCCATTAAGAATTTCATCCATGAACTGTGGTATAGGGACTCTCCAATGAGAAAACATCTTAGCAACATCTGTAACTCTGTAGAGAATGACGCGACCAGCCTTGCTGCCGACTGCACCAGCTGCCTTGAGTGCACCCATCTCAACTCTGTGTTCAAGTGCAACAGATACATTTTTGAAGTTCCTCTGAGACTGCCTTACCTTGAGGCATATTCTAGAGGTATGTTGAGTTGACTACGAATGGATGTCATCACATTTTGGTGAGCATGAGGGAGTATCATCTGCAGATCACCATTGAGGAAGTGAGGAGTGAAGTCCCTAAGAATCAGAGTCATTTGACCTCGCTCATGAGGAAGAGTGAGTGTGTGAACCTCAACCTGAGACGCTGAGAGACAAGGAGAAAGAAAGCAAATCATTACACCACAATAGTAAAGAGCTGTCACCTTCAGCAAGTGAGGGGCTTAGTTTAGGAGGTACCAATACACCCAGACTGTCATCAGGCTGTTCCCAACCAGTGTGTGGTGCTGTGTTGAATGGTGGATAGCCCTGATTCCCAGCACCCATTGGGCTAGGAGGTGGTAGTCTCTGATTGAAGGGCACTCCTCCATGAGGCGGCGGCATATCCATCAAAGGAGTCGGGAAGACTGGATTCTGTGAGTTGAAGTTCTTTAGCACCTCAGCTGGGTTGTGTTGAGAGGAGATGTAGGCAAAGCTTGAGAGGTTTCTTGGTGGAGTGCGACCATAGTACTGACACACTTTGATAAAATCAGCCACAGTGAGGTAGTGAGAGCGAGCCGTAATAGGCAACTGGAGCTTCTTTAAGACAGCAATGTGACCTTCTGAGAGCGCAATGGTTTTTGCACCAATCTTAGGCACACGATTAGACACGGCGTTTCTAGTCAGCCCGGGTACGATTCTCCCGTAGATGATCTTCATGGGAATGACAGTGGCAGCATTGGTCATAGTGATAATATCCACAGTAGTGTGACCCCAGTGGTAAGAGTACAGACAAATGGAGTCCATTGAACCTACAGACAGTAACACATGCATGTAGTTACACATACCACAGATATGATAAACAAAAGTGTTGACATTACAAGTGTAGCAACAACAAAAAACAGGGAACTTCTACAATGCATACATGTACACCCTTCCAAGAAATGGTATTTTGTTATTATAATCATGCACTTGTATGTTAGTAATGTTCTATAATAAATTACCATCTCCATTGGCTACGTCCAGCTTTCCGACAAAAGTAAGACCCTTGAAGTCCTGCTCACCAAGCTGGGTATTTCCAGTGACGACCACTGGAGGCTTCATCTTACCAACAGATGACATCTTGGTGGGAGTACCTTCAGAAAGAAAGGATGAGTAATGTGTGTGTTTACAAGTGTAAGTTGCTCACTGTTTTTGGATCCACTTGGAGACACATCAGAGTCTGCTGTATCTATCACTAACTGACCAGGAGAGAAGTCGTCATCACTGCTGTGCTCCTCAAGGTCATCTGCCTCCTCCTTCTCTTGCTTAGGAGCTGGCTCCATCCACTCACTGCTGTCATCACTAGGTCTTCTTCTCTTTCTCATACTGGGGAGCTCCATTGCCTGCATGTAATGAGGACGTGGTACATTCCTGGCAACCATACATAGGCACAGAGTGTGGTAACACATGCTTCAATACATTGTCAACACAGCGGGCATACACCGTCAACAGAACTCTCACTCACAAACCCATAACTTGTATAGTATACACTTGCACTCAAGGCAATAGCACAGCACTCTATGATGACAAACAGTAACACTAATTACCAACCCAGTACTAGCTGAACAGCACATGGTTCTTTCCCAAGTTGCCTCTTGCTTCTGTGTCACAAAGAAACTTGAGAAGTGACTCCTCTTAAAGCGCTGGCAGAGATCCGTTTTATCGCGTTTACAAGCAAACCATAAGGTCAAACAGTTACTACAATGGGTTTACACAAGCTGAGTTTGTCTAGTCTCAAATTTGAACACAACTGTTTCTCTCTTTCCATGACGAGTTTGAAGCGATTTTAGAAGATCACAACTGGACACAGTTGCGCTTTTAAATCGCAAAGAGACTCAAAATGTTCGGTTGACAGCCATTTAACAAAAATTCCTCACCTATGTCCTTCAAAGCTATACAGGTCACACAATGGCAGGAAGTTGTCAACTGCCAACTCTAGACTGCTTTCATTGGCTGAAGTAGCTCCAAAAAAGTGAGTATAGTCGTTCGGCGGTGAGGATAGCAGCGGTACCATCAACCCTTCTGTGCACCACATGTCATGATGTGCTCATGGGATATCAACTAATCATTAACTTGTCAAAATGGTGGAACACCCCTAACGACCCTAACTCATATCGTTTCCTCTTCTTAGGACTTCGCGCGTATTTTAGCGAGATTAAAAGTGATGGATTGTGATGGTGTTGGACAAATACCTTCTTCTCGAGCGAAGAGCGGTAGAGATCTCCTTCTTCTTGTGTTGTCTGAGCGCTATTTGATAATTTTGATCGGGCAACCATTAAAATTTTTATTGATGTGATCGGATATGATAACATGGAGACAGCGGAGTTCTGTCAGCTCTTCTCTCGCGAGCAGGATAAACCGCACGTGGAGCTAGCGGACGGTGAAAGGATCGTTTTAGGAAGGAATCCTCTTACTTGTATCACAGATAAGAAATGTTCTCGTGACCAGGTAGACCTGATTGCCTCGTGATTATGGATTATAATTATAGCACTCACTCTCTCGCCCACTAGGTCGAAGTGACTGCGAATTTCAACAAGAAAGAGTTGATCGTTCGTCACATAGGCGTTGGTTGTTCTGTAGCAGGTGGATCTGAACTGGAAAAAGGACAAACTACTACAATTGGCGCTGGAGCTGAGCTGGAACTGCTCAAGGGACATCATAGATATTCTGTATTTTTTGGACAACGATTGAAAACAGTTAGCACCAATGAAGGAACAGAATTATCTCCTGAGAGCAAAACCAAGAAGTTTAAACAAGACGAATCTCCTGTGTCAAATGACTGTCAAGAAGCCGTATCATTAAATACACCACAATCTCCTTCAGGTGCTAAAGAGGTGGCAGCAACTCCAGAGGATAGCAGCGCATCTAATTCAATGCTTGCTAGTAGTATGTCTGGACTCATGAACAAGATTCCATCACCGCTAACAAAAGTTCCAAGTCAGAGCTCACTCCTGAAGTTCTTTTCAAAACCACAAGCATCTGGTAGTGGTGGTAAGAAGAAATATCGCTCTAACTGGAAAAAATCAGAATCTTTGCTTGTTTTTACTTATGACATAGTTGACAAACCAGCATCTTCCTCAATTAGAATTGCTTCTTTTGACATGGACGGTACTATTATTACAACCAAGTCTGGTAAACTGCCGTTTAGGACGCCTCCAGACGATTGGAAGTTTCTTTTTAAGTGTGTACCCGAAAAATTAAAATCTCTTTATCACGAAGGCTATGAGATTGTTTTATTCACTAACCAGGCGGGTATGATGCACGGTAAACCACCTCTAGAGTCTTTCCAGTTGAAAATACAAGCAGTAGCTGAGGCATTGCACTGTGTTCCATTCACTCTCATTGCTACTCTTCGTGCTGATTTGTATCGCAAGCCATGCTCTGGAATGTGGCAGTATTTCATGCAACATGAGTGCGTGTGCCGCGCTGGTGTCGACCTAGACCAATGCTTCTATGTGGGTGATGCAGCGGGTAGATTTGAAAATTGGAAAATTGGTGAGTATACTGTTGTTATCACACAAGACTATCTGTCATGTGTATGTTCTGCAGGTGCTAAGAAGGACTTTGCATGCAGTGATCGGCAGTTTGCTGCTAATGTTAACATACCCTTTCACACACCTGAAGAGTTCTTTCTGGGCTATCCTAAGTGCCGTCAGTTCAGTTGGGGAGAGTTTGACCCTCGTTCACTCAATTATGATCAAGCTATGCCTCTCTGTCTCCCTTCCTCTGCATCCATCACCAGCCCAACACAAGAGCTGGTTGTTTTCGTTGGTAGTCCAGCATCCGGTAAAACCAGTTTCTATCACAATTACATGAAACCAGCTGGCTACGCTCATGTGAACAGAGACCAGCTTGGATCATGGCAGAAGTGTGCCGCTGAATGTGTTTCACTTCTTCTCACAGGTCACAGTGTTGTCATTGACAACACCAACCCTGATCCCGAATCGAGAAAGCGGTACGTTCCTTTTGCCAAAGCGCAGGACCTTCCAGCACGTTGTTTCTTGTTCACGACCTCACTACCTCAAGCTCTACACAACAACAAGTTTAGAGAGCTCTCTAACAAGAGTCCGGACTACAAGAAAGTATCTCCGTTCGTCTTCAGCTCATACAAGTCCAAGTTTGTCCCACCCCAACTAGAAGAAGGATTTACAGAAATACTCAATATACCATTCTCTCCTAAATTCTCTGATGTAGAATTGAAGAACTTGTATAGGCAGTTTTTACTTTGATGATGTTTTAACCATGACCATAATTACTTTGGAAAGTATACACAGACATTGTATGCGGATGTGTGGTGTGTAAAAATTGCATGCCTCGTAACATAACACATTCCGATCCGAGTGTAGCAAACCGCGTGTCGTGCAGCAATATATGCTGTTCTACAAGTCCGTTCGTCAGATTCCTACACAGTCTAAACGATCGTTCTCTGGTGTTCCAGCGTCTAGATTGCCATGGCATCCACTGAAGGTAACCAAATATAACAATGATAGCTTCTTTCTAGAGAAATTACAGTGCCCATGTATTTACATAATAATAAATCATCGTTGTAGTGCATGACTTGACTAGAGATGATGTCTATTGCTAGCTATAAGTGAATTGTACGTACTCTGAGATTTGCAGTTGTTTACATGTGCTATGAAAACGCAGTTCAAACCTTGTATGGGCTTTTAAAGAGCCTGTGTTGATAATTGGTTGTGTTTATAATAAAACTATCATAATAGGCCTCATAAAGAGCTTAAATACATGCAGCTGCATGCATGTTACTATGAAAGTATAAATGCTCTATTCGATGATCAACTACTGTACTACATTTGTTTCAGATCAGTTGAAAGTAGCACCAGAAGCTATCAACAAGTTTATTGACGGTTGCGAAGTGAGAATCGAAAATGCCTAAACTGTGAAGTGTTAGTAAGTGTTATTGTACTCATTATAGGGTGTGGTGAGCAAGCTGGCAGCTGAATGTAATGCACTGGTTCAAATACAAGGAAAGTACAGCGAGATGCTGGGGTTGCCAAATGATGGTAACAAGCAACGTCCGTTAGTTGCAGAGACTCATGTGGAAGCATTCCTTGAAAAAGTGACAAATAGAATGCTGTTAATTCCAGTAATTGGTACAGGAAGTTCAGGAAAGACGACGCTGCTTGATTCAATCCTCGGAGAGAAGTGAGTGTTGGTGTGTACTGGTCTCATTGAGTTTTCTTTCTGTCCTTAGTTTGCTACCGTATAGTGTCAAGAGAGATACAGTAATCAGAGTGTATATTCAGCATGACTACACACGGCATGTTGGCCGATGCAAGGAGCCTGTGTGTTCAAAGGTTTGCTATAGCAATAGTTTGCAGTCAAGATGATATTGCTGTTTATATAGTGCCCAGAGTTGTATGTCGGTCTTGGTACGAAGGACAAATCTCCAGTTGCTCGGGGAGTACAAGCTATTCACGATAAAGTGGTAGAGTACAACGAACTCACAACACAAGACGGAGAGGAGGTATAATCTGACTACTATATCACATTATCTTTACTATTACTATAGGCTCCAAAGTGTCTGCATCTTCTAGCCAATATTCCTTGCATTCGAGCAAAGAGTACCGAACTACCGTTGACTCCTTATCTTGCCGACTGCGAGGCACTGGAGTATCTTGGTAAAGACACCAAGGAGCACATGAAAGTGGTCACAGCCACCATTGTGGTACACTCGTACGAGCAGTTCCTACAGAACCAGGAGAGTGTGCTTGAACTCTTGAGATTAGTGCACTACTCTGAAGCAGGTAATATGAGAACAACACGTTGTTTTTAGACCACGTATGGTATCAAATCTGATTAACAGAGTTTCCTATTTCAACTTGGTATTATAGTTTGTTATTCAACTGACAACAAGTAACTTGTCTAAGAATGTTCAATAGATTACACGCCCTACTAGAGGCTAGGGCAAGATATCTGCAAGCCTTCTAACACATGATAGTTAAGGAACTCTGAAACCTGATGCAGATCATAGCATTCTTAGCTGTAGTTACATTATCACCATCTCAACAAGCTTGTGGTAGTGTCAGATAATTATAGAATCACTCAATCGACAATAATTGGAACAACTTGTTCTCTACAGAAATATTAGTAGCAGTTACACACTTTGACGCATTCTATGATGAAGACTCAGCTTCTGGCAAGGACAGGAACCCGACATCAGAGGAGACAAAGCAACATCTAGCTAAAGTAGGAGGTCAAGCAGCCAACATAAAGCCGGAAAATGTCTTTCCGATCTGTTCACGTTGGGCACTAACGGGTCGTATTGCCAGCCAGTCAAGTGGAACACGCAAGCAGATTGCGTTTCTTCAATACGCCATGTCATTGTACAGTGCAAAGTTGGGCCTGGAAAATGATAATTGGTCACCTGAGATTGCCATAGAAGCAAGTGGGATAGAAGATATGGAGAATAGGTATAATGCATTGTTGTGATATAATTACAAGTTGATTTTTTCTATAGGATTCAGCGTTTGATCAGAGATGCTGATCATTCCAGCTGGTGCCACAGCATTCTTGAGGACCTACAGGCACTCCTTGTAAGACCAATTGAATCAGCCAAGTTAAGTGTAATCAAGCTAGAGGCTAAAGTTGAAGGTTTGTAAATTGCTCACATTTAAGGTTCCTTGCTGTGAGTACTCTTTCGTCACAATAGAGGAACAGCAGAAGCTCCATAAACGATGGGAGGCAAAAAATAAAGTTGAAGAAAACAGAAGAAATCTTGCCGACAAGTGTGGAGAAGCTACTAAACAACATTATTCTGGACAATTAAAAGCAGCTCTTGTCTTGCCCGAGGTATATGCCGCTCTACAGAATCCATTACTATGTTAAGCTACTACTTTTTCCAGGATCATGCTATCCAGACTGTAGTTGATGAGTCAATTGAGAGATTCTTCAAAGAGTGGGAACAAAAGACAGAAGGTGGACATGATGAAGTGCAATCTCAATCAGTATTGGAGTTTCTGATCGGTAAGTCTAGAGTGCAGGTCAAGAGGTGATTGCTGCCCTGTACGCTGCTGACAGGTATTGAAGAGCTCCTTCAAACTGGAATACCTGAAGCAATGAAAGAACTGGATTACAATGCTCCTGGTTTAGCTGAAACTGCTCTGGCTAGTGCGATACAGGAGCTTGATGAGGTGTACGCCATGTGCTGCTGCAGTGTTAGTGAACTGGCTGGGGACCAAGCAAGAGTAATACACAGTAAGACTTTGTGTACAATTATTTGCAATAAAGTATTGTGTTTACTTTCAGTGCCTGGAGTTCCATCACAGAATTTCAGTAGTCAGGTCAAGCCAGTTCCTCCTATACCAATGAATGCTGATCAACATCAAGAGCTGCTACAGTAAGTTCATCGATCGATGCTGTTTCCTTGATTCTTGGTGTGTTAGGCTGTTCAAAGAAGCTGTTGAAGACAAGAAGCACAGTATCCCGTTACTGATAGGTGCAGCAATCAGTATGGTCTCTATAGTTACAATTCCTTGGGCTGTGAGGAGATTCAAAGAGCGGCGTCTTCAAGACAAACTGGAGACTTCTCTAGAGAAGTTTGTTTAAACTCATTATTATGTCGCACTTGCATCATTTTTGTATTTTCTTCAGAGAAGCTAGTGAGAGCGTCCCATTTGAACAAATGTTTACCGGAAAAGAAGAGGAAGTGCTGAAAGAATGCAAGCCATCGTAAGAATTTATGCTCTATTCTTATTTTGCAATGTATGCACTCTGCTTTGACATTAGGAACGAAGAGGTGAGAATGATGGAAAGAAAAGTAAGAGATATAGCCTGTCAAAGTGAGTACAAGAGGAAACTTGTTGAAGGCTATCGTGAGGTCACAATGGACTGCCTCATGGAGGTATAGCAACATTTTTTCTCTGATTAGCACATTAATTTTATGATCATAATTATTCAACAGCCATTTGCTGAAGCAGTACAACAGAGATCCAAGACGCTGCTGCAGAAGTTAGACGAACAGCTCGAATCAACAATAATCACTGTTGTGCATGATTTGGGAAAGGTAAATTTATATCAATATGGTGTTTTTGATGGTTTATTTCTGTTATAGGAACAAGAGGCTCTCAACAGAATAGATGAGGATAAGGTAGCGATACAGCATATTATACACCAGCTGGAGGAGATGGCAGACAGCGTTAACAAAGATTATCCATTCTGAAACTATTTTTATCATCATTATTTTCAGTCGACAGAATTATTCATGACAATAGTTTATTGTATTTTGTGAACTTACACATAATTATTTATCAGCAATTTGATTTTCCCGCTTGTTTCTAAATAACACCTATTGGCAAATGCTCGCTCAGGCTCAAACACCGTGGTTTCCGCTTCGCTATAAACGTAGTACACCAGCGGACCCTAACCAACTAGACTACCAGCCAGCCTCAGACGCTCTCTATTAGAAGGTACTTTCTCATTAATGCAGGATTATTATTATCGATCAATAGTGACAGCTGCCTGGTGAAGATCGGTGATGACTACATGCAGTTGCACGAAACTCTTTATCTCTGCATTGCTAGTTGCTGTGCTAGCATGGATCTTTAAAATCTACCCGTGGCAGTGGTGGGTGAGAGAGACATACGACGTTCCTCCTGTTAGCTATGGTGAGATTAGGTGCTGTGCTAACAGCCCCTGTGTTTTTGTCTTTTCGGTAGAAATAACTTATGTTACACAATGTAACTTATACGTTGCATACAGTAATTTCTGATCATTCGGCACTTATGTAACATAATATTATGTGCAACATATATGCCCGTTCTACCTGGGATGGGAATTGATGTGCCGTAGGAAACCACAGGATATAAGATTTAGTCTAGCTAGTTTGCTGAATGTCACTGTAATATGCTGTTTTGTTCAGATGGGAGAATAAGGTTCAACTTAGACAATCTGGAAACACCTGACACAGAAGAAAAGATCCAGCAAATCGTTTTCAATGCTAATAGGAATGGTGGCAAAGTGAGAGTTCTCGCAGATGGTCACTCTTGGTCAGAGATCGCTCAGACACAAGACATTATGATATCACTGGCAAATTATCAAGGTCTGATTGAGATCAATAAAGTTAAGATGGAAGCAACATTCAAAGCTGGAACACCACTGAGAGCTGCTAGCCTTGCTTTAGATGAACAAGGATTTGCAATGGCACAGCTTGGTTCTGTGGCTGGGCAATCAATTGGTGGAGCTATCTCAACAGGTGTGTATGTGAGTGTTGTGTAGCCTTTCCTGCATTAAACAAACGTTGGCTTCGTGGGTATGTAATTTTACACTACTACATTAGGTACTCATGGTACTGGAATGACAGTAGGTAATATAGCTTCATTGGTGACTAAGCTCAGAATCATTGATGGAACTGGAAAGGTAAGCACCATAGTATTGTGTGTGTGCGTGCGTGTGTGCGCAGTATGTGCTCATGTGTGCATGTGTGATGACTGTGAGTGATCACAACTTATATGTGCAGTCACTTCATTCAATATTATTGTTTATGGACTCGTGTTGCATTTGTACCTAGATTCATGAATTAAGTGAGACTGATAGTAACACCGATGATTTCAGAGCAGCACAAGTTAGCTTTGGTCTGCTAGGGGTGATATCACAGGTGACTATCAAAGTAAAACGCCAGTTTAACTTGGAAGAGTTTCGCACACCAAATACTCTTGAATACTGCCTGGACAACATAGATGATCTCGTGAACGGGCACAAGTATGTCAAGTTTTGGGTCGAGTTTTATAATGACTTTTGTGCATTGTATCAAACCAATGAGACTACGGAACAACAACTCAATCCCCCTACTCGATTCGAGAAGTTTATCATGGTAAGCGAACAGTTGATAGAAACTTTTTACTATCAAAGGCGTGTGCTTGTAATTATTGTGTAAACTATACACATGCATGCATTAATAACAGGAAGCTAGAGCGATGGAGATTAGATAACCTGTGTCTCTTTTTACAGTATTACTCATTTGCAGTCTCTACTCGGATCACTTACCTTTTCCCATCACTCACTCGATTCATGATGAATCTAGTCAACACGTTTGGACTAGGAAGCGACACTCATCGCATTGACAATAGCTACTTGATTTTTAATGACTTTTTCGAGTTACCAATTCACCAAGAGGGAGAAGTGATCGTAGCTTATGAGCACTGCGTGAGTGTTGTCAATGCAATAAAGGATGTCATTATCTCAGAGCAGCATCCTGTCAACTACATCACAGAGGTACACAAGTTATACACTAAACAGTGTGCTACCGTATAGCGGGAAATTTTGATGGACTACAATTTTGGCAAATTTGGCAAATCGTCAAGCATTCGGCAAATTAAAATTCGCTTTTTCTATTACAGTAATACAAGAGCCAAGCGCTGGGCGTCAAAATTAAACTCGCCAAAATGCAAAATCTGGGTTATTCGCCAAAATTTAGATCCTCCAAATATTTCCCGCTATATGGTATAATGTGTACCGATAAACAGGCAATGTAAAATTTTGGTTTGGTCTAATTTTTTTCATGAAACTGATGCACATGATACAGCATGTACAGTGCATGGCAAATGAAAATTTTCATGATTTTGTACTCAAATTTAAGGTACCACAAATCACAAAAATTCATGTTTATCGGTTGTTTATAATTTTCTGTAGGTTCGATTTGTGGATAATGACGACGCCTGGTTGAGTCCCAGTACTGGTCACACCCGAGGAACCTGTGCTGTCACTCTCACTATCTATGCTGAAAGGTCCAGAGCGCTGATGTACTTCAATGATGTCTATGCTGCTACAGAGAAGTTCAACGCTCGTTTTCACTGGGGAAAGCACTTTCCACACACTGGCTCTGGAAATCTTGTTAGAGACTTGTACCCAAAGTTTACCGACTTTCTGGATGTACGAAAGAAATTTGATCCAAATGGAATATTTTTGAACGACTATCTGAAGGATAGACTAGGACTCTGGAATGAGTAGCACTTCTACCATCAAGCTCACAAATGCTGAGCCGTGCATTCACAGTACTTATAAGTCAGCTTAAAATCAACCAGTAGTGACAGTAATAAAAAATTTGATGCATTGTTACATAATTTTGCATGAGTTAGTAAATTAGACAGGTTTTTATAGACTACTTGTCTGTTCAGTTTTTTCAACTTGCACATTGTCATATTCATGTGGAGTGTTGGTAGTTTTACTGTCATTGTTGCCGGGTCCTGTTTTGGTATAGCGAACGCTGTCATATATAGCATTTCCTCGACTGAATTGTTCGTATATCATGCTCTCCTTCATGTCAGTCACTGGGCTTCTGTGCACAGATTAAAACACAACAAGCTAACAAATGAATGAATACCTTGAAAGCCTGTAAGGTGCTGTTTGTAACAGTCTCCAGCTTAGTCTTTTCTTCCTGCAATTTACCAGTATATAATTTACTCAGTGCACTCCCTTGTGAACTAACCGGTATGAGCGTATTGCAATGATAGCTACAGTTACTATGGTGATAGTAATGGTGAACGCCATCACAGTCCCTAACAGACCGATTAATGCAAGATAAACAGTTGGAACAGAATCATCTATTGGAGCGAGTTAACACGTCACACATAAAACAGATGTTGTTCAATACCTGTTGTCCGACACATTACGGTGCTTTCAGTATAGTTACCGGATATTAGACTAACATTAAACTGATAACAAGTCTGAGGTGTCAGCTTAGCAATGACTGCATAGTTCTGAGAAGTATTCACTCTTGTGCCCGATGCATCTGAAGTGACAATGCAGTCAGTCATAGCAGTGTAACTGAGTTGAACAGTGGAGTTAGTCGAATTGTATGAATAGTGTGCTCTTGCCCAGACAAGAGTGATTGATGTTCGATTCACAGTAGCACATGTCAGAGAATGTATTGGACCTGTTTGCATCATGAGAAAATATTCATAGCATAACATACCACACCAAGTAAATGTACTACACAACATGCATGTGATGGTCAACGTACCGGTTGTTGTTGAAGTGAGTATGGGATCGCTAAATGGTCCAATCCCTATTATATTTCTGGCAGCAACTCTGATGCTGTACTGACTGTGAGATATCAGATTAGTGATCACGACACTAGTTTCATTAGATGGTACATTGATAGTGTTCATGGTACCAGCTGCTCCAGTGTATGCTATCACATAACCTGTGATGGCGCCATTGCTGTCTCTACATTGTATACTATTCCAAGAGATATTTAGAGCAGTGAGGTTAAAAACAGCTTGTGACACACCCAAAGGAGGACTGCTCGGGGCTACAGCATAACCAGATCACTTGAAAAGTCTATGTCACTATCATTGCTTACCTTCGTAAACAGGAACACTGTATTTCAACGATACTGGTAACGATGTTCCAATCAGGTTTGTGGCTGTAATGGTGATATCGTACGTCTGTCCACTTCGTAATGTCTTGCTATAGTGAGTCTGCTGTGCTGGTACAGTTACACTAGTGGTGTTTATATCAGGACAAGAGTTGCTATAGTAACTGATAGTATAGTTGGTGTACTGCACTGAAGAATCACTGTTGAGTGCTAAAGTCAGTACACTAGTGGTTGGTAGAAGTTTCACCGTAATTTGATCTGGAACTGTAGTAAAAATTAATACAGTAGGTGGGTATATATCTTTGCACTCACCATCAATTTTGATCAGGACCGTTTCACTTGGTGGTGAAGGTAGGTCTTTGTAGCTGAACACAGTTATGTTGTAGGTGTGTCCTTTGGTCAGATTAGCTACAACTGAGTTGTGTGTTCCGCCATCTACCAGTTGTTCAAAGCTGCCTCCCTCATTGTCATTGTAGCTAATAACATATCCATCCACACTCTTCAATGCAGACCAACTGACGAGTATGCTAGACAAAGAAATAATCTCAGCTCTGACGTTCTTTGGAGTTTCTGAAGAGCCTACAGTAAAGAGAGAACGTAGTGTAAAAAAATAGCACAAGAGTGCACTACCATTAATAAAGACTGTATCACTCAGTGTGTTGTTGTCATATGTAGCACTGCATGTAATAGTTTGTGATATATAATCAAGCTCTGTTACTGTCATTGTGTTGACAGTCACTTTTGTCGTGTCATTCACTACATGGCGAGATAGCGTAATCGTTGAGCTGTTTACATCAACAACAATTCCATTTTTAATCCAGTTTGCATCAAGTCGTTCAGTGGTACAGTTCACTTGATAAACCACTTGAGGTGAAGTACGATCGGAAAGAAGTGCCCACTTGAGCGGCTTGGAGAGATATTCTAAAGAAAAAGTAGTGATCTCTTCATACAAGGAACACAAATATTCTACCATTGTATAGAGTGGTTACTGAGACAATGTGACTGTATGGTCCAGACTCGGTAGTTACAGCAGCAACACTGATGTCGTATTGTGTAAAACGTTCCAGTCCTGTGATGACATGACTGGTCTCTTTACCAGGCACGTGAGCTACACCACTGGCACCAGTATTACTGGTGAACCTGATCCGATACTGGATGACCTCGCCATTGCTCACAAAACACGCTACTGCTTTCCAACTAACAGAGACAGCCGACGAATTGATCGCAGTTGCATCAAACAGCAGAGGAGCTACTTCAGGCGCTGTAAGTCAAATATGTTTCATTACAGGCAGATCTGATATGGTGCACTAACCTGATTGATTTGAAGCATAGTCTGTTATAGAGTATTTGGTGTTACCAATTGGACTATTAACAGCAATAGTGATATTGTACAAGAGTCCAGGATGAAGTGATTGAGTGACCAACACGGTGTTGTTTGACGATGTTATGTTGTTCGATTCAGTGTAAGCAACTTTGAATTGAGCACAAGAGTCGCTTGAGAGAGTGAGAGTGTATCCCAGTACTCCAGTGATGTTGAGGGTATTGAAGGCATTGAATGCAGTCACATTACCAATTGAAATAGAGAGTGTCACGGTTGTACCTCTGACTACTAAACCAACAACTAATGCATCTGCAACTGAAAATTAAGTAAAAAAATTATTGTAGTTTTTCAAACTTACTGCCAAGTATAACTGCCTTCATTGGTTGACTTGGTTGTGAATTGAGATTCTTGTATGCAAATACACTGATGGTGTAGAGCTGTCCCTCACTCAGTCCGGTCAGCAGTGAGCTAGTCTGGTCCTCCACTTCCTTTGTCTTGTTACTGGCTCCTTCGGCAGAGTAGAGAATGATGTATCCGTCAGCTCCTCCCACTGGAGGCGACCAGCTCACTGAGATATTGGACAAGGACTGAACCATTGCCAGCACATTTAACGGAGGACCACTGGGAGCTGAAGAGCAACAATCACACAGAAAAACAATCATATTTACAAACCTTCAACAACAATTGATCTTGAAAATAGCTGATTTGAGCAAGCTATCTCCACACTATTGTGATCCATTGTGGTAATTGTTATAAAGTTACCATCATCTCCAATCAATGACGTTTGTAGATTTGCCGTGCCGTTTACTAAAGTGGTTCCATTCTTGGTCCAGTGAAGTTGTTCATTGCTGGTGTTCATGGTGATACAGTCAATACGATACTGTACCTCCATGTTGCTAGTGTTTCTGTTCAGTAATGTCCATGTCATATTCACTATTCCAGCTGCAATGAGTGTGTATATTAGTAGAACTATAGCAACGGCAAACTTACCAATCACGGATCCATTTACTGTAATGGTAGATTCGCCCACCACAACTAAAATGAGGGCAAAAAACCATGATCTAAGTGTGACAGTGCGGCACTCACTTGTAAGAGGTGCTGATGCTATTCCCAGCAAGTCCTGATAAGCCCTCACGGTGTAATTGTACATTAGCTCACGACCAAGTTCTCCTAGCGTATGCTGTGTGATGTTACCAACATCAGTCGCACTAGTATTCTCTGATGTTGTTTCATAGACAACATATCCATCTGCTTCAGTAGCAAGCACTGCTGTCCAGCAAATAGTCACTGTGACTCCATTGATATTGCACACATCAAGACTACTCGGTGAATTATTGGGAGCTATTGTGTGGACACTGATTGAATACACATGATAATCTATAGTTAAAGTACCTTTTATATACGTTCGTAGAAATTCATTTTTTTCTTGAATACTGCAAATCCAGTCATGGTCTCCATTAAATTGAGTAAAACCATGATCACTGAACTCTGTTGCAGTTGTCTCTACCTTGTCTGCACTCCAGGACACTTCTGTAAAGTAGTCGAATGTCTTTGTAGCGGAGTCCTTTAAAACTGGTGTCGAAAGAATCAAACCTGTGCTATTGGTCTCATATTTCTCTGAGAATAGTTTAACAGTGATATCTTCAGGTCTAAACATCTTTCCAGTAGTGATGCAGTGTACTGTGTAGTTCTGAGGAACACTCCTCACATCAACTGGTGGCTCTATGTAGATAGCTGACAGGAGTGTGTTATCTGCATGATAAGCAAAATTACTCATAGCAAGAGTTTATCATTCCGTCATTCTTTTAGACTCACTTTTTAACTGCACACTGACGTTCTGTCCACTGATGGTACATGTGTAAAGCTGATTTCTTGTAAATGGAATATTTGTATTGAATAGTGTGATGTTATTTGAGGATTGTGAGCAGGCTAGCGGATTTGTGTCGCTATCAGGTTGTCCACAAACTGTTGCATTGCCAGACGCAGTAGTCCACTGTCCTTCTCCTGTACTATTAGCCAGCACACAGTGCAGTGGGTGGTCACCTGTCAGAGCTATACCACTAATCGCTGCATACTCTGGGATACAATAGCCTCTATAGCTCAGGTAGATACCTTAACAAAGAAGCAAACTTACTGAGAAATGAGTGAAACCACATACCTTGACTGGGAGGGCAGTGTGAGATGACTCCAGTGAATAGAGAAACAAAGAGCAGTGCAATAGGCAAGAAATCCATTGCGTGAAACTGAGTTATGCACAAAACCGTTAATTTTATCATTCAGTTCTGTGAATGTAAAACAGAAAGTAGCAAACATCAATACGAGTGCCAGGACTGTATACTGCGGCCAATAATGACCTGGTCTTGATTGAATTTCACAGTATTGTTTATTATTACACAACAACAGCAAATTCATTCCATTAACCCATCATCATCCCCATGAAGTGCTGTTGCATGATCTAACTCTGCGAGCCCTTTCAACCCAACCCAAGATTGTTTTTTTTTGTAAAATCAGCATCAATACGAATCTTAAAGTCACAAATAATAATAAATTTTTACTTAGAGTTCCCACGAATTTGATCATATACGTTTATTTCATGAGTTTTGTTCATTGGTGGTAGAGGAGGGGGCGGAGTCTCTTCCTTTTTATAAGATGTAGAGTACAGTTCACTAGCGACCATATTGTTGATTAGCTCCCTATAAATAGTGCAAAATAAAACTAGAACTCAAAATTGATAAAGTTTTAACCAACGTTTGACAACGGATTGGCATTGTTTTTGTCTTCAAGCTTCTTTTACTGAAAAAAAAATAAGTTAAAGACACTGAAGATTTGACTCACTGTGTTACATGACTTACTTGCAACAAGCAAAGTATCCGATACCAGACACAGTGCAGAATATCAAGCACAGTCCCAGTATAACCACTAGTGATATCAGGGTATTCATTACTCCCAATGACGTCACTTTGTAATAATTATATTACCAGGTAAATATTACAATCAAATTGTCTTTAGTTTTTACCTTCACCACTAGTTGCTGGAACTGTTCTACAGATTATGCTCTGTGAGTCTCCTTCAACAAAACCTGAAGCTACTGGTTTGACTGTGAGATTGTAGCAGGAGGAAGGCTTGAGCTTGCTAATGACTGCTAAACCATTCAAAACTCGGACAGTATGTCTCGAGTTACGCACAGTCTGTGGACCACAGTCAAGGGCCTCTGCATGGCTGACTTCAAACTGGAGACCATTCTGAGGCAATGGATAGGACATCAACCAACTGGTGATAATGGAGCTTTGATTTGATCCAAGACATTGTAGACCCAACACTGATCCTGCAACAGTACATGCAGATAAATTAGACTGATTGCATTATGAATGTGCATACCTATTGTGGTTGCTATAGTTACAGGAGGGCTTGCTGGTCCAGTGCCATTCCCATTCACAGCTGCTACACTAACACTGTACCTTGTCAATGGCCGGAGCCCACTGAGTGTCAATGTTTGCTCGCTCATCATTGTTGACACAGGTGTAAGCTTAACATCATCTCCAACTCGACAATAGTTTACTGAGTAGCTGATTATCTCCCCATTCTTCTGACTACAAGGAACTCCTTCCCAACTAATGTTAACAGAGGTTTCATTCACTGCAACAAAACTGATGGATTGCGGAGTTCCGTTGGGACCTGCAAACAAAAGCAGTTGAATAGACCTCGTTCATTTGTTGTACAGTAACTCACTCTCCACTGGGGCAAGACTATAGAAAGCATTAGAAACTAGTGATGAACCAATACTATTAACAGCTTGCACAGAAATATTGTAAGTGTGTCCAGGCTCTAGAGTAAGCTGGGTGGAGTTGCTGGATGAAATGACTGACTGGGAATTAACACAAGTTATGTCTGTGTAGGTGACGGTGTAGTGTGTGACAGTTGAGAATATGTCAGAGGATTTCCATGATACTGTCACAGCTGACGATGAAACTGAAGCTATAGTTACATCTGAAACTGGTTGAGGACCTAGAGATGAGAAGAATGAAAGTTTGATTGGTACAAAAGCCTAGCTTACGTTCCAGACGAATCTGCGCTGTAGTGCTAAGCGATGAAGAAATGTCCTTGTATGCAAACACACTGATGGTGTAGAGCAGTCCCTCACTCAGTTTGGTCAGCAGTGAGCTAGTCTGGTCCCCTCCCTCTACTAGCTGTGTCCTGTTACTGGCTCCCACAGCAGAGTAGAGGATCACATATCCACTAGCTCCTCCCACTGGAGGTGACCAGCTCACTGCGATACTAGAAGAAGACTGGATGAATGCACTGTTTACAGTAGGGGGACCACTTGGGGCTGCAGGGGAATAGATTTGTTACATATACACAACGCATCACTCAGTGTGGAGGGGGTGTTTTATGCACAAAAACATGTTTGTTAGTGAAGAGGTGTGTGTGAATGGCTAACCTTCAAGTTGGATTGTCTTGTAGTATTCACCGAAGCTGACATTAGCTCTGCATTCAATGACGTGATCAGTGTTAGTCATCGCATCTGATAACACAGTGAAACTGTTGTTATACAATAGTGTTGAATTGTTCAACAGTATCGATGAACTGCTCACGAGACGCACGAGACTGTTAACAGTGGCTGTTTCATTGTTAATAACAAGGACCACTTCTCCTGGCTGGGCAAATTCTGTGATGCATACCACAACATACTTGACCCTTAGCTCAGAGCGTTTTGACAGCAACAACCAGTTCAACGAATGCAGAATAGCACCTGCGTTCACAAATAGCAAAAATACAAAGGGCAAATAAGCCAGCTAACTCACCATCAGTGCGTACTACTGTTTCAGATCTGGGTCCCAGTAAATCTTGATATGGTCTCACAGAGATGGTGTATATTTGTTGAGGGAGTAGGCCGGTGAGTGTGTGCTGTGTGATGTTGCCGACATCAACTCCACTTGTGAGTCCAGTCGAAGTGTTGCGATACACAACATATCCATCAGCATCACCAGCACTCTCTACTGACCAGGCAATACTGATGCTAGTAGCATTCCTTGAATTCACAGTTATCTCAGTGATTGCTGTAGTGGAAGCTAACCAAAAACACATTACTTCAAAGACACAAAACTATTCCTAACCTCTGATGTATGTTTGTAAATTGTTTGGGACATTTTCGTGATGTGTTAAGCATGCCCAATCATGATCTCCATTATTCTTGGTCAAACCGTGATTCTCAAACTCTGACTCATCAATGACAACAGTTTCAGCTTTCCATTCTACAACAGAGAAGCTATCGTAGGTGACTGGAGATGAACTGAGCAGTCTTAGCGCCGGTGCTTGTTGGGAATAACCAGTAACTGGTGCAGGCTGATTATTGTAGTAAGCCTGAGAGTGCCTCTCAAGAAAGAACTGACTGATGGAGTTGCTACTGACAGTGATGCAGTGTATCGTGTAGTTCTGAGGAACACTCCTCACATCAGCTGGTGGCTCTATGTAGATAGCTGACAGGACTGTGTTATCTGCATGATACAAACTATGAACATGCTGATTCTATATGGTTGTTACTCACTCTCAATCTGCACACTGATGCTCTGAGCACTGATAGTGCACGTGTATAACTGTGTTCCAGTGAATGCTGACCCCTCTGTCTGATACAGTGTAATGTTATTGGAGTGCTGTGAGCTGCAGGTGAATGGACCAGGCCCTCCATTGCACTGCACTGGTGTATTACCAGGGCCCATCCACTGCCCTCCAGCTGTACCACTGGTTAGCACACAGTACAGTGGATTGTCAGCTGTCAGAGCTATACCACTGATCACTGCATACTCTGGGATACAGTATCCAGCATGCATCAGGTAGATACCTGTAGTACAGCATCTATGCAACTACCTGACATACACACTTCTCCTCACCTTCTTTAGGAGGACAACTTGTCTTAGCAAGGCTAGCTCCCAACACTAGCAGCACGGCAAGTGCCAGACCAGACATTTTGAGCTGTTGAATGACAGAATACACTCAACAATGCCTTAAATAAACCATCCAGTGTATCATCAATTGAACACAATTCCAGTAATTTCAATAACCACGTTCTCATCTAGACTGAGCTTGTACAATAAGCAGGATATGTAGCATTTGGCACTGAATGACTAGACTGAACAGCAAGTTTACAGACACGTTTCTGACAGACTAGCTGTTTATCAAACAGACATACTGAAACCAGTGATTAGGAGCTACCACTAGACACAGTCGCTCTGTTCATAAATAAATATTTACACACGGCAAATCGTACAGTGTGCGGGGGTTGAGTACACACAATCAACCGCTTGTTAGATGACAAAACACAATGAAAGGACCAACATTAGCAATGAGATCAATGACCTAAGTTTACTGAAAGCCGTCGTGCTTTAAACATATCAGGAATTAAGTACTCATTTATTTAGTGAAGAAAAACAATACTAGAAAATAATTATGTTTAGTTAATACAAAACCAACGATAATAGACTAAATTATGAGCAGGAATAATGAATGTCTACTTGTTCTTCTTTTTCGCTCGACGAGCGAGAAGAGGATTTATTGCATCCGTGACTTTCTTGATCTTGGCTGGTTCGTCACCAACTCGCATTGTAGCCAGCGCATGTGACATCTCCTCCTGTAGCAAGACACATGACATTTAAAAATAAAATATATAAACCATGAAACCTCTGCAAACATGGAATTACATGATCAAACAATAATAACTAATGAATGCCTCATTAACAGCCCATGGCCCTGAAGCCTATATGCGGCAAATGCGGTGCGTTTAGCATCATAGTGATCCCAAGAACAGGTTTATTTCACAGCCAGAGACACTCAGCTGTCACTAAGGCATATTGTGATGTCACTGTCAGCTATTCCAAGAGATGGATCAAAATGCATGCAAGTATGTCTAAACCATGTACAAAAATCGACCCAGGCTTGCCCCTGTATCCACATATCCTCCACTCTTTAAAGCACATGTATTTAATGTACACACAAACCTGAACATCAGGCCATAGCTCTCGATCATCTTTCAGTACCATATGGGACACTAAAGGAGTTTGAGGGACCTTCATGTACGCCTGAAAGAGACAGACAAAATAAACATGAATATTCATGATATAAGTATCTTACTGATATCCAGGGATGTCTCAGTATATCGTCAATAGTAAGCCTCTCGGAAGGATTGGTCTTCAATAGACCCTTGATGAGGTCCTTGGCTGTAGAGAGCAAAGCATCATATGAACAACACATGATGCTGAAAGATAAACCGCAGACTTCATTTACTATCAAAAACGAGTCATAGATACAACACGATCAGGAATTACCAGGAAACACAATCTGTACACACTGAGTATTGTGAGCGTGTGCCAGTGGATGCTGTTCATGGACAATGTGATTAACAACTGGAACCACCACTCTCACAATAATGAAGAAACAAGTACGAAAATACCCAGGCTGTACACTGATCAGAAATGCTAAAGTTCCCAGTACAAACAGTATGTATCTTACATTTATACACACATGCCTCTTTAAATAATCTAACATCCATCTTGGACACACAATATTACAATGACAGTTAGAAAGAGAACTTAGAGAAGTGACTAGGTATACAATAAGCTGACATATTGAATTTGGAGTACCCAGAGATGAAGCGTTTCTTACCATTTTGTGTCACATTGGTCCATTCTGGGTCAGGAAAAGAGTACTGTCCATGGCGGATACGCTTCTTCATTCCAGGAGATATAGGAGCACCACCATAGCTATAGAACGGAGGATATCCACAGACCCTGCAAGGAAGCAGAGTTGATAAACAAAGAGGTAGACGATGAAAACATGTGACGAACACAACCAACACTGTACCAATGAGGTAAGTAGGTGGTACTGTAATATAACACTGATACAAACTCAATAGTATGAATAACAAACAAAACACTATATCAAAAGATCAAGTAACACACACTACAGCTGTATTTGATCAACACTGCTTACAGAATGTACGTAATGACTCCAATAGACCAAATGTCACATGACAGATCATACTTCTCTGGACCCAACACCTCAGGAGCTGGAGAACACAGTGACACTATCTTCAAGTGGTCTGTTCTTACTCACCAACATAGTACGGTGTGTAGCAAGGTGTTTGTAATGACTTGCCGCCATGTATCTCCTTAGCAAAGCCAAAGTCAGTCAACTTTAGCGTAGCGCTGTCGCTGGAATCCAAGAAGAGAAGATTCTCAGGCTAAGAAGGGAAAAAATCATTCACAACTAATATTATGCTGTAGTACAAAGGTGCGTTCACATGGACTAAAGTGGATCGAATGTGCATTCAATCAGGTTTGTTAGTGTTCACATGAATCCGCTTGAAATCAATCCAAATTGAATGCACATTGCGTTCAATCCACCTCCAGAAGTAGATTGGGATTGAAAGCGAATTGTGACTTTAGCGCATGGGTGCACGCCTTCACTAGTAGACAAAGGCGCTTGGCAGACTAGTAAACCTTCGTAATGGCATCGTTGAAGGCATAGTGTAGCTTTTGAGTGGTGCAAGTCACTACAAGTGAACGCTGGAGATGGATATTGAATTCGCAACCAATTCTCATATAGGCGGTTTAGGGATACGATGTGCATCAAAAGTGGATTCCATGTGAACACACCTTTAATGTGTTTACAGTTGTATGCACAATGTAGTGACAATGAAATGTATGTAGTAAGCATACATGTATGTACTGTTGCCATTAGCATGTACACAATGATAATCAGTGAACACACATTCCTGCACATACATACATACACACACATACCTTGAGATCTCTGTGGGCTATTTCCATGTGATGAAGATGAGCAACTGCTAAGCATATCCACCTTACAATCTCGGCAGCCTCTGGAATTCAAACAACAAATACAGTCAAGCGGCTACACTGAGCAACTATTGTACTAACCTCTTTCTGTGAAGTGACCTTTCTTTTGTATTCTATCAAACAACTCTCCACCACCCATACTATAGTGGATTGAATAAATACCACAATTGAAAGAGAAGGAATAGAAAGAAAGATAGAAGGGAAGAGGTAAGAGAAAGAGAGAGAGAGGAGAGAGGGAAGGAGAGAGAGAGAGAGGAGGGAGGGAAGGAGAGAGAGAGAAGGGAAGAGAGAAGGAAGCGAGAGAGAGAGAGAGAGAGAGAGAGAGAGAGAGAGAGAGAGAGAGAGAGAGAGAGAGAGAGAGAGAGAGAGAGAGAGAGAGAGAGAGAAGGGAAGAGAGAAGGAAGCGAGAGAGAGAGAGAGAGAGAGAGAGAGAGAGAGAAGGAGAAGGAAGGTGGTAACTAGCGTTCATACCATTCCATGACAACCAGTAGACTACGGTGACCCATAAACACGTTCTCATACACATCAATAATGTTCACTATGTTCTCCTGAGAACAGCATCTCCAATGGAGATCAACCTCACGACGTGACTTGGCAGCATCTCGAAGAATCTGAAAACAAAAACAACGTCAAGCACATACATTAACTGTTTAGCATAAATAGGGGATTCCAGTGAAATGAGACATGCCAATATTATTAAAAACATCAACAATAAGTGAATATTAGCCAAAATTTCCCAAAAGATTACTCATCAATTTATCAAACTTCACAGTCAGCATACCTTCAGAGCTCTTTTCTCTCCAGTAGCTTTGTGGATGCACTCGAGCACCTTACCATTAACCCCCACGCCCAGTGATCGAGTCAGAATGGTGTAGTCATTAGTGATAGCGTGACGCTTGGGCACAAGAGGCTTGGAAGCAACTCCAATACGAGAGGCAAAGTCTGGTGCCTTTCCTCCGGCAAGAGGGTGTGGCTCAGACATACTGAAGGGAGATAAACATTAAACAAGCCTCACTAGAGCAACTATACTACATGTACCATACTTGTACAGCACTGTTACTATCATGAGAATACTGGAGTGGTTTGGTATAAACACAGAGTCATGATAACAGAACCGTACCCAAACTGATGAGCTAGCACATAGCATACAGCTGGTCTCTCTCATCCTGTGTCGAGTACAGCAGTGCTGCAGTTGCATTGCTCAATATATCAGATCTATGTATACAAACCCTAGCACTGCATGCCGTACAGTATATATACATGTAATTATTATACGAATAAGTAGACCAGCTAGGACTGGTGAAAGCCACGCTTACCTTGATTCACTCCTTTAATACGATGCTCAGAGCTCAGTCATTCAATTGCTCGTGCTTGCTTAGCGCACCGGTTTCTCTAAAGACAAGACTCGAGTAGGGTCGCCGAGGGTAAGTGGAGAATCTGGGAGGAGAATGATTTTGCAGTATGCCGTCATGTCTGCATCACGTGCGCATTGATTTGCTGACACGTGCATGCATTCAAAGTGCACGTGATTACAATGGTACCAGCGTACCACCCCTTGGTAAAAATCAATATTGATGCTCTGAGTGGAGAGGACTGTGGAGCAATCTAGTGCGTTTAAGTTGTTGCAATCAAGATGCTAGGCGTGTTGATTGCTGTAGCTGTGACCTCAGTGATTGCATTTGTCGTGTATGTACTGTTCCTTGACACCAAAGCAGCAACTGGTACTAGTTTAGATGACTTCATCGACGAGGATGGAGGTTAGCAAGCATGCTATTTATTGCTTGAAAACTGTTTTTGTATTTCCCTGCCGATGTAATCGTGCAAAATTTCAAGGGCGGGGCTCGGTGCACGATGTTTGCATTTTTAGACCTCTTAATGTTTTTGTTAGGTAATATAACAGCGAGAAAAGATCCGAGTGACAAGTATCGTACTTGCTATGAAGAGCCAGGCAAGCAGGTGCTGATCCTGTACGGTACTGAGTATGGGTTCAGTGAGGAGATCGCCAGGAAACTGTTTGATAAAATATCAGACAACCAGGAGCTAGTAGAGGTAAGACAAGATGCATATCATTAGTCTCTACTGCAATGTTGTAATTGAGTTGCATACTGTACAGTGCTTCAATTTTATGGGTCATAAAGTTTCCAAAATTTCTGACGTTCACAAAGCGAAAAGCTCCAAGCAGCTCACAAATCTTTTTCCTATGTGCTGAGCTGCTATTGTTTCCACAGTTGGAGATACAGCCAAGAGTTGTAAATGCTCATGATTATGAGCTCTTAAACTGGGAACACGAGCAGGTTGCATTGTGTGTGTTTTCAACCAGTGGTGATGGTAAGCAAACAACACTATAAGGTTGCATTGATGGTCACGCTGTCGATCGCACAGGTGTTCCACCCACTGATGCTCGACCATTTGTAGACTGGATATCATCCTCCTCCTCTCCCACTCTTAGTCACATTAGTCACAGCGTGCTTGCACTGGGTGACTCTAACTACCCTCACTTCTGCAAAACAGGGAAAACACTTGATAAAAGGTGAGTATCTTGCATGCAGTGTTTACGGATTTTTGCTTCAGATTTTCTCAGCTCGGTAGCACATGCATCCAGTCTAGTGTAGATGTAGATCAAGAAGATTGGTCCGCGATTGATGGATGGATATCAGCTGTGATCAACTCTTTATTGAGCCTTTCTCTTAAGACTGCTGTTGACTATCTTGACCTTTCTGCACAAGGAGAGGGAGAAGGAGGGTTTAGTAGAACTCGTCCTTTCATGTCCACCATGACAGTAAGTCAGCAGCGCATGTCTGTGCTTATGGTAGATGTTATCTTGCAGGTCAAATATTCTCTGACAGCAATGGATACTGACAGTGACAAGGAGACCATTCACACAGAATTTGACCTCTCTGGGAGTGACCTTCAGTTCACCTCTGGGGATGCTCTAGGCATCTACCCTCTCAACAACCCACCAGAGGTGGACCAACTCATCTCAGCAATGCACACTGCTCCTGACATTGCCGTCCCTGTGCCATCGTTTTGTTACCATCCTAAGCCTGAGGAATCCACCATACTATTACATGATGCATTGATGAAGTACTACGACCTGAAAACAGTTCGATTAGAGCTTGCGAGAATTATCATGGAAAGTGTTACCGATGAGAAAAAGAAAGCAACTCAGTTACTGAAGAATGGAGTAAGTGGATATCAAATTTATACCTTACTAGCAATCATATCTGGTCATTTTTTCAGTTGAACAAGCAGAATGTAGCTCTGATGAAGTATTTATCGGACCGAGAGGTGATTGATGTGGTTCGAGACTTCCCTTCATCCACTCTGACACCCAGCGAGCTATTGAGTCAACTCAAACCACTTCAGCCTCGCTATTATTCTATTGCTTCTTCTCCGAAGCAGGTACAACAAACGATGCACCATGATCTTATATCTGTTCTCAGAATCCCAACATTGCTGCAGTGTGTGCCGCCATTGTGCGCTACTCATTGCAGGACGAGCCCAGGACCGGTGTCTGTACCACATTCCTGCAGGACAGATTCAGTACTGGAGACCAGGCACCAGTCTTCATATCGCACAATCCAGATTTCAGACTACCTGCGGACCCTAGTGTACCAATCATATTGATTGGTCCGGGGACTGGAATAGCTCCTTTCAGAGCATTTCTACAAGAAAGAGGTACTTGGTACAACACATTGATAACAGATTCTCTCTACCTAACTACTTATTTCTCCTTTAAATTTGTGCAGGGCTATCCAAACCTTGTGGAGAGAATGTTTTATACTTTGGTTGCAGGCACGAACATGGCGATTTCCTCTATAAAGAAGAATTAGGTAATCAATTTCATATCATGTATTTGCATTCCTTACAATCCATCAGAAAAAATGGCCGATAGTGGTTTCTTGACACTTAGAACAGCATTCTCTAGAGACCAGCCTCGTAAAATATACGTTCAAGACATTATCAAAAAAGACGGAACTATGCTTTGGCGGCTTTTACAAGTATGGTCTATTATTTATCAATGACTGCACAATCAATTCGTTTGTGATTTTCATGTAGTCCGATGCTCATGTGTATGTGTGCGGTGATGCTAAACACATGGCTGGTGATGTACATCAAGCATTGCTATCTGTTCTTCGTGAGAATGGCGGCATGGATAACGAGAAAGCTGCTCAATTCATGCAGGAACTGGAGGAAGCAGAACGCTATCAGAAAGATGTCTGGGTCACTTAATATATTTTTGATTGAGTATAAATCTACTATTAAATTTTATTTTTGTTTAATTCTTGGTCTTTTGAAACTAAGCAGAAATGATGGGCGGGGCTGAGTCCTTAAGTGTAGTATGACTTCTGTTGTGAATTCCGTTGCATGGTGGTGAATTAATTATAAGCATGTTAGTTTCTACTGAAATATCTAGCTAGGGAGATTCCTGCAGTGTTCGTCTGGTTGCTGTCTTTATAAAGATTGACCGTAGAGAATTGTCGGTTTGTATTCTACGAATTGAATCTACTGATTAGTTGCTCATCATGAACAAAGCTGGTATTATTGGAATAGTCGTCCTCCTCGTTGGGGTTGTTCCAACTCTGATGCTGTTCGCCTCGCACATGGCCTACTCCGTTTACAGAGAGTAAGTTGCCTGCAAAGATGCATGAATTATCTTGAAATTTACTGTTCCTTAGAGAAATAATCCTAGGAACAACGTCGATTCCAGTGCGACACATCGACCGGCTATTTCTTGCACCAGCCTATCTTGCAGTAAAATTTTACTTCATCGGAGGAGTTCTCAGTTGCGTGGATATGTTTAAGTGTGGAGAGTGTAGCAAGGAATCCCGAATAATGGTCAATATTGTTGTGAGTTATTATTTTTACACAGCTCAAATTACAAAATTTAGTCGCATGCTTTTTCTTCCAGGCTACTGTAGCTAATGTCATCTTCCTGGTCAGCTATGGAGCAGCTACTATGGCAAATATGTTAATGCTGCCAACCCTGACAGCTCCAGTGCTGGGTCTTCCTTCAACTCTTGTTGTGGACTTTGTTGGTCTCGTGCTAATGGGAGCTTGCTATGTATGTCATACCAATACATTTCATCATATTATTTTCACTGTTTCACACTCAGATTACATTCTTCTGCATTTGGTTTGCTGCAATCAGGGACAAACAATCCGAAAAATAAGAGCACAATGGTCTCTGAACAGATCTGAACACATTAATTATTAGTGTCACTCAGTGGTGTATGTCAGTGATATTTGTATTTGCAAGTTACAAAACATTATTGAAATGAAATAATACTTATTTCAAACCAGGCAGATCTAATTGAGCACATCACTAGATTGGCAGATATTGTAATGTGAAGTGTAATAAACATTGTTCACAGTAGTATCATAGTAGTATAGATTTTAATAACACTCTGCTGCAGTTTTAAGAAATCATGAGTTATATGAGTGATGAGAACAAGTTCGGCCTCAGGAAATTCATAGGAGTAATTCCGTCGCTGTTTTAGGTTCTGTACTTTATCCACTACAATTAACTACAACACAATGTAAGACTACAATGTATCCACATGATCCTGCACATGATAGCAAATAACACTTGAAATGCTGCAGGCATGATCACTTCTGACCACTGCTTCTGCTTTGCAACACTTGAGGAAAATTCAACTGCATAACAATTTTGAATGTCTAGGCATCAACAATTCCATGAGAAGCCTTTCAGTTTATTACTAGAACTTCAAGTTACAGGCATCAGTATTTGGAGCAGTTAATAAATTGCATGCCCTTTGTGCTTTTGATGACTTCTGTTGTTGATTCCTGTGAACGTGTTATAGTTACCAGTGGCACGCTATATTTAGGCAGGTCAATTCTCTTATATATTTCATTGGACAAAACATTCCACTGGTTTACTACTGATCTCCTGGCTCGTTGATATCGTCGAAGTCTAACTTGCTGCCGCCATCATGGTGAACAAATGCGGTTTTGTCGGTCTTTTTTCTCTCGTGCTGGGAATAGTTCCTACGTTGATGCTGTTTGCGTCCCACATATCTCTATCTCACCTTAGAGAGTAAGTTTAATGTACTGAATTTACAGTATTTCAATTACTGGCGGCATGCAGGCCACTGATTCAAAACGAGACTCCAGACATGATGCACATCAGTCGATTGTACTTGGCTCCTGCATACATCGCTGTGTTCTTCTACTTTCTCACAGCAGTGCTAGGCATTCTTGACATCATCCTTTGTAGAGGCAATAAACTGCGATCACTGATGTCATGGGCGGTAATGCATGCACATTGCAGGTGAAAATATGAGATGCATATCTTGTTTCATCCTCATTAGATACTAGCAGTTTCTATCGTTTTTCTGCTGAGTGGTGGAGCTGCTGTGATGGCCGCTATTCTCAGGTTGCCTCTCCTGCTCACAGCTCTCCCTGTGCGCATTGCATCATTGTACATCGTTGAATTTGTTGGCATCACTCTAATGGGTGTTTTCCATGTAAGTAGCTACGTACACAACAGCAATGTTGAATGTGTTAAAACTGTTTTTCCTATAATAGCTCTTGTATCTGGGATCTTGGTTCACCTCTCTGAGAAGTGATGATGACTAATCTCACAATAATTCCTTGAAGACACAGTAGTATTTGCATGTCATTGACAGTTATCGTAAACATTCATATTGATAATTTTGTCCTGCTAATAAAAATTATATTAATTGGTTATGTACGAGAGTGCGATAGTTATGATTGAAACTTTACGACAAACATGCCGAAGGACAAACACCATCTAGTGGAGCAGCCTACTACAATAGAGTTTAACTAATGGGGAAGAGATGAGCATGAGGAACAAGAACTCATAAAATGATAAGTGCATGAGATGTCAGATTAAAAATGGGTAATGAAATGATTCCAGAGAAAGTCAAATAAAAAATGTTTTATGCTTTGAAATGGAAGAGATAAGTCAATTGTGGGAAGGGCGTTCCATAGCCTAATGATTCTGTTTAAGTAGAAATGGTGACCAGTTACAGTGCGACAGAGTTTGTATTTAAATTTCCAGACTGGGATGCTCTTGTAGGGCAGTGAAAACTTGAGGGAGCTGGGATAACGTTGTGAATGTTGAAATTGTTCATGGTGCCTTGGAGGCACTTCACAAGAAATAACATCTTGTAATTCCAGCCAATACATCGGTGGAAGTAGCTTGGTATTGATCAGACGAACTAGGCAAAATAATAGTAAATTCTTAAGATTTTGATTATGTAAGAGTACAGTAAGTAGCTATGGCACTTACAAGAACTCTAAATAGCTATGGTACTTACAAGAACTCTAAAATTAATTGCATTTGGTATAAGAGTTCTGTGTACCTGCCAGGAACAAACAACATTACTCAAGAATAGGACAAAAATGCGACAGTGACGTACTTTTAAGTAATCTAAATACCAAGTTTGTAGCACCCTTCCTATTAGATAAAGCTGAGTGCATCACCAGCAATGTTTGTTAGAGAATGAACATAGCCTTGAGATCAACACTTTGTAGGTCTACAAATTTACATCGACGTGATAAACATAGAAAAGGGCTAAATTATTATCACAAACATACGTTGTGGAGAGATGAATGTTATATGTTTCTGATGTTATAGGAAAGGAATTGTACTATAAAATAGTCAATCTCTTGTATTCAAAGGAATTTGGGTGACGGAATGAAACTGGTGTATAGTAAAATGCAGCAGTGGATTACCACAAGCAACAATTCATTATAGACTACCAGTACTTTGAAAACACCGTTACCAAACAGTGTTGCTGTGGTAGTTAATTCGCTCATTTGAGACCACATACCAACGATTAATAGACAATTATTAATACGACATAGCTCTGTGCTGTAATTGTCACCATGTAAGTGGTTTCTGTTGTTAGGTAGCTGAATTGACCAAAATACTACGGAGAAGCTGCGGAGAAGACTAAAAGTTGTCACCATAAGTTCCGGAGAGAAATCAGTTCCTGATGCAGTAGCTGATTCACAGAATGCTATTATTAAATCTATAGTGACAGCTATGAATTATTATCAGCGTCTGGTATGCGCATATTGACACAAAAGATAGGAAGTAGGGCCTGTTTTACGAGAAGATTGTTTGTTTACACTTCCTTCTTAAAATTACAGTAAATTTCAAAGGTGAAGCTTAGCACGATCACGATCTTACAGATTTTGAATTCTTCTGCTTCATGCAACTTTATGTAATGATGACAGGGCCGGTAGAATGAAGATTATGTTTTCGGTGAAGTGTTAGCACAAAGCTACGGCTGTTAGAAGGTTAAGTGTAGGTCTACTCTTGACATAAGAAAGAATCAGAGATGAAGAACAAAGACATCAACTTTCCTTCCACATCAACTCTTTATCTACATTCCTGCATATATTATACCAATAAAGTACTCAAAACAAGGGCAAAGTGTGTAAAACAGGTGATACAGCAAGATAAGATAAAATACCTTATTATAAAATTTGCATTATTGTATTAAAATAGCACACAATGCATACAAAACTAGCCCTCTATAGGTTAAAGACAGAAATAAACTTGTCCCATTGTGACAAGTTTGCCATTAGCTCAAATTTGATTGTCTTAGACTATAAATATTCATGAGGACAATAATGTGTCTTTATTATCCTGATCTTGCAATATTGTGCTAGAATTTCTTTGGGAGGTATACTTCTCTATGAGTAAATGCCATCTTAAATTGCAGTCATCCCTACATATCCAGCCAGTTTGGAAACCTGAGTCCAGTAAATGTAGTAGCAAGGTTTTCTATAATTCCAGTAGCCTACTGAGAAACCTGGAAACCAAAACCCTAAACCAAAACCCTAAACTAAAACCCTAAACTAAAACCCTAAACTAAAAAAGAACCTAATCCAGTATAGTAGCTCCGGGGAAATCCATGAAAAAAACAAATGGGTTTCCGACAATTAGTTACTGCCAACAATAATTTATTAATTTTACTTAATGTTACCATTGATAGTGCGGAAAAAATTAGTAAGCATAGAAAAAAATTTATTACTACATCATTATAGACTAGAATCCATTTGAATACACATTCTCTCTGGCTGGACACAGCTGCAAATGCAGCAACAGTATCACTAGCCAGTAGACTATACTGTCTGCCTGTACAACAAGTACTCGTAGATGCGCCAAGGGTTAAGTATTAGTACTCCTGCTGCTCGATACCATTATAGTATGCTATATTCCTCAATCATGCAGTAATTATTAGTCGATTATTTGTGTTTTTCAAATAATGTTATCAACTACTGTTATAAGTATACGGTGACAAAAATAGAAAATAATGATGGAATGATTAATGATATAGAACTGAAGTCATTATTAAAGGGAGACATATTCTAGGCCTACATGAAAGTCTACATAATGATTTATGAGAAAGAATTTTGATAAAGCAAATAATTAGGTAGTAACAGCAGTCAATTCGACCTCCTTTGTGCCAGATGCATATTTCTTTGATTTCATGACTACAACGACGATGATGACAACGATAACCACTATTAGAAGTACAAGTACTGGTAGTCCCAGTCCCAGACCCAATCCAAGGCCCAGTCCTAGTTGTGAAGCAGGAGCAACACCTTCGGTCACTGGATTATTCAAATTAGGTTGTGGGCATGTCATGCCTTCTGTACAGTTATAGCAAGTCCCGTCAGCACCACAAATTGGACAGCTTGCTCGGTCAATAATTGCACTACAATCGGGTATGTCACTATCAGGTATGTCTGCAGGAACAAGTTCATCGTACTCATATCCAACTCCGTTGTAACTTGATACTGATCTCCAGCTTTCATAAGTGGAAAGAATGGTACCATGTAGTCACCACGATTATGACCAGGATGACCTTGACTTATAGGAGCATATGCTGTAAGAAGTTCAGTGTTTGGTAGTTTATTTGCATAGCGTTGGAGCCAGCTCTCAAATACTCGGTCTACATTACAGTGATGAAGATTAAAAATGGGATCATTGATTGCAGCAGGAACAACAGCCATGTGCCCACCAACCCAAAGATGTACAGTGTTGTGCATGTGTGAAGTAAAGGCGGTCGCTTCATTTCGTGGTCCAGTGCAGTTTACTGCTGAGCATATAATACTCCAGCCCTCAATCCTTGTTCTAAAACTAGAACGAGGAGATTCAACACCAAATTGTCCTGCTGCATTAGAGGCATCGTATGTTGGAGCACTGATCGCTATCTTTACTTCAATAGGGTTTGGAAGGTAAAATGATTGACCACCTCTTTGAAGTGGATGTTTTCCAAGCAAATCTTCAGCTGGATTGCACGGTTTCCAATAGGCAGAGCAGTTTGTAAGTCTTGGCATTCGATATTCCAAGTCACATACTGTGTTCCAATTTTCTGCGTTGAGCACATTTCCAGTGACATTTTTTGCTTCACTTCTGTTGTGAGAAGGGGTTCCGTAATATTGGTCTGTAAACATTGACATGTCGTTTTCTTCCCATTGCCAGTATGGTAGACCGAACGAATCGTTGTTCATTATTCTCTGGAATTCTCTCTCAAGTACTAGAAGGTAATGCCGATGCCAAACTGGAAACACGGGGCCCTCATGAGCAAAGTCAATTGTTACTCTATTGTTTGCATTGAAGCAGACTTCTGGATCCTCGCGAGCGGCAAAATCATGCATAAAAATGAATGCGTTATAGGTGGTAACGTTCTGTAGCGTAACAAATCCCGTAGAGTAGACTAATTGATCAAACTTCGTCCGGTATCAATAATCGGCAATCCGTATACCGAGAGAAAAAGGACTTTCCAGTTAGCGACTGTATGTTTCAAGAGCTGTTCATGTCCCTATAAAGTAGTGATAATTATAAGCGCTGATCTTTCCCAGAGACGGAACTGTGATACAAAGGAAGACGCTGACGAATAGTATCAATCTTCGTCATACAGGGACTTAACTCCGTCTTTGTGATTTATTGCTAAGCCGCAGCTGGCACTGCTAACAAAAACACTTGCATGCAACTCCCACTAGTTAGCTCTACAAGGAAGCACAACGGCGCCAAACTGCAAAGCGTCCTCTTTTCTGTAAGGCATGACGAATTTACGAACGGAAATTGCTGACTATGCAATTAATAAAAATTAAGTTTTATGTCAAAAATATTAGTGAGAGGATTATAATTTTTAGGATTTGAAAGTGTCGAACAATAGTTCAGATCCTCCTGTTGACAACTGTAACAAATCAATAAACATGATTGTTTGAGGATAATTTCATTATTATGTACCTCCTCTAACGTACCTCTCGTGGTGTTACACATACTCAGCGAAGAATGAAGTCGAAGACTTCTTGACAATAATTGTTAACCAAAATATCATGTGATATGTGTTTGTCAGACTCAGACAGCTCTAGTGGTGTTACACATACTCAGTGAGGAGTGAAGTCAAAGATTTCTATTGGTATGTTGAAATTGTTAACCTTTGACATGTGCTTGTCAGATTCAGACAGCTCTGTTGGTGTTACACGTACTCAGAAATGAAACCTCCTGTTGGTATGTTGAAATTGTTAACCAAAATATAACTTGACACATATACTTGTAAACACATGCAGATTCAGATCTAAAACTGTACAAGAGCAAGTTAATAAGAGGAGGTACATAATAATGAAATTACAATTATTTTTATTGATTTTTTTACAGTTGTCAACAGGAAGATCTGAAATAATTATTATTCAGCACTTTCAAATCCTCAATCATTAAAAATTATAATCCTCTCTCTAATATTTTACATAAAACATAATAGTTATTAATTGCACAGTCAGCAATTTTCGTTCGTAAATTCGTCATGCCTTACAGAAAAGAGGACGCTTTGCAGTTTGGCGCCGTTGTGCTTCCTTGTAGAGCTAACTAGTGGGAGTTGCATGCAAGTGTTTTTGTTAGCAGCGCCAGCTGCAGCTTAGCAATAAATCACAAAGACGGAGTTAAGTCCCAGTATGACGAAGATTGATACTATTCGTCAGCGTCTTCCTTTGTATCACAGTTCCGTCTCTGGGAAAGGCCAGCGCTTATAACTATCACTACTTTATAGGGACATGAACAGCTCTTGAAACATACAGTCGCTAACTGGAAAGTCCTTTTTCTCTCGGCATACGGATTGCCGATTATTGGTACCGGACGAAGTTTGATCAATTAGGCCACATAAACTAAATAGTTAGATTCTCATCCTCCTGGCTCAAATTATTTGATGAGGCGGGAGGCAATTTATAATTTAAATTTGATTTTTGTCGGTCTTGCTTCGACAAGGTTGTCGGTCTTGCTTCGACCAAGAGCGCACGTGATCGGCCCAGTCCTGCTTGGAATAGCTTCTGAGTAGTCCAGTTGCCCGGACGAATACTTGTGGTACACGTCGATCAGTCGTGACTGGTCGGCCACAATGCAACCAAACCAAGGCTTAACAACCCTACATCTCGCACGGATTTGGACAACAACGAACACCATGATCCGCTGAGCAAGCTAAGTTTAACCCTGAGTAAACGAGTTAAATTTTATCAAAAACCGTCAAATAAGTGATGCGGGCGGGGATGAGAATCTAAATATTTAGTTTATGTGGCCTTACTCTAGTGTAATTAACTGGTTCTTCTACGACCACACTCCAATAGCCCATTTCGTTCTTTAAATCTGAAGTAGCCTGCACAAATGCTTGTTTTTCTTCATCAGAAAGACGGCTAAAGCCTTTGCGAGTCACGCGCTGAGCTCTTGTGCTACAGTCGGTTCCATTCCATCCAAAAGCGCATTGGCTGCAATCAACACCCCAGTAGTTGCCGATGCACTCACAAACGTTTTCAAATACTATACGGTCGGCCACAAATAACGAGAGTCGGCCGTGAGCTTTTGCTCGTTGGTAGGAGCGTCTTTCATGATGTTTGTAACCGTCGAATCAGCGCCTTCCCACTGAGGCTGCGTTTACACGGTGACGCTTTCAGCTGAAAAACGCGCAAAAACGCAAACTTTTCTTTGCGGATGCGCCTTTTGTAATTGTTTACACGACAACGACGAAAACGAGTGGCGTTTTCAAGGGAAGCATTATCAAAACGAAGACGGTTCTCAAAGTGGAAACTTTCAAAAACGATAAAACAGAAACGACAATTTTCATCGTGTAAACAGCAAAAACGGGAAGCGCACGCGTTATCGAAAATAATTTCAACTTGAGATGGCGGAAACAGAGCTTCTTTTACTCGTGCTGCTGCTAAGCTGCTTATTGGTTTTGCAGCAAGCGACAATGATCGAATACGGACGTCTCCATGCCCATAGAGCGAGGAATAGAACCATGATAGAACTACCGGAATGATTTTAGTTGGAAAAAGTGGCAGTCTTCTTCGCAGGAGGCTTGGGCACTTGGAAGCAGCCTCTTTCGAGTTGTTTTTGGGTGGCATCGTCGATCATGCTCATGCACGCACATCGCCTAGCTGTAAGTTCACTAAGTTGTCTGTTCACATCACGCCTATAATGGGTGTGGTTAATAAGATGAGAACGCATGCGTTTTCATTCTCGTTTTTAAAACTGTTTACACGACGACGCGTATTGTGACGGTAGAAACCCAGTGTGTTTTCATTGCTATCGTCACCGTGTAAACGCAGCCTCATGAGTCGTAACATTTGGAGTGATGTTTCGGCACGTCCCCCTTGCCGCCGGCACCGCCACAATTATTAGGACAGCATGTTTTCGTTTGGATATTTTCAGGTTGATTGCAGATTGCTGGAAACTGAGACCGTGCACTATTGATGGAAAGCAAGATCACTGCGAAGTAGTTTACTAGAATTAGCACCGACATCATCGTGGCCAACTGCACATGAACCTAGTGCAACTGCATCGAGTTCGAGTCACGTATGCTTTTATAATGATAAACGCTGCACCGTCGCGGTTGCAAAAGTACGCGCGTGATACGTCACTGATCCGGCAGTCACGGTTGTAGTTATAACTAGTACATTCATGGAATAGCAGGGGCGAGCCTGAGCATTGATATAATTTAGCCTTGTTAGTGTGTAACATATAAAAGACAAACATCATAAGTTACTAGATTAAATTAGATAGATAGCCACGAATATCTCTCTTGAAAACAGAGAGGGATGAAGCGGAGACAATCTCAGCAGGTAATTTGTTCCATAGTTTAACAGTGTCCGGGGAAAAGGAGGAGTCATATTAAGCAAGACATGTCTTAGCATTGAGTCAATAACTATAGCCTATGTTCTTCAGTTTCTGTAGACAGTCTTTTGTTAGCCCTTTCACGAAGGTGTGAAAGTCTGTTTGCTCAGTAATGGAGAGTAATACAGCGCGGTATTATATGGGCCGATCGCGAGTAGCAGTGGTGTCTCTCTTCAAGTTCACGCGCTGTCTGCGCTTCCTCTCCCGCGCAAAAGACCTGGTTCTTGCTGCAGCGTCAGTCACAGTATCGCTGATGAGGGCGCCGGGTGCATCACGATTCATGGCAGTGGCGGATCCAGAAAAAGTAGATCGGGTGGGCCAATGTGCGGCGCGAAGCGTCGGCGAAAAATTTTAGCTAATTAATATTCATGAAAGGCGTAAATAATTGACTCTGACACGCTTCAACGCGATAGTCGAGCTAGAAGGTTATACAGCGCAGCGAGCGCGCTAGTCAGTAGTGAGAACTCTGCTCAGAACGGTAAGAATTTTGCACTATAGTTAAAACTTTAAAATTTTAGGTGGGCTAGTTTGGGTGGGCCAGGCCCTACCTGGCCCACCCCTGGATCCGCCACTGAATTTCATGGAAAAGCGAGATGGGAAGGCGAATCGTCGAGTCGTCCATTTTGCAGTCGAGTTATGAAAGAACGTGCAATCCCAATTGCTGCCCTCGTGGGCCTCGCATACAATACTACAGTATGGGCCTCGCCATATATGGATTGAAAAGGACAAACGCTACCCCGTGACAGATAGATAGATAGACAGATAGATACATTCCCCGCCGCGTGGGCCATTGTGCCAATCAATGTGGGGCTCGCTCAGGCTCGCCCCAATTAAGTACATGCACATGCATTTATCTACATTACAAGAATATCAAAACTTTTGACAAAACAAAATAGTAGAGAGGAGCCTGGGTATGAGGCTAGTAGTCCCTTAGAGGATGTTCCTGGGACATCTCATTTTGAACTACAATACGACATAAACTCCCAATTTAACAGTGTTGTTGTTTGTTGTCGCCTTCAGGAAGGACGCTGGAGCTAGCGGTTTGCTGTGTCTTCTTCACATGCAAGTGGCTGTAGTTTGCTGTGGCAGACACCGTCTTAGCTGCGTTGGTTTTGCTGGCAATAGCGTATGTTGACCGAATATAGATAATTTACTCATACTACACTAGTACCAACTTGCAGTGGCGTATCTAGGGGGGTGCTCAGGGTGCTCCAGCACCCCCCTTAAACTAGAGATATTAATATTCATAAAGTAGCAGGCTATTGGCTAACCTAACCTCAGGCTCTAAGCTCTATAGCTTCATCGAAGAATCCATGATCGGAGCTATTATAGTAATTGAAAATAGGATACGGACCCGCTTTATGGACCAACGTCAAAATGGCGGAATAACTGTAGTTACTTGCTTGCGGCGCCCACGATTCGATTCGTGCTGATTTCACACTACTTCTACTTCCATGTCGAGTAGATAATACCCTCGCTTAACTTTGAGGGCTTTCTTATCATATATTCTGGCACTGTACGACGCAGCCGGATCCGGTGCGATCGCCGCGAACTGAACTCGTTCCAGCAATAGGAAAGGATACCTGTGGACATTCCAATTGCAGATGAGATGACTGATGAAGCCTATAGTACGAAAAGGAACAGTGGCTATGTCAGTCGTGTTGGTTATTATATTAATCAAGTGCATTTTTATTGGTCCATCTGTATGTAAACTGGTCACATATCGACCAAACATAGTATGACAAGCCTATATTTGCACGTAATGATTAAGTTAATAGTGAGATATACAAACTATCAGCTGATATTATTTTTAAAAATCGGGGTCATCCCTACATAACCGTGCCCTAGCGGCACGATTAATAACTACTAAGATGGCAAGGGAAACTACGATATTGTGTTTGGAATATTGTCGTTCAATACATAATTATGATGTTGGTCTCGGCATGACAATACCACATACTAGTGATACAGTGAGCACGTGATGGGTCAGAGTAGACTGCTTCTTTGAAAGCACCTAATTGTTACATGACTAAACCAGGATATGCAGTACTGAACTTTTGGTCCATCCGTAACTAAACCTTATCACATTTGGACCAAGCATGCATGCATGCACAGTATTACTAGTTCGAAGTCAATGCAGAGTACAAAAAAAATTCAAGTTAAGGTATAATTATACTCAATTAATAATTTTTTGTTCCATTGGGTAATTGATGCAGATGACAGTGGGATAATAATATCAGAAGATATCCTTAAAGATGTCCCAAGATATAATGAGATATCATGGAAATAACCAAGATATTTGAGTTGGATATTGTCGTTCAATGCATATGAGGTTGTTCTCGGCATGACAATGCCATGTACTAGTGATACAATGAGCATTGAGTAGACTAGTAGTACTACTACTTCTTTGAAAGCATCTAATTGTTAGTTGACTTTGACCAGGATATACAGTAACTTTTGGTCCATCCGTATAACTAAAACTGATCACATTTGGACCAAGCATGCACAGTATTACTAGTTCAAAGTCGATGCATATTACAAATGTGTCTGCTAGAATTCAAGTTAATGTAATTATACTCAATTATTTCCATTGGGTAATTGATGAAGATGACAGTGGGATGATAATAATATCAGAAGATATCCTCGAAATAATTAAAGATATCCCAAGATATAATGAGATATCATGGAAATAACCAAATGTGAGTTGAAAATATCATGGAAATGTGAGTTGAATATTGTCGTTCAATGCATATGAGGTTGTTCTCGGCATGACAATGCCATGTACTAGTGATACAATGAGCATTGAGTAGACTTATAGTACTACTACTTCTTTGAAAGCATCTAATTCTTACTTGACTTTCACCAGGATATAAAGTAACTTTTGGTCCATCTGTAACAAAAACTGATCACATTTGGACCAAGCATGCACAGTATTACTAGTTCAAAGTCAATGCATATTAGAAATGTGTCAATTTATTGCTAGAATTCAAGTGTAAGTAATTACAGTCAATTAATAATCTTTTGCTCCATTGAATAATTGAAGAAGATGACAGTGGGATAATAATATCAGAAGATATCCTCGAAATAATTTAAGATATCCCAAGACATTGTCGAAAATAATCAAAGATATCCCAAGATATAATGAGATATCATGGAAATAACCAAGATATGTGAGTTGAATATTGTCGTTCAATGCATACGAGGTTGTTCTCAGAATGCACAGATGTCCCAAGCCAAGGCTAACACCATCAGCATTCAAACAACAGTGTCCCTCTATAGTATCATCGATAATTCTTGCTTTATCTCACTGGTATCTTGTTTATTTTTTGATAACTTACCGATAATAATACTTATTTCAATGAGTCTGTAGTACGTTGGTCCAATTGTGAACAATTTTATTTGCAAATAGACCATCACTTGAATAATCTACCTTTATTTTATATACTGGACAATTATTAACAGGAAATGATCCGATTTTATTATCAAGTGGACCAAAATTTATATAGCTAGCTATAATCATTTAGCAGCAAAATGAAGCAGTTTGTAATGTGGATACTCCTAAATTTGTAGTTCAGCATTACACTTGGTCGAAATCTGAACAGTTTTGTTGCCACAGATGGACTAACTCACTTATTTTGTAGTACACCATTACACTTGGTCCGAGCGACTTGGTCCAAATGTGAACAGTTTATTTGAAGATGGACCAACGCACTTGATTAATCTACTACTTATACATTATACAGGATTATTTTTTTTTTTTTTTTTTTTTTTTTTTAACGACAAAAAGATACTCAATAGCACTAGACTAATATTAAGAGTATCATTAAATAAAGGAAGAGTGAGTGGTAATGTGCGAGAAAAATAAAATAAATAAAAAAGATAAACAAAAAAAAAAAAAAACAAGAAAAGAAAAAAAAAAAAACAAAAAAAAAAACAAAAAAAAAAACAAAAAAAAACAAACAAAAAAAAAACAAAAAAAAGAAAAAACACAGAGACAAAAGTTATGTCATAGTAGATTTAATTTGTTTTTTAAAGTAATAGAGAGTAGAAAGAGCTTTGGTGGAGTGAGGGAGAGAGTTCCAGAGGCGGGAGGCAGAAGGGACAAATGAGTGGAAGGAAGCAGATGAACGAGAGAAGGGAACAGAAATGTTTAGTGGGTCAAAGTGGCGGGAGAGTCTAGAGGAAGGATTGACAAAAGAGAAGATAGAAGGGGGGAAATAGTGAAGATCATTAATAAATTTGAAAGTAAGAATTAGTTTAGCCTGAGTGCGGCGAGAGGAGAGGGTAGGTAAGTTAGTAGAATTGAGAAGAGAGGAATAATTAGAGTACCAATTTTTAGAGCAGAGTTTGAGGGCGAAGAATTGAACTTTTTCAAGTGAGCGAGAATCACCAGAAGGAACAGGAGGAGACCAGACAGAGGAACAATAGGATAAGTGGGGAAGAACAAGAGCTCGGTATAGACAGAGAAGAGTTTTTGGGGAAGAGAACTGATAAAAGTGACGGAAAATCGTACCTAACACTTTTCTGGATTTTGAACAAACAGACTTAATGTGCGGAGACCAGGAGAGGTTAGAGCACAGAAGCACACCTAAATATTTGTAGGAAGACACACACTCTAAACGGTTATTATTAAGAAAAAGAGGAGGAAGAGAAGAGAGGAAGGGTGAAGGTTTGCGAGTGACAATCATGTACTTAGTCTTGCTTGCATTAACATTAAGAAGGAGAGTGGAGAGCCAGGAAGTGATTAAGTTAATGTTAGATTGGACAGAGTGCATACAAAAGGGAGATGAGATGGTGTGAGAGAGAAGAATATCATCAGCATAGAGGGTGAGATTTACAGAAGAAGAAAAAGGGAGGAAAGATAAGTCATTAATGTACAAAATAAACAATAAAGGGCCAAGGATGGAACCCTGGGGGACACCAGAAACAGCAGGAGATCTGGAGGAAGAGGAACCATTAACAATAACTTGTTGGGTACGGTTACATAAATAACTATGAAACCAAAGCAAAAGATGAGGGGGGAGGTTTAGAGAAGATAGAGAGTTAAGAAGAGGTTGGTGGGGAACAGAATCAAAGGCCTTAGAGAGGTCAAAGAAAACAGCACAAACAGATTTATGAGAGTCAAGAGAGGAAAACCATGAGTTAACAACAGAAATGAGAGCAGACTCAGTTGAAAAACCGGGACGTAAACCAAACTGAGAATTAGAGAGAAGGTGGTTTGACATACAAAAATCATATAAAAAGTTAAAAATGTGACGTTCAAGTAGTTTGCTAACAATAGACAATAAAGAAATGGGGCGAAAATTAGAAGGTGAAGAAGAGTGAGAAGAGGATTTAGGAATAGGGACAACAAAGGCATTTTTCCAGTCAGAGGGAAAAGAACAGGAAGAAATAGAAGAGTTAAATATTAAAGAAAGGGGTAAGGAAATGGAGTGAGCGGTATTTTTTAGCATAAGGGCAGAAATACCATCTGGACCTGGAGCAATGTTAGTGGGTGAGTTCAGGATGAGATCAAGAACATTGTCGGGAGAACATAAGAGGGAGGGAGGAGTAGAGATAGGAGGAGGTGGAGTGGATGGAGAAGAGAGAGGAGGAGAGGAGGTGTTAAAACAGGAAGAGAAGTATGAGTTGAGAACATCAGCCTTAGAAGCAGGAGTAGAGGCCGAGATGTCATTAAAGGTTAGAGTAGGGATGGTTGAACGCTTTTTCCATAGCTTACTGATTGTGGGCCAGAAAGATTCGGGGTTAGAAGAGAGAGACTTAAAAAAACAAGATTTGAGTTTTCTAAGATAGGAGACAACTTTATTACGAAGGGAGCGGTAGCGGCAGAGGAGGGAAGTAGAACCAGAGCGTTTAGCAGAACGGAAAGCTGAATTCCTTTGTTTGATTAGACGTAGAGCTTTGTTATTGAGCCAGGGGTGAGGAGGAAGAGTGGAAGGAAAAGAAGTTTTGGAAGGGATACAGATGTGCATGGTGCGGAGGAAAAGATCTTTGAAGATCATCCAGGAGGTATCAGCTGGGCACGGTGGGAGAATTTCAGACCAGGGAATAGATGAAAGGATCTCATTAGCACGATCAAAGTCAGCCTCATTGTAGAGCCAGACATGACGAGGGGGGGCGGAAGATGAGGGTTTGGGGGAGAGCATAGGTATAGAGAAGAGAATAGAATTGTGATCAGAGGATGACACAGGAGGGAGAATAGAGCAGGTAAGAGGGGAGACAGAGGAAGGAACAAAAACAAGGTCAATGATAGAAGGAGTACCAGAGTGAGAGTAATGGGTGGGTTGGTTAATGATTTGTTTTAGGTCATAAAGATCGGAGAGAGACTCAAGTTTATAAAAGAGAGAAGAATGAGAATTAGAGAAATTAACATTAAAGTCACCCAATAAAATTAAATTTAGGAGCAGAGAAGGATTTAATTTAGAGAATGAACTCATAAGGAGATCTAGATCATGAGGAGAAGAGGGTGGACGGTAGAAAGTAGCTATGGAGAAGGAGCGATGGTGTGATTTGATAGAGAGGAACAGAAATTCAAGATTAGTATTGGGGGATTGAATAGGGGTAACACGTAAGGAAGATTTAACATAGACAAGAATACCACCTCCATGACGAGAGCGGTCAAGGCGAAAAATAGAGTAATTAGGAATATTAATTTCATCGTTTGAAATTTCAGAGGAAAGCCAGGATTCAACAATACTAATTACATCAGGGTTATATATGTGGCATAGGCTATAAAGTTCACTAAACTTCGGAAGGATACTACGGGCATTGAAATAGAGAATATTTAGAGGGTGGGTGGGTGAAGCAGAGGAGGTGGGGCAAGAGGGGGTGGGGGGAGAGGGAGGTTTGTGGGTTGAGCGAGAGCTAGGAGGAAGAGGTCTGTTAAGTGTTTTGCCAAGTGGTGGAGAAGTACAGGAGGAGGCAGAGGTAGGGGAAAAGTGCTTTGGGGGAGAGGGAGAGGGAGATTCGCAGATGGAGGAGGATGAGGAGGCTTTGATAACAGAGGGGGGCGGTGATGGAATAGAGGAAGAACTGGGGGGGCACAGGCAGTGGAGGAGTGTGAAGAGGGTGGGGGAGAATTTTGGGCGGATGAAGACAAGTAATTGGAGTTGGTAATAGAGGAGGGTGAGAATTCATAGGAAAGGGAGGGGCTTGAGGTAGAGAGAGGCAGAGAGAGAGGGGAGGAGGAGTGGAGAGGAGGGCGAACAAATGAGGGCCGAGTTTGACGAGAGAGAGTGGGACGAGGGAGAAAAGGAGGTTTTGGGGAAGGGCGGCGTTTGGATAAAAAAGAGGGAGTGGCAAGGGAAGGACAGGGTTTAGAGGAAGATTTAGTAGGTGGCACAGGCAGAGGAGGACAGGAAGAGGAAGGTGGGGGGATATTAGAAATAGTGGAAATAGGAAGGCAGGGCTCATGGTTAGATGGGCAGGAGTGAGGAAGAGGACAAGAAAGGGAGGTAATTAAGCTGGGAAGACAAGAGAGAGAGTTTAGATTCTAAGGAGGAGATCGAAGATTGAATGGAAGAGATCTTAGATTTAAGAGAGGAAAGAGCAACAACAGAAGATTTAACACAGTGAGGGCAAACAAAAGGGAAAGTGTGGGCAACAGACTCAGGGACGCTAACACACTTACAGTGGCTCCAGCGGCTGCAGGCTTCACAGCAAATCATAAGACCCGACTCTTCGGAAGAGTCGCACACGCACTTCACTGTGTCAGCGGAGGGCCCAGGGTTGGATTCAATGTCACCGCAAAGTAGGAGGAGGTAGAAGAGAGAAAGCGGGGGCGACCTCGAAAGGCAAGAATGGCGGCGACGGACCAGCTGCAAGCGGAAGCGGGAGAAAGCCAGAGGAGGGAGCCTAAAATGAGCATAGGAAGGAGACGAACGCTCGCAAGCACGGACAGAAATGGTGGAAAATCCGAGAGATAACGATTAGGAAGGCCAGTTGGAGAAGAAACGTACGGAGCGAATATTTATCACCCGCCATATTTTGTTCTACTTCTACTTGCAGTTGTGTCACATTATGCATGTGAGACAGCAGTGTTACAGTAACAAAAAGAACTATAGGGAATTGTAGGCTCGACTCGCCTCGATATCGCGATCAGCGCTATTGAATTCTGTGGACAAATCAATTCGGCCAAGTGAAACCAAGGCACCATCTCTCAATTTGGACGATGTGTAAGAAGAAGGTTGAGCGAAATCAGCACGAAGTGGGTCGTGTGCGCCGCTAGGCAGCAAAGCATACTTTACGCCGCCATCTTGACGTTGGTCCATAAAGCGGGTCCGTACTACCCCGTTTCTAATTACTATTATGCCACGCGATAGTCGTGGCATATTTAGGGTTGGGCTGAAAACAAGATGGCGACTACACTTAGGCTAAACGCAATAATTCACGTATATCTTGGCTGTTGACGATATCAGGGGTATTTTAACTACCTAGGGGCTATCCTAAGAGGTAAGCGCTTACAATGAGTCTACTAAGAAAGACTATAAGGCCAGGTGCTATGGGCATGAAAAGATGGCGTCTCGCCTGGAGGCACGACTACGGCACTGCCATATCTTCGCCGTACGGGCGTTTCAAGCTAATCTAACGTTCTGAAGCTCTTTGCACGATTTGTGCGATTACAAAGAGACCTTCAGAAGCAAAAGAGACCAGGTCTAAGGTGGTAAACCAGAGTTCATGTGGTCACCCGTTTGTTCATCTTCTTTCTTCTTCTTATTCTTCTTCTTCTTCAGAGAGCCTAGCGCCGTGGCTAGTGAGCTATTCAAGACAAAACCTACACAGAAACTACACTAGTCGTTGGGAGCAGTGCACCTGATATCTATTTAAGCCTAAAACACTAGCAGAAGCGAGTATTTTCAAGAAAACAGCGATTTTTGGTCATAATCAGACTCCATTCCATCATTCTTTTGAACTCCGTTACTAGGTTACTCCTACTCGCGCACGCCCGTGTATGTAATTATTCTAATACAAGCGCACCTTAGTACAAATTGCATCATGGCTTGGAACGCGAGTGCTGCTGCCACTAGCAGTGTTCACAGCAGACAACGAGCAAATCGTCACTGTTCACCGGATTTGTCTGTTCAGGCTTGTAAGAATGCTAGCTTAAGCTTAGCTAATGTTGCATGGTACGTGTTGCATGCAGTGCGCAGACTGCCGCAGACCGTGAGAGTCGATCGAGTGCATTGCGGAGCTGCCCGGCACTTAGTTCTCTTTATACACTGTTTTAGCATAAGTGCCAACTAAGTCATTAATAAAAAAAGAAAAGAAACAAGTAATAAAAACATTTTAACCAAAATGGAAGAGATTTAGGGTTGGTACATTTATCGAAAAAGTATGGAAACAAGATTTGAAATGAAAAGAATTGTAACAATAGCAGTGTAATGCTACCTCCCTAAATTAACTGCTCTCGATAGTTGTGGTTAATTTAATAGGGAGGTAGCATTACACTGCTATTGTTACAATTCTTTTCATTTCAAATCTTGTTTCCATACTTTTTCGATAAATGTACCAACCCTAAATCTCTTCCATTTTGGTTAAAATATAATACCTGATGATCGAGTGCCGTACAGTTCTAAATAACGCACACTGTACCAATTATTACACGCAAAATAAACGAAAATTAATTGATAATGAATAATTAATTAGCGTATCTACTAAATGTCTACTCTGCTCGGGCTGTTTCTCTCAAGCTAACGATGCAGATCTTCATTGGAATAGTTTATTGGCTAGAATTTGACCACATCGGCCAACAAAGCCCACCAGGAAAGCTTTGAATAGTAATCTCCCAATTACTCGATACCTCCGGGTTTCTAGATAAGACATACAAGAATGACCTGGTATTTGAACTGAGTAATAATTAAGACTGACTTACGGCGAAATCGGCAACAATGCATTATATAGTTTAGGCGGCAAGTCCTCCTTCTTGTTGACACACTTTTAAAGCCGGGCAAGTTAGTAAATAATGATTCCCTCTAACTTGCCAGTAAATAAATACTGTACGTGTTTTTGCACTCGTTGTGGTTGGCGGGTATAACTGAGTCTGCGTCCGTACATCATGGGAATTACCAAGTACAATTTGCTACTATCATAGATCTATGAGACTACGTAACCGGGATTGGAAACGACGGTCTGATGTCAATAGCAACGCGTACAAACCACATGAAGCACTCCGTGTCCGATCGAAAAAGCTGATTTTTGGGCTAATTTTTGGCCTTTGTGACTCGTTTGCTGGAAATCTCAAGGCGCTTCAAGAAATCCAACCAGGTTTTTAGACTCAATGCGCTCTCTTCTCAGTGATGGTAAAAGCTTAAAACCGAGATCGCTTTAAAAGAGTCTTTTGCGTGCAGTTTTTCATTTCCAAACAAACAGCTCTCCCTGTGCGCATTGCATCATTGTACATCATTGTAGAAAAAATTTTATTAATACCACTACTACATCATTATAAACTAGAATCCATATGAACACACATTCTCTCTGACTGGACACGGCTGCAAATGCAGCAACAGTATCACTACTATATCGTTTGACTGTACAACAAGTACTCGTAGATGCGCCAAGGGTTAAATATTAGTACTCCTGCTGCTCGATACCATTATAGTATGCTATATTCCTCAATCATGCAGTAATCATTAGTAAATTATTTGTGTTTTTCAAGTAATGTTATCAACTACTGTTATAAGTACTGTGACAAAAATAGAAAATAATGATGGAATGATTAATGATATAGAACTGAAGTCATTATTAAAGGGAGAGATAATCTACGCCTACATAAAGCAAATAATTAGGTAGTAACAGCAGTCAATTCGACCCCCTTTGTGCCAGGTGCATATTTCTTTGATTTCATGACTACAACGACGATGATGACAACGATAACCACTATTAGAAGTACAAGTACTGGTAGTCCCAGTCCCAGACCCAATCCAAGGCCCAGTCCTAGTTGTGAAGCAGGAGCAACACCTTCAGTCACTGGATTATTCAAATTAAAATAGCACACAACGCATAATATTACTACAAAAATAGCCCTCTATAGGTTAATGACAGCAATAAACTTGTCCTATTGTGACAAGTTTGCCCTCTATAGTGCATTATGCATTGTAGCTCAAATTGTGATTGTCTTAGACTATGAACATTCATGAGGACAATAATGTGTCTGTATTATCCTAATCTTGCTAGAACTTCTTTGGGAGGTATACTTCGTTAGCTCTATGAGTAAACGCCATCTTAATTTGCTGTCATCCCTACATATCCAGCCAGTTTGGAAACCTGAGTCCAATAAATGTAGTATCAAGGTTTTCTATAATTCCAATAGCCTGCTGAGAAACCTGGAAACCAAACCCCAAACCCAAAACCCTAAACTAAAAAAGAACCTAAATCCAGTACAGTAGCGCCGGGGAAACCCATGAAAAAATAGGTTTTCAATAATTAGTTACTGCCAAAAATTATTTACTTAATGGTAAGTACCATTGATAGTGCGGGAAAAAAATTAATTAGTAAAAGCATTATATAGAAAAAAAATTATTACTACCACTACCACATCTATAAACTAGAATCCATCTGAACACACATTCTCTCTGGCTGGACATGGCTGCAAATGCAGCAACGGTATAACTAGCCAGTAGACTATACCGTCTGCCTGTACAACAAGTACTCATGGATGCGCCAAGGGTTACATGTAAATATTAGTACTGCTGCTGCTCGATACCATTATAGTATGCTATATTCCTCAATCATGCAGTAATTATTAGTCAATTATTTGTGTTTTTCAAATAATGTTATCAACTACTGTTATAAGTACTGTGACAAAAATAGAAAATAATGATGGAATGATTAATGATATAGAACTGAAGTCATTATTAAAGGGAGACCTAATCTACGCCTACATAATGATTTATGAGAAATAATTTTGATAAAGCAAATAATTAGGTAGTAACAGCAGTCAATTCGACCTCCTTTGTGCCAGATGCATATTTCTTTGATTTCATGACTACAACGACGATGATGACAACGATAACCACTATTAGAAGTACAAGTACTGGTAGTCCCAGTCCCAGACCCAATCCAAGGCCCAGTCCTAGTTGTGAAGCAGGAGCAACACCTTCGGTCACTGGATTATTCAAATTAGGTTGTGGGCATGTCATGCCTTCTGTACAGTTATAGCAAGTCCCGTCAGCACCACAAATTGGACAGCTTGCTCGGTCAATAATTGCACTACAATCGGGTATGTCACTATCAGGTATGTCTGCAGGAACAAGCTCATCGTACTCATATCCAAACTCCGTTGTAACTTGATACTGATCTCCAGCTTTTATAAGTGGAAAGAAAGGTACCATGTAGTCACCACGATTATGACCAGGATGACCTTGACTTATAGGAGCATATGCTGTAAGAAGTTCAGTGTTTGGTAGTTTATTTGCATAGCGTTGGAGCCAGCTCTCAAATACTCGGTCTACATTACAGTGATGAAGATTAAAAATGGGATCATTGATTGCAGCAGGAACAACAGCCATGTGCCCACCAACCCAAAGATGTACAGTGTTGTGCATGTGTGAAGTAAAGGCGGTCGCTTCATTTCGTGGTCCAGTGCAGTTTACTGCTGAGCATATAATACTCCAGCCCTCAATCCTTGTTCTAAAACTAGAACGAGGAGATTCAACACCAAATTGTCCTGCTGCATTAGAGGCATCGTATGTTGGAGCACTGATCGCTATCTTTACTTCAATAGGGTTTGGAAGGTAAAATGATTGACCACCTCTTTGAAGTGGATGTTTTCCAAGCAAATCTTCAGCTGGATTGCACGGTTTCCAATAGGCAGAGCAGTTTGTAAGTCTTGGCATTCGATATTCCAAGTCACATACTGTGTTCCAATTTTCTGCGTTGAGCACATTTCCAGTGACATTTTTTGCTTCACTTCTGTTGTGAGAAGGGGTTCCGTAATATTGGTCTGTAAACATTGACATGTCGTTTTCTTCCCATTGCCAGTATGGTAGACCGAACGAATCGTTGTTCATTATTCTCTGGAATTCTCTCTCAAGTACTAGAAGGTAATGCCGATGCCAAACTGGAAACACGGGGCCCTCATGAGCAAAGTCAATTGTTACTCTATTGTTTGCATTGAAGCAGACTTCTGGATCCGCGCGAGCGGCAAAATCATGCATAAAAATGAATGCGTTATAGGTGGTAACGTTCTGTAGCGTAACAAATCCCGTAGTGTAATTAACTGGTTCTTCTACGACCACACTCCAATAGCCCATTTCGTTCTTTAAATCTGAAGTAGCCTGCACAAATGCTTGTTTTTCTTCATCAGAAAGACGGCTAAAGCCTTTGCGAGTCACGCGCTGAGCTCTTGTGCTACAGTCGGTTCCATTCCATCCAAAAGCGCATTGGCTGCAATCAACACCCCAGTAGTTGCCGGTGCACTCACAAACGTTTTCAAATACTACGGTCGGCCACAAATAACGAGAGTCGGCCGTGAGCTTTTGATCGTTGGTAGGAGCGTCTTTCATGATGTTTGTAACCGTCGAATCAGCGCCTTCCCACTGAGTCGTAACATTTGGAGTGATGTTTCGGCACGTCCCCCTTGCCGCACCGCCACAATTATTAGGACAGCATGTTTTCGTTTGGATATTTTCAGGTTGATTGCAGATTGCTGGAAACTGAGACCGTGCACTATTGATGGAAAGCAAGATCACTGCGAAGTAGTTTACTAGAATTAGCACCGACTTCATCGTGGCCAACTGCACATGAACCTAGTGCAACTGCATCGAGTTCGAGTAACGTATGTTTTTATAATGATGAACGCTGCACCGTCGCGCGGTTGCAAAAGGTTAAGTACGCGCGTGATACGTCACTGATCCGGCAGTCACGGTTGTACTTATAATTAAGTACATGCTCATGCATTTATCTACATTACAAGAATATCAAAACTTTTGACAAAACAAAACTAGTACAGCATTTGGTGTCAATAATAAAAATGCAAAAGGTTACAAATCATTATTAACTTGTCAATATATAAACAAGAACAGTATTTGCAGTTTACTTAGTCACTTGAAAAAGTATGTCAAAGCATGCCAGCTCTTTCTTGTTCTCATTCATTATGACGGCATGAAATTGATAGGTTCCCTGGAACAGAAAATTTCAGATAATTTTATGACAATTTCAGAGTAGTGACGTTCATTTGAAAACAGTACAGAGAAACAATATGGAAAAAGCAAACTGAAAAACATTATGAAGCAGATAAAACTGGCAGCAAAGGTGAGGTGAGAAAATTTTGGGGTATTAAATTTTCATGGATGTCAAAATCTGGACTTAAAATAATTTTAGAGCAGAATTTAGACTAAAAGTTGTCATCATAAGTTCCAGAGAGAAATCAGTTCCTGATCAGTAGCTGATTCACAGAATGCTATTATTAAATTTATAGTGACAGCGATTTAACTTAATGAATTATTATCAGTGTCTGGTATGCACATATTGACACAAAAGGAAGGAAGTAAGTCCTGTTTTACGAGAAGATTGTTTGTTTACACTTCTTTCTTAAAATTACAGTTTAACGCTGAGACGCATCCCAGTGACCGTGCTTTAATGATACCAACACTTTTAATAATTATTATGCTTTGGCAAAATGGAGGGTCAGACTGGCATACCCTGGTGATGCTCTGCGAGTGCTGACTCGCCCATAGGCCCCCGGATTGGGAATGCTGGTTCCAATCCGGCTGACCTATTTGGGACGAGCCTCACAAGGGTACCGCTCAACCTGATGAATGAGTGATGCTATAGTGATGGGGAGGGATGAGTGGTGGGTGAGAAAGAACAATGCTTGAGTGAGACTGTTTGTTGCAGTACACTTGACATTGGGCTTTAAATACTGTGAACCCTGATGGTTGTTTATGCTTCATGTCCATAGCTTGCTATACACAATTTCTTTAGACACGCGCTGCTATCCTGTAGTGAAATTCTAACCTATCAGCTTATAGGCAGTCAACTGTTGATAGTTTTTTCTACGGAGAACTCTAGTCTAGATCGCCAGCACGGCCATCAGGTACGCAAATTACGCCATAACTCGAGAACGAAGCCTCATATACAAGTCTGCCACGCTGTTCACAAACTCACTGCCTGCAAGGCAGCCAGCAGTAGACAATTAATTTTGTTTCCAGAGAAGTCTACATCACCACCAACAGCCATTCAGGTGTGCAATTCACGCGGTAACTTACGCACTAAGTCTTAAAATCAAACTTCTTAAAATTCACATCCGAGCAAGTACCCGTGTTGTATGTTTCAGTGCGTTTTCAGCAAGCGAAAAGAAATCGTTGCGACAGCGGACAGACAGACAGAATGACACCACGACTACTGTATGCCTCGTGGCTCCGCCCACTGAGGCATAAAAAGTAAACTGAAAAAACATTATGAAGCAGATAAAACTGGCAGCAGAGGTGAGGTGAGAAAATTCTGGGGTATTTAATTTTCATGGATGTCAACTTGAAATCTGGACTTAAAATAATTTTAAATTTCATGAATTGTAATAATATTGTGTATAAAATTTTTGCTGTTTGTAAGGAACCTACAAGATTTAACCCACGAAAATTTCGTATTTACCTGAGTGTTAAGTTTCTGTCACTGTTGGTATGTGTGTGTGTGTTGGGTGTTACTACTTGATATTGTTAGAAAAAAGCTCGGCCTTGCAATTTCTCTAGCCATAATATCTCAACCACCACTGCTGAATGATGCAATTATTGGTGACGTAATACCAGGAGCTTATCATTCCAAAGAGAGCACAATGGAAAATAAATGGGCTGCTATTGTGCATGGAATTTATACTGCTTTAGTACAGCGTTATTCTAGCGAGCTATGGGACCCTCTATCGATGCAAGAAAATCAGTGACAATGGGGGTGGAGCACGTCAAATGAGGGTCTAGCACACATTGTTAATATTCATAGCCAAAGTGACCAATCAGTAGCAGGATTGGTCGCTTTGCCTCATTCGACGCACTCCACCCCCATCGTCACTGATTCGCTTGTGTCAATAGAGGGTCCCATAGCTCGTTAGACTAGTACAGCGTACGTTCACACGTGGCTCGTATAAAAACTGCCTAATAAGAAGTTTCTTCAATGCGCCAAGCAGCAGAAATATTTTGTGTAATTATCATTGCACTATTGGAAGTTGTACACATGGTACAACCTCAAGTGCCTGCTAAATTGTTAAGCACATAATATTCACAATAATTCCGCTTTTGCACAGTGATTTCACTTGATGCCTGTTGGGAATAAAGTTTCGGAAAGCCTTACTCTGAACCATACAGTGCAACACAAACTAGTAGTATCGAGTGACACACCAATATACAAGTACAGCTGGTATCTTTCAAGTGCGTTTAAATTTCATGATCAGAACAATTCGCAAAAATTAAGTCCGAAAAAATGTACAATTTTGTATTACGCTAGCAAAATTTAAAATTTTACTCAGTGAATTTTTTTTTGTGCTGCAAAAATACCAACCCTATGGTTATACGATCAGTATACATAAGTGTACGTACACTTGCTTGGTACTGGACAAGCATGTACTTAAAAACAGTCGATCCAATTCCAGCCTTGATTGGACAACTTAGTATGTTCAACTTGCAGAGGTTATAGGTGTGACCAAAATAGGGAACTACACCATATTTCACAGACACTGCAGCAGTAACATCAGTGACATTCTCTTCTGTGAAAACAAAATCATAACTAATAAACGCGTCGCACTTCCTGCCACAAGACGGCATAATAATTATAGTTTTTTTTTGTGTGTAAATAAAATGACATTGAGATGGAGATCCAAGCAACTGAAAATACAGGAAAATTAAGTCTAGCGACTGAAATTGCAATGTTAGCAGCATAATTATTATAAAACAGGATATTTACTCATCTACTAGTGATGCAGTTTACACTAATTTCTGCGTAATATGCCAGTTAGTACAAGGTGTACAAGGAAACCATAATTAGCAATTAGACTTTCCTCAAGGAAACAACTGTATCATTGCTCATTATCAATATAAAAGTGAACTCACTGAGGTAGTATGTCACATTCATAGACACAGTGTCACCCGGCCTTAGATTAGTTTTGGAGACTGTAAGGTTGGTGATCTTTGTACCATCAGTTTCTTTAGCTTCAGAAAAATTATAACTTTAACATGGCAAAATCATTATTGATCAGCATAGCTAAAAGTGAAGTGAACATTGTTTTGGTGGAGTGAAGTGAACATTAATTTTGCACCATCTTTGCAGTGAATGAAATTAATACCCTAAGTCCGTAAGCATAGCACACACTGTTCCAACTTGGAATATCAGTTCAAGACAAAGCACAAAATTATGGTTTTGCAACCTGGTCAAGGATCAGGTTAGAAAAATCATACATGGCATCATCATACACATAAAATACTTAAGTTATAGTATTAGTTTGAATGCTACCAATCAAACAAGTATAAAGAAAACTACACAACTATCATTGCAGTGATCTTCATGTCTGGCAAGTAGCTTGCCTTGCATCATGTTTGGTGTTTAGCTTCAGAGATAAACATCTCTAGTAAGTAGAAAGCTTGCATAACATTGCTACCAATAAGTGTTGCTCTAATAAAGCCTTCAGTTTCAGCATAAAGAGACAAGTACAGAAGAGAGTGCAACCAGAGGCGTAACGACTGATCAACTAGAGGCCTAACGGCTGATCAACCAGAGGTGTAATGACTGATCAACCAGAGACCTAACGACTGATCAACTAGAGGCGTAACGACTGATTAACCAGAGACCTAACGACTGATCAACTAGAGGCGTAACGACTGATCAACCAGAGGCCTAACGACTGATCAACCAGAGGCCGGCGTAACGACTGATCAACCAGAGGCCTAACGACTGATCAACCAGAGGCGTAACGACTGATCAACCATGCAGAGGCCTAACAACTGATCAACCAGAGGCCTAACAACTGATCAACCAGAGGCCTAACAACTGATCAATTTTATACCATAAACATAGAAAATTTCGTGGTATACTAATTTTTGCTGATTTCTCGATTGCTGTTTGATCTTGAAATTCAACGATTAATAGTTATTTTTGCTTGGCAATGCCCCCAAAACACGAAAAGTACTGAATTGGAGAGATTGTGAAAATATCTAATTTTGCGGTATTCAAGCAGCACAGAGATTTCCATCTAAACCTGAGTCTTCTATCTTGTTGTCCATCGGCATAAAAACCATTTTTGAAGTAAGGAAATTGCCTTCTCCCACTCTTATAATAAATCGAAACAGTAGGTCTGTCTTGTCATTGCATTTTTGTCTGTATACATACGCTTAATTAGAAATTATTTTGCTCTGTTGACTGTACACACCTGCCTTTTGAAACATGTAGTCTAAGACATGTATTCAAAAGGCAGGTGAAACTAGAAATGCTTGCGAATTTTATTCTGGAATTGCCATCTAGAGGCATCTTGTAAAGTGAATAGTTTAATAACCTAATTTTATAGTCTAAGAAACTGTTTATGCACCTATCAATGCGATGCCCCACTACCCCCACCTCGGGCGTATAGTGGGGGAAAGATAGGGCTATTGTCACGTGGGCTGGTCCCCAGGGGTGGGGATAGGTGGGGCATTTGGCTCTGTAAAAATGCCCCGTATGTGGGGGGAAGGTCTAATTGGCTGTGACAAATCCCCACCTTATCCCCATATCGCCCAAGGTGGGGGGTGGGGCATCGCATTGATAGCTAGCTAGGTGCATTAGTACACCGCCCACTTGGTGATCTACCTTTACCTCAGTGCCAGTTGTAAAGGTAAACTTGTCTAAAAATGCCACGAGGCCCACGACACCAAAAACACGACAGCATTCTACTGTCATAGATAGTCTACGAACATACACATACAGTGCAGTCGGCTACGCGACACACAAACGAGTAGAATACTTACTACAGTCGTACTTCCACGGTTGTTTCTCGTCAACAGTGAATTCATGGGAAGGCGAGCAGAGAGCACACAGTAGTACGCTAACGATCACAGCACGAAAGGCCATGTTTCCGGTACGGTAAACTCAAGTACGTTACGTTAATGGTCACAAATCGTATTCGTACGTATACACTATTATTACGGAACCCCAGAGCACTTTCCATTTTCTACTTATTCCAGTTTCCACTTTACATTTGTAAAAAGCAAGGCAAAAACTGTAGAGCACACGTTGAAAGATGGATATTTAGCTTGTACCAGTAACCAGAGAGCGGTTGTAGCTCATTCCAGGCATAGATTTATGTTCCAGGCTTCCAGCGCGATGAGCACGCACCTGGGATGTGTTTCACAAGCACACCATTCAGCAATGACGTGCAGGGTCAGTGCAATGACATGCAGGGTACATGCACAGTGCAATGACAATTGTGCGTTTGCTATCCAGAGTCTGTGTGTTTGGCATTTGAATAACTTTGGTTACTGTACTGTACATCTTCAAATCAAGTAAGCAAAGATAGTCTTATTTGTATACTTGTCTCATCACCATGAGGGTACATGTACGTTGAACAGAACCACTGCAACACACTTAATGATAAGAACAGTATATCTGTTTGTAAACTGTTGTGTACTGTACATTGCAGTGTGGCTCGTGTTTCACAACTTCTAACAGCATGGAAATAGACTAGTGAAGAAATTACTTACAGCTGCTTTAATGTTATTAAAATCTTATAAGAAGAAGGAAGGATCAAATGATTTAAATCCAACACACACACGATTGTGATCGTCCAATCGAACAGGATGAATAGCAAGTGTTTCACTGTGTCCTTTAGGTCTGATAATGTGTCCATCACGTAGACTGAAACACCACTTGTGCCATGGACAGACAACACATGGACCAGACGGCATCTCTTCAATATCTCCACTATAAATAGGTCCACCTGTACATAGAGAAAGAAAATAATATAATTGACATAATTATACAAAAATCTCAATATAAATTATACACATAACAAGAGCACTGTGCCCTCCAGTCATTCACTTGTGCTCTAAATACTATGTGAAAAACCGATTCATAATATTGAAGACACATTGTACAAAATCAATGCACACTTACCCATGTGAGGGCAACGGGCATCAGCACAGAACAGTTGTTGACTCCACAAAAACAGCACCACTTCTCTGCCATTTACCATAACCTTGACAGCACCATTATCAGCGACTACTGTACCATTACCACTGCCAGCTATCTCCAGTATCCTTATACCATCAGTTAATACTTCAATACCTAAACAACATGTGGTATAGAAACAAGATGATGTGTGCATCCTCGCCTGGTACAGGGAAGTAAATCATATCCTCTTTATTCTTCTTTTCTAAAGATGAGTCTCCCTGTACATTATTCATGAGAGTTTTTTAATTTAAACTGACCACCCACGTTTAATTTTAAATTCAAGTTCACTAACCTCCTCTACAGGACGAGCATCACATTCAGACGTCAAACACGCCACCATCTCTCGACACATAAATCCCGGGCCAGTCAAACCTCGTAGCAACTAGAAACTGCGTCACCACTACCATGAGCACGTGTTTAGTGGGCGTGGTCAAACTGGGGTGCGGCTGGTTTTTAAAAAGAGGGAGTGGCTCGTTTCATCTTTGCCGACAAAGCTCAAGCTTCGTTGTGAATCATATGATCTAGCGAGCGATGGGAACAGGCGCATCTAGGAGAGAGCCTGAAGTACGAGTTGTAGTGGTGCAATCTACAGAAGATGGACGAATAGACGCACGATTAATCCGACAGCAGTACAGAGGCAAGCAGCTCAGCTCAGTGCATACAGCAAACACTTAACTATTGCCCTCTCTCACAGGTAGTAATACAGAATCCAGTGGTTCACCTCTAGACAGCTCCAGTACGGAAGATACAGCGAATCTATCAGGAGAGTCGAAAGCTGCAGTCCGACCAGGTTGGTTGCCACTAAAGGATGAAAAAGTCACTAGATCTCATCGCGAGAGAAGACGTCAATCCACAGAGATCAACAGCGATCATCGTCACCCTCGGCCAGCACCTGCTGCAAACCCTCGCCGCCGTAATAACCAACAGCAACATCTGAAGTTGGAGTCAAGATCAGGAAGATGGACAGCTGAATCTGATGGACCTTCACCAAACGACCCACGCAGAGGGTCAGGCACTTCTCCTGTCAATGAGCAAGGAAAAGAAATGTTGTTCGAACTCTTTAAAACTTTCGATGGAAAAGAGTACACTGTGTATCTGAGAGAAGATGGTCGAAGATTTTATGTTGATTGGGAAGACCAAAAATGGAGACATTTCCCAAATGAATGGTTCCAGAAAGGAAAGTTTGAGAGTCTTAACCCAGAGAGAACAGTGAGAGATTATTCATATAACATTGTAGCTAAAATTTAAATTTCTACAGGCTAGTTCAGAAACATCATCCTCCAGCATGGACAAAAGAAAATGTGGCGAGTTTATTCACCCAACAAAAGGCAAGCTTGTGACATTTTTGAAACAGGTAAGTGTTATGCAACCAGCTAGTCACAATTATAATGTTGGTGCTGACGTATTTTTTAGGAGACCCTCAATATAATGTACTATTTTGATGACGAAGCCGGTACTTGGCTTCCGATACCACTGACATGGGAGAGACACATTCCGGCAATTTCTAAGATGGTGGAAGAGATACAGGTATAGCAATAATAATATAGCAATGTATTACGCAAATTCAACTTATAATCTTAGCAATCTTGTCCCGAATGGAAGGATGAAAAGTCAATAGTTGCTACTCTCAGACAATGCAACTATCGTGCTGATGACTCCATTAGCGTGTTCCTTCTGACCAAAGACGATGGTATGTAAGGACCTGATATTAAAGTATGCATCTTGCTTCTTTGTGCATGTATTAGGAATGATGGAAAGTTTCAAAGATCTACGCTCAGGTCAAAGTGCTCTAGTTGAAAAGCTGCAAAAGAGGATATCTGAATTGGTGAGGATATAATTTGTCAATCTCGAGTTAGTGTTCATTTTCATGTAACTCATAGGAAACCAGTCTAGATGACTATCAGGATGAGAAAAGGAAGTTAAAAGATCGGATAAACAGGCTGCAAGATGAGGTGTTATACTATTGCGCAATTTCTTGCTCAGCACTTTAACACAAACCTATAAAATACTGACAGATTGAGGACGTCCAAGAAGATAACAAGAGATTGAAGAGGGAACTAGAAGCACACAAAGAACAGCAACATCGCCAGGTCAGCCTCAAGCTGATTAAATCTAAGCAGACTAATTTTGCGATTTCTATTCAGTCAAGAATGAGTCTCAACCAGTCTATGGGAAGAGGAAGAATGTCTCTAGGGATGACAAAACTGTTCAAAATGAAACCTGTAGTGCAAAACCTAGGTCAAGAGACACGAGCACTGAAGTTCAAACTCCAGTCAACACGCAACCTACTAGCAAAATCGATTAGAAATCACAACGACCAGTTGCAAAAAGTATGAGAATTCAAAAATTATTGGTATTACATATTCTTTTTTAGCTTTCCAAAGCAATGAAGAGCATTTTGAGACAGTACAGAGCACAAGCAAAGGACATCGACGAAGCCAGAGCACTTTACAGAAAGGAGATGCATCAGCGGAAGTTACTCTACAATGAAGTGAGTCGAGCTGTTTCTTATCATGTGGCTACAGAATATACCTTTTATATAGGTACAAGAGCTGCGTGGTAACATTCGAGTGTTTTGTAGATGTCGTTACGATGAAAGAGGACCATGTGATCCTACATTTCAGGACGAAGACAAGTTACTTGTTAGGAACCACCAGGGACGACTGAAGAGTTATGAGTTTGAGAAAATCTTCTCTCCTGACGCAACACAAGAAAAGGTAACTGAACTCAGCATTCACATAACTACTGCTATTATACTTGTATAGGTGTTTGAAGACACTAAACCAATCATTACTTCTTGTGTGGACGGCTACAATGTGTGCATTATAGCGTATGGTCAAACTGGTTCAGGCAAGACCTACACAATGATGGGTCCACCTGATAACCCAGGAGTGAACATACGATCCATGGAGGAGCTGTTTAGGATAATGAGAGAACGAGAGAACACAGAGTTTACTATGACGGTCAGAATGAGTGTTAAATTGGTACAGAGTGTTCATTGGTGTGTGTTCTAGGTGTCAATGGTAGAGGTGTACAATGAGGCTATATATGACCTGCTTGTGGCTCCTAATGAAGTGCACGTGAAACTACAGATACAGAAGAAAGGAAAAGACGTAGTTATACCAGTAAGAAAGTGTGTGACAAATATTGTCTAGATCTTCAATAAACTTTTAGGGGCTGAATGAAAGAGAGGTTCGATCATTGAGTGACATAATGAAGCTGATGGCTGTTGGAGAGAGCAACCGAACAACAGCATCCACTAAAATGAACACAAACAGGTGAGCATACGGTTACTATCTTATCACATTGTTTGTCATTCTCATGTTAGTTCGCGATCTCATCTATTGCTAATGCTGCGTCTGACAGCGCATGATACTGTCTCCATGACAACAACACACGGACGGCTAACACTAGTGGACCTTGCTGGATCAGAGAGGATTTCACGCAGTGAGGCCGTGGGACAAAGACTAGTGGAGGCAGCAGCCATCAATAAATCTCTTACAGCACTCGGACAGGTAAAAAAAGAAAGACTATTACAGCAAGTGATATAGCAGTTTGAATCGTGATCTTGTCTTTCAGGTGTTTGCTAGTATCAGAGACATGGCACTTCATGTTCCCTATCGCAACTCAAAGCTCACTTACCTACTCCAGCCATGTATAGGAGGACACTCAAAGGTACCTAACACCACTGACTGTATAATATACAGACTCAGTACTATCATTGATTTTCTGTAGGCATGTGTATTTGTCAATATCAGTCCATTGCAATCCAATATTTCCGAGACAGTGAGTACGCTTGAGTTTGGAACCAACACTCGACAGGTACAACTCGGCAAAGCAACTAAACAGGTCACAAAACATCACCCGGCACCATGACAGAGCTTAATACTTTTTATTTAAACTTATAATTTGCAGAAGAGATAAAAAATTGAGTGTTAAAATTGTGAATTATTAAACGGCAGTTTCTATGGATTCGGGAATGGTAAATGCAGCGCTAGCCAAAGAATCAACCTGTGGTGTACATTTCAGTCTGGTAAAACAGGTGAAAAGTATTTCACAAACCGATTGCAACTCCAATAGTGTTGGTCTCCTTGTGAACAATAGCTGTCGCTCAAAGTTGCTAGCAAACACTTTAGATACTCTTCGAGCATTCTCAATATTAGGCTGCAGCAAGATACATATAACAGACATGTGACATTCACCACATTATTCCACTCACGCATTTCTTTCCATGCTTGGCGTAGTCTACAGCTGTGAGTACAGTTGGGAACAGTCTCTCAGCTGAGTACCTCTTAAAGAAACCATAGCGATGGAGTGAGTTACAGAGAGGTGTATTTGGCGCAGCCAACAATACTTGAACATTTAGTTGATCAAAATCAGCTACAAGCTGCAGTTGGAGAAAGTTGGAGAAACGATGGGCAACTGAGTTCTCCAGGCACTTACTTTCTCTAAAGTAGCTAGTCCCATTGAGTCTACAAACACTATAGGACCACAGTCAATGATGACTGTGTGATAGTAGTCTGTAGCACGAGGCTCAGCTAGGTCAATGACCTCTACAAGACAAGACGAACACATTGAGTATAGCTCAACACATGACCACTGACCTGATCGAGACATTGAGACAGCTCGTACGTATGATAGCTTTCTTTCTGAATTGGGAGAACGATGAGGAACGTTATCAAATTCCATGGAGTGTGACTGGTCTGTAACAAGCTGTATTGTGTCCTCTTCTTCAAGTGATGTAGCGGATGGATGATTCGTCAATAACTATTAAACAAACAAGCAAGGAATAAGAATATCAGACTAACATTCCTTACCACAGGAGAAGACGGGCGCTTGACTGGAATACCAGTACGTAAACTTTTACACTAAGATGTAAAAAGACAGATAAAGTTTATACTGTATGTCCCACTCACTTTATCGTAGCATTGTTGGAAACAGCCCTTCTCTTGCTGCTCAAACCGGACTGGGTTCAAACCACAGTTGAGATACAATCTTGACAGAAACACACCAACGTTAGCGAAATACAGCGGAGCATTAAACTGATACACATAGACTCCTGGAATTTTTCTGACCTAAGGAAATAACGAAAAGATGAAAATGATAAAATATTTTACCTCACAATTAAATCTTCTTCTGAGCAACTGCTAAACTCAGGATTAGTCTTTTCATGAGGATACAGCCATAACTTAGCCTCACCAAGACCAGGTGAGAAGGGACTAGAGAGAAGAGTAGAGATAAACAAATGCACTACTCACACACACATACAGTATTGTTCTAATGATGATGGTGAGTAGACTGAATATTATCCCAATCCCTAGACCGATGTCTAAACCAATGACGAGAGTTCCAGTGAACACAACCAACCACACTGCCTGTGTGTGTGTAGAGGAAAAGAGAGAAATAAATATGTGATGATTGAGTTGGTTCTCACCATGTCCCATAATGATAGGAGGTAATATTTACGAATGTCCCGGACTTGAAAAATTAGCCCCTTCAGAGCCATGACAACAATAGCAGCTACACACGCCTGTAAAGAAAAGTGCTATTGATGATGTGGATGAGAAGTTCTTTTTTTCTTACACTCGGAAGAGTAGCAAACAGTCCACCAAGAAAGAGAATAACCATCAATACGATAACAGAGGATATTAGACCAACCAACTGCAATACACACCATCACACACACACACAGAGACGCATTATACTAACATACCTGTGTATTACCACCGGTAGCGTCTTGCAGTACGGTCCTACTCAATGCTCCTGCAGTTGGGAAACTGCCCAGGAATGCACCGCCAAAGTTCATAGTACCATAGGCAAACAGTTCCTATAAGCAATGACAACATGAACACATGTTGCAACATATTGACTGTTGTACCTGGTCAGCATTGATGATATAGTTGTTCTTCTGAGCAAGCAGTTTAGCCTGACTGATGTTAATGACGAAGCTTATGATAGCAATGATGAAAGCGTCCTGAAGGATCGTCAATATCAGGTCACCTCTAGGAATAGTGGGTGTGAAACTGAAAAATACAAATCCACGTTAAACAACGACTTTCGAGTTTTTTTACCATTCTCCAGGAGGGATTCCACCAAGGTCTGATATAACAGTCAAGTTGAATCTTGTATTCAACTGACCGCCATAAGCTATACCAGTAGACAGTACCACCTTAGAAAAGGCTGAATCGTAAGACGAAAACAAAGTGAGAATTTGTGCATACCACAATCAGCTGTGCTGGTATGTAGATGGGAATCTTTGGAATGTACTTCTTGAGCAGTTTATTGACAATATCAATCACAATGAGTATTATGATGCAGATGATTGAGGTTACTATGGCAGCAGGAATCACCTGACCAGTGAATATCAGCTCCAGATACTTAATCAATCGCTGGGAAAGAAAAACAAGGAAATTAAGAGTTTGTTTAATATAATCATAAGCAAATATTACTATGTAAACTGTTTGTGAAATGAAACTTACTTTAGGTGTTACAAATGGCCCTGAGGGAACAGCTGCATCAGATGAGTTCAAACCAAACAGGAACAGTATTTGAGTGACAACAATGGAGAAGGCAGCAGCAGCTGTGTAGCCGCTGATGAGAGCATCAGAAAGCAGCAGAGTGATCACACCAAGCTTGAACAAGCTCATTACTACCTGTGGTAGAGGAAGAAGAATTTACAAGCAGAGGAAGATGAAAGAAATCAATAATTGACCGAGGCATGTTACCCTATGGTACTCACCATTATGATCCCAACCATGAGACTGAGTGTAACAGCTATGTCTACACTATACGCATCACATAGCGACTCAGCACACGCACTAGCGTTGCCGTTCATCATGTCCGTTGTGTTAGTCATTGAGACATTGCAGGGAGCATACTCTGATGTCAGCCTGATGACAGTATCACCAGTTAACAGAGCTACAACTGGGAATGTACCTGAGAATAGAACAAGTTACATAATGGACATATCCTTCTGGCTTGCTTCTGGTGTATGGTTTGTATTATGTATGCAAACAACAAACAGGAAGTATAACCAGTAATAGCCCCCAGGCAACTGTCTGTCTAACCTACTGAGATGTGTCTAGATGTCCCAAAGATGGAGTATATAATGACAGGTAGGAAGGAGCTGTATAATCCATAGGCAGGAGGGAGGGAAGCCAGCAGAGCAAACCCTATACCTGTGAGAGCAAAATGACATCATTATTGGATAATTGAATAGTTAAAATCAAATTAACAAGATATATGAAAAAACCAGTCCATAGTCCAGTCCATAGTCACAGGTACCTTGTGGTATGTGTGTTACTCCAATAGTCAGACCAGCTATGGTGTCTCCGATGAGCTGTTTCGGTGTGTACTGCCACACCCAGTGAAGTATTGGGAGATGGACAAACATGAACTTCAGCCATGCCTCCTTGCTCATGGGTGGTTTGAGAGCATTTCGAATAGGCTGTGGACACACACGATTGAACATACGACGCCATTTAGGCACGGACTCCTCTATCTCCCTGTACACGGGCACGCCTTCCATCATCAAACCGCCACTGAATCTGTTGTCGTGTGCACCTTGCATCCCCCGACCAGCAAGCCGTCTGAAAGAGGATCGCGGTCTTGGAGAACTGTTGAAGCTGCGTTGAAATTCTTTAGCAGATGCTTCTCTCTCATCTTCACTCACGTTGTCGTTCTCCATTGTATGTACATGTAGGCGGAGGAGATCACGTGCACTAGTTATTGTGTGCGGGGGCGAGCTCGCTGAAGGTGTGTCGAGGGTGTGACTATATGTAGCCACACAAGTTTGCGAGGTCAGTCAGGTCACGTACACACGACTCGGGTACACACGACTCGCGTACAGTACACAGTAAGTATTTCAGCATTTTACGTCTGATCTGTCATGATGGGCACACAACTAAAGACTCTGCCAGTAAGCTGATCTCACAGCTAAAGCATGCAGTTTACCATTTCCTCAGAGCGGTTTGAAGCAAGTGCTGAAAGATGACAGCGGTTTAGAGGTGTGGATATACTACCTTGAGTGCTTGGCGCAAGCTACCTACATCATTGCTCATGAAGACTCTGCTTTAGTTGTTGATCCAAGAAGAGACATCGATGCCTTTATGGATGTCAGTTCATGTAGCTGTAGTTTCTTGTACATACAGCTCAGCTCACACCTTTGGCTTCCTATATTTTCTTTTTTGATGCAGTCATTTGTGTTTAATGCTTTCATTCACAATTAACCTTCACTGTCTAATTTCCACAGGATTTGTCTAAGGCTAACAAAACTGTTAAGGGTATCTTAGAGACACATTTCCATGCTGACTTTGTGTCTGGACATTTCGAAATGATGAAGAAGACAACTTCTCCGATCTACTTTGGTCCAACTGCTGGTCCTAGGTGCCAGTTTCCACACCATGAGCTCACTGATGGAGAGGTGATCATTACATGATTTCAAGTGATAACGTGTCACTCTCATCAGATGATTGGTCTCTCTTCACGGTTTGCTGTCAAAGTGTTGCACACTCCTGGTCACACTACAGAGTCAGTGGTGTACCTTGTAGTGGACAAGAAGAACAACAATAGACCACTAAAGGTGAGTCAATACACACTTTGTGTAATCTGATATGATGAGGTGAATTACTAGAGTTCTAATGAGCACATATCTTGTGCATTTTAACAAGCTCACTCAGGCTCATAGTATTGCTCAGTGGGGCTTGTAGAAACGCTCATAACTATAGCTCTTGCCTTACTTAATTCCATATTTTTGCTATTTTAAACGACAAGAATTTAAACCACAAGATAGTAAATGTGTATCTATGACACACTTATAAACAGACACAAAACTTAACCCTTCCTGCATACCTAGTAACATAATATTTCAATGCCCGGTTGAAAATTCACTGGAATTGCATCTCTTTATCCTATGCATTATTTTATTTACACTGAACTGTGTGGTAATCCCAATAGCTAAACCTGATGTTAAGGGACAAATACAGCTATTATTTGAACCATTTTATTGATTATTAAAGGCATTCACTGGAGACACTCTGTTCATTGGTTCATGTGGTCGACCTGATCTTGTCGGTTCAGTTGGGTTCACTTCAGAACAGATGTCAAAAATGATGTTCAGCTCTCTAAATGAGAAGATTTGCAGTCTACCAGATGATGTAATGGTGAGTTGTATTGATTTGATTGTGAGTTTTCTTTCTATTTCCTTGTTATTCTTTAGGTCTTTCCAGCTCATGGTGCTGGCTCACCTTGTGGTAAAAATCTCAGCTCTGATCTCTTCTCTACAATCGGCAAAGAGAAGAAAACCAACCCCGCTCTACAGTTTGAAAAAGTCAGTTGACAACTAGGTGACAGTGATGTTGTTTGAGTGGTTCTTATACAGGAGGAGGAGTTTGTTAGGTTTCTCACAGAGGGTCAGCCTACAGCTCCAGGCTACTTTACGCATGATGTTCACCAGAATACGGTTAGTCTAGCAACAGTCGTGCTGATTATTTGTTGTTGGTGTCGCGCTGCAGGTCGGAGCAGAACCTATAGCTGAACAACTGGGCAAGATCCCCCGAGTCAACGCCAGCGACTTTAAGACTCTTGTTGACAGTGGAAAACACATTCTCATTGACACAAGAGCAGTGAGTATATATCATGGAAACTTGTGAACTTTATCATTTATTATGTGCTTGCAGGCAACTGTCTATAATAGAGGTCACATCAATGGTGCATGGAATTTTCCTCTTGGGACAGAGGGAGGAGCTGTTGTGAAAGTGGAAGATGGGAATTTTTCTATGTGGGTGAGTAAACAAACTATGAATATTAATTATGTTAGTTTTGATGACTATAATGCTGATGCAGGTTGGTACACTGGTGGACTACAGAGCTACAATACTGCTGATAGGTCAGGTTGATAGATTGTGTGAGTCGCTGCAGAGACTAGCACGTATTGGATACTCTAATGTGAGTGATCTACATTAGCCTCATTCCTGTCCCAGCATGGGGCCGAGGCTACACTTGTACTCTGTTGTCTAATATCACACTGGTATAGGTTGCAGCTGTACTGGAGGGAGGTATGGAGAGCTGGGTTTCAGCCAACTATCCAGTAACTTTTACCGAAAGACTTGACTTGGCAAGGCAGGTAGGATTTTACTATGAAGTACAGTCATTGACCTCCAATTGCCGGCCCTTAATTAAACATTACAAATTTCCATTAACCTGCTATACCAGAAACTAATGTGGGCAGTGTTTGCATAATAACATGTACTGTCAGTAGCTAAGTACCAAATCAATGCAACAATGAAGGAGCTCTTTCCTTGTTGTGAAGGGGCTGGCCTGGTTTTTACTTAATTATCTCTTTCTCTCTGATTCACTAGAGAAGCAGTGATGGGTTGATAGAGAAGCTAGCTGCAGGGTATCAGCTGCTTGATGTGCGTACAGCTGGTGAACACACCAACAATACCGCCAAGAATGCTGTCAATATACCACTGGCCGAGCTCAACAAACGAGTGGATGAACTAGACAAGTGAGTATTGGTAACAGCTCTGAACAGTCTCTTTACTCTTCTGCTCTTTCTATCTCAAAGGAGCAAAAAGTACATTTCATTCTGTTCATCAGGCTATCGGTCAGTGATAGGAGCATCACTGTTGAGATCGAAAGGATTTGATGTTTTGGACGTATATGGTGGATTTGCAGCAATTAGTGTCTATGCTCCAAACCTCACTACATCTGAAGCAGTCAGTAGTATAGTATTATAGTCTATACTATTGTTAATTTTTCGTATTGAAAACCATCTATGTTTGCATGCTGTGACAGTGTTTGTTGTGTTTTCGTAGGTCTGCCCGTCGATGAAGGCCATGATTGAGAAGATGGAAGATGCTCCTCACTAGGCAGTGCTGTGATGGCGATACTCACTACACAATACTGTTAATGACATTGCATTTATATTTATCGTATAGTGTATTGTATCTGTTGTGCAGTATAATTTTGAACTGTGGTTAACTTCTGCATTGCTAGTGTTTGACTTGTTGACTTTTTTGGGACCTTATGGTTTTGTTGACACAGCTAATATTAAGGGATCTTTATATTAGCTTTGAGTGTTTCACTAAACTAGCAGGATATGCTGGTTTAGTCCTTCTGGCAGCACTGGTTTGTGCAACAAAACTCTGTGTCTAATATCAAGTAAGTCTAGCAGCTATGACTATAACTATCTATATTTTACCACAACTGATAAGAAATAGTGTCGGATCATTGATTTAGCAGTTCCAGTTGAAGGTGGAGTATGACCCATACCGTAGTACTTGCTGCAGTGCTTGCCTGTGAGCAGATGCTAGTGAGAAAACTACATAATTTGATGATTTTGACACAGGTATCATCTCTGTTGTGCATGGCACCTGTACTCATGGAGCAGTACGGCTGGTGGGTGGTGCAACTACCAACCAGGGGAGAGTGGAAGTGTGTGTAGGACAGACATGGGGAACTGTGTGTGATCATTGGTTCTACTATAGTGATTCCAGAGTGGTGTGTCGTCAACTGGGATATGATGTGGACAAGCCTGGGACTTGTAAGATAACTGATGGAATTGGAATGATAATTATTATTGCACATAATACAGATAGATACAGGCTTAATGCATTTTATGGACAAGGCAGTGGATCCATTTGGTTGGATGATCTGAGGTGTACTGGTAATGAACAAAGGCTATTTGATTGTAGAGCTAGGCCCATTGGTAGTCACAATTGTGGACACAGTGACGATGTTGGAGTAGTGTGTTCAGGTACTTAATCTCCTTAAAAGTGGTTACTAACCAGTAGTCTTATCCTAGGTACTCCATGTATCAATGGTAATGTTCGTCTCATTGGTGGACTGGTACCAACAGATGGAACTGTACAGATGTGTGTGGGAGGGAGATGGAGAGAACTTTGCAATAGTGGTTGGGGCTACCAAGAGGCATTTGTTGTGTGCAGACAGCTAGGACTACCTGCTACTGGTGAGTGGGTGATAATAACACTCAATCACAAATTATTATTTTTTATTATAAACTTGCAGCTGCATCTGGTAAGAATTAAAAATTGGAGCAATACTATAGTGATTTTCTTGAATAACATAGCTTCTGGTGACATAGGTTATAGCCCAAGATCTACACAGTTGCAGTACTCAAACTTTCGTTGCTATGGCAATGAATCCTCTCTGACAAACTGCCTACACTCCTTCTCATCATGCACAAGTCCCTATCGTAGAAATGCTGCAGTAAAATGTGATGGAGACATTGCAGGTACCACTATTGTTTCAAATTTCTCATACGTTGTAATATTATCCACTCAACAGCTAGTTGTCCTCATAATGGTAATATTCGTCTGGTTGGTCCCAATGGTTCCAACACAGTTGAAGGGAGAGTGGAGTACTGCAGTAATGGAGTGTGGGGAACTATCAGCAGCTCAGGCTTTGATACAAGAGATGGTAAAGTGGTGTGTAGACAACTTGGACACCAGAATCCACGTGAGAGGATTTTTCGTAATATTTGTTTCTACAATGGTGCATGATATCTATTAGGTGTACGAATATTTCGTACCAATATTTTTGGTAGAGGAACTGGTCCAGTAGTCTTTACTGGATTGTCCTGTACTGGATCTGAGCACTCACCAGTAGACTGCCCACAGTCATCAGACTCATATGATGACCTTCATTCAAATGACATTGGAGTACAGTGCTTGGTAAAAGGTAGGTGTGAGCTAATTTTAGTTATCTCTACTGATGCTGGTCTATAGCATCAATATCATGTATTAATGGAGCAATTCGATTAATGAATGGGTCCACATCAGATGAGGGAAGAGTTGAAGTGTGTGTTAATGGAGAGTGGGGAACAGTGTGTGACAGCAGTTGGGATCGAAGTGATGCTGAAGTTGTTTGCAGACAATTAGGATACAATCCTTCATGTGAGTGAACAAAATTATTATGGTTATAATTTTATATTCTGTTCTTAGGGTCTATTTCTTATCTCTCCTCAAGATTTGGTGAAGGCTCACTACCTATTCTACCTCAGTCATACAGTTGTACAGGAACTGAGAGTAGTCTGACCAGCTGCAGTGGAGGGACAACAGGATACTCAAGCTGCTACTATGGTAGAGTGGCTGGTGTACGCTGCTTCAGTAGGTTACACTATCATGTTGTATCAATGATATTACTCTAGTATTGTAGGAAGCACAGGTTGTGTGAATGGAACAGTTCGTCTGGTCAATGGAAGAAGAGCCAGTGAAGGATCTGTTCAGATATGTGTTAATGGAGTCTGGGGACATGTGTGTGGATATGGTTGGTCTTCTAGCAATGCAAGAGTTGTGTGTCGCCAACTGGGATACTCTACAACAAGTTCGAAACCATAGAATTACCACAATAATGTACCTTAGGTTAGTGCTACATTTGCAAACACAACAGCCAAATTTCTAATTGTCCAGTTTACAGACACACCTATAATAGCCTTGTTCCTAAAACATCTCAACCAATAATATACGACAGGATATTATGTACTGGTAGTGAACAAACACTGTCAGCTTGTAGTAAGAATGTCACTTACTACAGTGACTGTTTTATCAGTAGAACTGCTGGAGTAGTTTGTGAAGGTAATTTTTATATTTCATGCTAATATAAGTGTTATGTTTATTGTTATAGTGATAACCAACTGCGCTTCTGGTGCTGTTCGACTGGTGAATGGTAGCAGTGATAGAGAGGGAATAGTAGAGGTGTGTTACCAGGGAGTGTGGACTACTGTGGATGGATATTCTTGGGATTATCGTGATGCTCGTGTGCTGTGTCGTCAACTAGGATACCATGATAAGTGTGAGCTGACAACAAAATCAATTAGAAATTCAAATCTATAATTTAAACTATAGGGGCTGTTGCATTGAAGAAATCATATTTTAATCAGAGTATACTTTATGAGTTTCGATGCAAAAGTGGATTTGAAGCATCACTTCAATCATGCTCGAAATATACATTCACACTGAGCAACTATGCAAATTATTGGTATTACAGACCTAGAGCTGCAATCGAGTGTCAGCTAAAACAAATAGATCCCACAAGTAAGACTTACCATTGCATCAACTTGTGAATAAATAAGATTCTTATACATACAGTCACATGTACAATGGAGGGTGATATTCGTCTAGTGAATGGTCCTACTGAGAGAGAAGGAAGAGTGGAGGTGTGTCAGGATGGATACTGGGGGACAGTCTGTAGTGATTCATGGACTGAGGAGGATGCTTATGTGGTGTGCAGACAAACTGGACTGAAGACAATAAGTTAGAACTAACTTAGCTTAACTTATGAGATTGCTTGTCTCTGCTCATAGGACCTATTGCTATCACTGATGGTCGTTATGGTAAGGGAGTGGGACCAGTTCACATGAGCAGTGTTAGATGTTTTGGACATGAGATGAGGTTGGAAAATTGTAGTCACAGAAATGGAGTGGGAGTGACCAACTGCCATCATGAGAGAGATGCTGGAGTACTGTGTGAAAGTAATGTATTTTTTGTTTGGCTGGTGTTGTGACTGGTTGTCTACATGTGATAGTTCCATCTCACTATGATGTTTCTATTGAGGCATCTGATGAACCATATTCCATTGGTAGTAAGAACACTATGCACTGTAATGTGTCTCCTAGGCCACACCAACCAGTCACCTACCAGTGGAGAACCACTGCAGCTACTGGAGTCATCCTATCAGATACTAGTGCAGTCTCACCTAATGCTACTGTAGTGATTCAATCATCAGTCACTAAGTATGTATACTGTTACTGTATTGTCAAACAGACTGGAACCACTATTGGGACTGGAGTCATCAGGATAGTAGTAAACAGTGAGAACTGTCATCATTGTTACAATTGTTGTTGTTGATTGTTCACTACAGATATCCTCCAGCCAGCAGTTCCTGTACCATTGATGGCTACTACTGGCTCTGATATCACTCTGAGAGTGAGTGTGACTGAGACAGACAGAAACACTTACCTGCGAGAGCTGACCTGGTATCACAATGGAGTGAAGATCAACCCAACTAGTAACACTAGACTCAACCTCACCAGTGACAATACATCACTGAGCATCAGTAGTGTTACTGATAGTGATAGTGGCCAGTACTCTGTGCAGTATGATGGTCTGAGACTATACCCTTATGATAGTGGCTGTGAGAGACAAGCACTTGATCTGTTTAGACACTATCCACTACTAGCACCAGCTGTACTATATCTATCAACTGATGGTGAGAAATTGCATCTGTATTAAATTTTGCAATTTTATATTTGTACAGAAAGAGTGATTATGAACGATACACAACCATCACCACTGACAGCATGGAAAAGAGTAGTGGTGTTTAATAGGTCTACCACTGCTGTCACTTTAGGAGTGAATATTGATCCTTATATTGAGTATTCGTTCACCCAATGGTTTCGCAATGGAGTTTCTTACATTTATGAGCCCTTGTTCTATCCTATTAAACACCCACAGGCAAAACTAACCATTCGGTATCCCATGCTCGTTCACATTGGAGTGTATGAAATTCAATTGGAAAGACGACTAACTTGTAACAACCTATCACCATACACAAGGCTGATGGGAACAAGAATTGCAATTATCGGAGCAAATACTCAAAAGCTTCAATATTCTGGTAAATTTACTATATTGAACATCAGTTGTAACATCTTCTGTTATTTCTGTTTTTATGCAGAAAACCCATGGACTGAGTTCACAGCTGAGAGCAGCTCTCTCCCAGCTACCCACACCACTACACTAACCTGCACTGCTACAGGAGGATACCCACCAGTGGACAGTATAACACTGTACAAGAACAATGAGCTCATCATGAGGACCTCATCTGGTGTACTACAATACAACACTACCACATCATCTCAGTTTGGTAGATATCAATGTGTCATCGAAAAGGAAATAAGTAATGTCAAAAAAGTTTTATTACTACAAGAAGAAGGTAATTTTTAGTATTAATATTCTTAGTCATCGTTTGTTTATTTTAAAGCAACCTTCAATATCAAGCTACAAGTGGATGACTGTTCCATGTGGACTGTGAGTACTTCAATGCGAAATTGTGTTAAAATTAAAGTTAATGCTCATCTAGAGTTCAGATGTACCAAAAGTTGAAGAAAGTCTTTCAAAGTTATTTTCCAGCATTACTTCAGGAAAAATCTCTTTCAGGAACTCTTTACTGACCTGTTTGTCTTCCATTATATTCAAATCAAAATTGATCTACTCATCGGATGATGGTGCAGTCACTGCATCAGATCTGATAAACTATCTGAAGTCACGAGTAGCAAGAGACACTACTACTGCTCTTACTGTTGATGGAATGGAGCTTGCTGTACTTCAGGTTGGAGAGGACCAGAGTAATTCATCTGCATTAGTAGGTCTCTTCTTTGGAGGAGTTGGGGCTTCTACACTCATCTGGATAATTATAATTGTCTTAATAATACTGTGAGTCTTTATAGTTTAAAATTATTATCTTATTAGAATCACTTGCTAATATATAGGCTGATTCGAAAAGCTAAGAAGCAAACCTCAACCATCAGCACCAGTGCTGAAGCTCGTTACAGTTCAGGAGCACAGTTTGTAAAACTGTCCGAAGATTCTCAACCACCGTCTTCACGCCCTACTATGACAAATGCTGATTATGACTCCAATTTGTTTGAAGCAGATTATGTACAAATGAGTAATACACAGGAAGAGTATGGCGGAGAGTATGAACGTTTCTAAGTTGAACAGAAGCAATACTGTTTAACTATCATTTTTGTTTTGTAGTATTGTTCCCTATCATTTCTTGCACCTGACACTGACACAGTATGGTACTGTAGCAAGTAGAATTGAATATCTATAATTTGTGATTATAGTTCTCTCATTTGTGTGCATGTACTTACAATAAAGAATAATTATTGATAATGTGTCAATAATTATGCGAAATTAATTGTCGCTGTGAACTATGAGATGTTTAGATTATAAGAAATTTAAAAAGATTTCTGGTGAAATCAAAAGTATGTAGGGGCGGAATGGTAATACGATTGACTGGATAATAAACCATGCATCCCTACATCAGTGGCTGCTTTACTGGCTATACGCCATGAATGCTGGTGTTGGCTGAGTGTCCATAATTTATTATGTGCAGCCACTAATGTAGTGATGCATGTTATATTATCCAGTCAATCGTATTACCATTCCGTGCTAGTTCCTAGTTGGTTTACATTGTAGACCAGTGGTAGATTTCTTCATCTCTACATCCTTTTATTTCGTCAGCATCTTTTTCAATTTTCTTGGTTTTGTCCTTTTTTCTTTATCAGTGAGTTTCATAGTTTTGGTGCACTTCAAGTACTGAGTCTGTTTTTTTCACCATTAGTTTGTTGTTGATGTTTTCTTATTAGAGGTTTTGCTCATAGCTCATCCACACATGCTTTCATGCATGCTGCATTTATATGAACTGCATACAAGCCCCGCCCACTATTGACTTGACAGTACAATCTTTACAGTCATTGACCTGAATTGCTAGCCCTTAATTAAACATTACAAATTTTCCATTAACCTGCTATACCAGAAACTAATGTGGGCAGTGTTTGCATAATAACATGCACTGTCAGTAGCTAAGTACTGAATCAATTAGGGAGGCACGGTAGTGCCTCCCTATGTAGGGATGAACGAGAAAACAAGATGGCGGCTACATACAATGTATTAGCGTTCAAACGCTGATATTTCGCCTGGTGATGAATTTTATACGTCCAAAGACACTTAGATCTGCCCTCTGGCGTTGCCCCATCATACACTAGCAAAGAGATTGCTCGAAATTGTTACTAAAGTGACGAACCTGGAAACGGTGAAAATCGAATTTCGTCACCTTCGTTTTCTTCTCTTCTTCAGCGCGCCTAGCGCCTTTACGCGAGCAATGCCAAGACCAAAACACCCACGAAAAGCCGTGAAATTCTCCTGGCAGGTGCCTTTTGAACTTTTGTTTTTAGCGAAACGGCGATATAAATTCCGCGATTTCTCGATCTGTCAGCTAAGTGACTAAGTGTTAGACGCCATTATTGTGATTGCGCAATACGCACGTGACCAAGCAGTGGCTAGCGCACGTGACCAAGCACTAGCTGGTCGAGCTAGAGTATCGCCGCGCCGTATGGATCACGGAGAATACATACTGGAGTCTTCGAAGAACGGTAAGCTCGTGTAAGATCACCATTCTACGCTTGCTAGATAATTATAACCGCCGTATATTGGTCACAAGTGTGGGCGGGGCTCGTATGCACTGCATGCGTATGCGTAGGCGAGCTGATATGTACAGCAATAACCTACAAGTTTAATAATATAGAAAAGCCATCAACAACAGGAATACTAAACTAATGGTGGAAACAAAGACGGCTCAGTACATGCATGCATGCATCGCTGAAAAATAAAAAAGGACACAACAAGAAAATTAAAAAGATTTCTATTGAAATCAAAAGGATGTAGTGATGAAGAAATATACCACTGGTCCATGGTGTAAACCAACAAGGAACAAGCATGGAATGGTAACACGATTGACTTGCTAACAGACCATAGATCCCTACATCAGTGGCTGTACATAGGATCAATATTTTGTCACAAGCTGAATTCAATGCTCATCAGGTGTCAGTCAACAGCAACTTGCTGAACTAGCCATAGTCAGGCCACAGCAGCCACTGATGTAGGGATCTATGGTCTGTTAGCAAGTCAGTCGTGTTACTATTCCATGCTTGTTCCTTGTTGGTTTACATTGTGGACCAGTGGTATATTTCTTCATCACTACATCCTTTTGATTTCGATAGAAATCTTTTAAATTTTCTTTGCAACAATCAAGGATCTCTTTCCTTGTTGTGAAGGGGCTGGCCTGCTAGACTGGTTTTTACTCTGATTCACTAGAGAAGCAGTGATGGGTTGATAGAGAAGCTAGCTTCAGGTTATTCATGCAGCTGCTTGTTGTGCATACAGCTGGTGAACACACCAACAATACCGCCAAGAATGCTGTCAATATACCACTGGCCGAGCTCAACAAACGAGTGGATGAACTAGACAAGTGAGTATTGGTAACAGCTCTGAACAGCTCTCTTTACTATTCTGCTCTTTCTATCTCAAAGGAGCAAGAAGTACATTTCATTCTGTTCATCAGGCTATCGATCAGTGATAGGAGCATCACTGTTGAGATCAAAAGGGTTTGATGTTTTGGACGTTAATGGTGGATTTGCAGCAATCAGTGTCTATGCTCCTAGCCTCACTACATCTGAAGCAGTCAGTACTACAATAGTATAGTCTATACTATTGTTAATTTTTTTGTATTGAAAACCATCTATGTTTGTATGCTGTGACAGTGTATGTTGTTTTTTCGTAGGTCTGCCCGTCGATGAAGGCCATGATTGAGAAGATGGAAGATGCTCCTCACTAAACAGTGCTGTGATGGCGATACTCACTTCACAATACTGTTAATGACGTTGCATTTATATTTATCGTAAAGTGTGCTGTGGCTGTCATACAGTATAATGTTTTGTGCTGAGCTACACTTGTTGACTGTTTTTGAAACCTTATGGTTTTGTTTACACAGCTAATAGTTTTAAAATAAGGGTTCTTATTAGCTATGAGTGTTATATAAAACTAACAGGATATGCTATTACAGTCTTACAAAAACTGAACTTTGCCACACATTAGTTGATTTACCAACTGCTGGAGATAGTGTCAAACAAAAACTGTCATTGAAAGCGAGCTGGGTTAGAGCATTTTTGTTGCAGTAAGCAGCTTGAAAATGACGAATACTATAACTCTTGCTGCAGTTTTTGCCTGTAAGTTCATTGTACAATAACTATAAGTATTGTTATTAGTCCACTGCGAGCTGTACTGCCCAAATCACTGTATCAATAGGCATTTCTGTTGTGAATAGTAGCTGCATTCAAGGAGGCCTGAGACTGGTGAATGGTCCCACTACTAACCAGGGGAGAGTGGAAGTTTGTGTCTCTCAATCATGGGGAACTGTGTGTGATGATGGCTTTAGTATTAGTGATGCCAGAGTAGTGTGTCGTCAACTTGGATACAATGTGGACCTGCCTGGAACTTGTAAGAGTAATATACTACAGAATATTATGTGTCAAACAATTTTGATCTATAGATACATACAAGTACAGTGCCTTTTATGGACGAGGCAGTGGATCCATTTGGTTGGATGATCTGAGTTGTACTGGTAATGAACAAAGACTATTGGATTGTACAGCTCTACCCATTGGTAGTCATAATTGTGGACACAGTGAAGATGTTGGAGTAGTGTGTTCAGGTACTTACAAATAAAAAATAGTAATAATGATCTTATCACTAATCAAAAGGCATTTCATGTATAACTGGTAGTGTTCGTCTCATTGGTGGACTGGTACCAACAGAGGGAACTGTACAGATGTGTGTGGGAGGGAGATGGACAGAACTGTGCTATAGTAGTTGGGGCTACCAAGAGGCATTTGTTGTGTGCAGACAACTAGGACTACCTGCTACTGGTGAGTGTGTGATGTCAAAAATATTTTTTACTGAAATCTTCTATAATTTTTTTTACAAAAAAACAAAAAGCTGCAACCGGTGAGTCATTGCTTACATGCACATTAACACAGTTGCTCTTCATCTCATTCTACAGCTGTAAATGGTACAAAGTTTAGTCCAAGATCCGTGCAATCTTTGTACTCTAATTTCCGCTGTTCTGCCAATGAAAATTCATTAACAAACTGCTTGTACTCCTCCTCATTGTGCTCATCAAGCTCTCGTCATGATGCAGCTGTGATATGTGGTGGAGACATTGCAGGTACTATAAATATCAAAATTAATCTCAAAACCATGTTTGAAACTTATGAAACAGAGAGTTGTCTTCATAGTGGTAGTATTCGTCTGGTTGGTCCCAGTGGTTCCAACACAGTTGAAGGGAGAGTGGAGTACTGCAGTAATGGTGTGTGGGGGACTATCAGTAGCTTATGGTTTGATACAAGAGATGGTGAAGTGGTGTGTAGACAACTTGGATACCAGCATCCACGTGAGTTCATGTATTGTGTTTCACCAAACGGCTTGATATGTTCCTGGTTTGACGTAGGAGTGCAAATATTCAGTAGCAACACATTTGGACAAGGATCTGGTCCAGTTCTTTTTAATAGCTTGTCTTGTACCGGAAATGAGCTTTCAATAATAAACTGCCCTCACTCATCACAGTCTTACTCCTATTCTCACTCCGGTGACATTGGAATACGCTGCTTGAATAAAGGTTATTTATTGTGTGAAATTAAAGTGGCTGATTTTCACTGACGTTTGGTCTATAGTATTGACATCTTGTACTAATGGAGCAGTTCGACTGATGAATGGGTCCACATCAGATGAGGGAAGAGTTGAAGTGTGTGTTAATGGAGAGTGGGGGACAGTGTGTGACAGTGGTTGGGATCGAAGAGAAGCTGAAGTTGTTTGTAGACGATTAGGATACAATCCTTCATGTGAGTAAACAGTAATATTGTACTAACGGGGCGGGTAACCATTCTCTATACGAAATCTACTTAAGTCAAATAATATTATCTTGTTTATCATAGTATGGTTTCTGCAGTACATTCCCACTGTATGCTGCCTATTGCAGTTGATAAAACCCTTTGTACCATAGGAAGCCTTATTTTCAAAGGCACCGCCAGTGGTATATTTCAGATATACCATGGAAAGTCACATGATTTGGGCCTTGTGGTTGCCATGATACAAGTCAGTTATACCATGCCTACCTTTGGTGTATCATTAATACACTCAGCAATAACCATTAATCCCTCGGGCTACGCCCTCGGGATTAATAGTTATTGCTTCGTGTATTCGTGATACACCACGGGTAGGCATGGTATAACGTATACGTAGCCGTTAATACTATGATAACAAATCCCAAATAAGGTACATGTATATTTGAGATTTCTGATATTGAACAAACAATTGGTGGTTACCCACTCCTTTCCTTTATGTGCTCCTAGTTCTAACCTGTCACATAATTAATTCAGGGGCTCTATACTATCGCTCCTCAAGATTTGGTGATGGCTCACTACCTATTATAGCTCAGTCATACAGTTGTACAGGAACTGAGAGTAGTCTGACCAGCTGCAGTGGAGGGACAACAGGATACTCAAGCTGCTACTATGGTAGAGTGGCTGGTGTACGCTGCTTCAGTAGGTTACACTATCATGTTGTATCAATGATATTACTCTAGTATTGTAGGAAGCACAGGTTGTGTGAATGGAACAGTTCGTCTGGTCAATGGAAGAAGAGCCAGTGAAGGATCTGTTCAGATATGTGTTAATGGAGTCTGGGGACATGTGTGTGGACATGGTTGGTCTTCTAGCAATGCAAGAGTTGTGTGTCGTCAACTGGGTTACTCTACAATAGGTATAATATTGAGTTGATTCTTATTTATTTCTCAAAATTAGTATATAGCAGCAGCAGAGGCTTGTTCAATGAAATCAAACCTCAACCAATAATATATGACAGGATATCATGTTCCAGTACTGCACAATCATTGTCAGTTTGTAGTAAATATATTTACTACTACAGCCTGTGTCCCATCACTTATACTGGTGGAGTACATTGTGAAGGTATTCTTCATTGTTATTGGAATTAAATAAATTTATACATGTCTTGTGTAGTTCTAACCAACTGTACTTCTGGTGCTGTTCGACTGGTGAATGGTAGCAGTGATAGAGAGGGAATAGTAGAGGTGTGTTACCAGGAAGTGTGGACTACTGTGGATGGTGTATATTGGGATTATAGTGATGCTCTTGTGCTGTGTCGTCATCTAGGGTATCAAGATACATGTAAGTTAACTTGATAATGAATGAAAGCATTGTAATTTAATACGGACACCTATACAGGGGCTGTTGCAATTAGACGTTTGAATTCTGACAGTAGAAATAGAATATATTTCAGATACCAGTGTAGTGGTAATGAAGCATCACTTCAGACATGTCCAAAATCTGCAATAAATAGCAATGCTCATTATTGGTACAATAGACCAAGAGCTGCAGTGGAGTGCCAGCAAATGAACATAAACCTTACAAGTAAGATTCTGCATTGCATTAGCTCATGCATAATTCATACCTGCAGTCATGTGTACAATAGAGGGTGCTACTCGTCTAGTGAATGGTGCCACCGAGAGAGAAGGAAGAGTTGAGGTATGTCAGGATGGATACTGGGGGACAGTCTGTAGTGACTCATGGACTGAGGAGGATGCTTATGTGGTGTGCAGACAAACTGGACTGAAGACAATAAGTGAGATTTATTAATATTCATTATGAATCAGTTGCTTATGGCTATAAGGAGCTATTGCTATCACTGATGGTCGTTATGGTAAGGGAGTGGGACCAGTTCACATGAGCAGTGTTAGATGTGATGGACATGAGATGAGGTTGGAAAATTGTAGTCACAGTAATGGAGTGGGAGTGACCAACTGCCATCATGAGAGAGATGCTGGAGTGCTGTGTGAAGGTAAAAATACACCAACCTACACCATAAGACTAACTACTCTTGCTAATTTATGAAGGGATTCCAACTCACTATGATGTTTCTATTGAGGCATCTGATGAACCATATTCCATTGGTAGTAAGAACACTATGCACTGTAACGTGTCTCCTAGGCCACACCAACCAGTCACCTACCAGTGGAGAACCACTGCAGCTAATGGAGTCATCCTATCAGATACTAGTGCAGTCTCACCTAATGCTACTGTAGTGATTCAATCATCAGTCACTAAGTATGTATACTGTTACTGTATTGTCAAACAGACTGGAACCACTATTGGGACTGGAGTCATCAGGATAGTAGTAAACAGTGAGAACTATCATCATTGTCAGTATTATTGTTGTTGATTGGTCACTATAGATATCCTCCAGCCAGCAGTTCCTGTACCATTGATGGCTACTACTGGCTCTGATATCACTCTGAGAGTGAGTGTGACTGAGACAGACAGAAACACTTACCTGCGAGAGCTGACCTGGTATCACAATGGAGTGAAGATCAACCCAACTAGTAACACTAGACTCAACCTCACCAGTGACAATACATCACTGAGCATCAGTAGTGTTACTGATAGTGATAGTGGCCAGTACTCTGTGCAGTATGATGGTCTGAGACTATACCCTTATGATAGTGGCTGTGAGAGACAAGCACTTGATCTGTTTAGACACTATCCACTACTAGCACCAGCTGTACTATATCTATCAGCAGAAGGTGAGAATTACAGCTAGTATTATAAATATTTTGCAATTTTTATATTGTACAGAAAGAGTGATTATGAACAATACACAACCATCACCACTGACAGCATGGAAAAGAGATGAGGTGTTTAATAGGTCTACCACTACTGTCACTCTAGGAGTGAATATTGATCATTATGTTGAGTTTTCGTTCATCCAATGGTTTCAAAATGGATTAACTGTTTCTTCCGGTCTTGAGTCTTTGTTTTATCCCATTAAACACCCACAGGCAAAACTAACAATTCAGAATCCTATACTCATTCATATTGGTGTGTATGAGATTCAACTGAGAAGAAGGCTAACTTGCCCATCACCATACATCGTGCTAATGGGAACAAGTATTGCAGTTATCGGAGCAAATACACAAAAGCTTCAATATTCTGGTATTATTGGACAATCACAAATTTAGCTTAAACATAATTTAATTCTGTTCTTCTGTTCTTACTTTCTCCTAAACAGAAACTCCATTGACTGAGTTCACAGCTGAGAGCAGCTCTCTCCCGGCTACCCACACCACTACACTAACCTGCACTGCTACAGGAGGATACCCACCAGTGGACAGTATAACACTGTACAAGAACAATGAGCTCATCATGAGGACCTCATCTGGTGTACTACAATACAACACTACCACATCATCTCAGTATGGTAGATATCAATGTGTCATCGAAAAGAGAATAAGTAATGTCGAAAAGAATTTATTACTACAAGAAGAAGGTAATTTTTAGTATTAATATTCTTAGTCAATGTTTGTTTATTATAAAGCAACCTTCAATATCAAGCTACAAGTGGATGACTGTTCCATGTGGACTGTGAGTACTTCAATGCGAAATTGTGTTAAATATAAATTAATGCTCATCTAGAGTTCAGATGTACCAAAAGTTGAGGAAAGTCTTTCAAAGCTATTTTCCAGCATTACTTCTGGAAAAATCTCTTTCAGGAACTCTTTACTGACCTGTTCATCTTCCATTATATTCAAATCAAAATTGATCTACTCATCGGATGATGGTGCAGTCACTGCATCAGATCTAATAAACTATCTGAAGTCACAAGTAGCAAGAGATCCTACTACTGCTCTTACTGTTGATGGAATGGAGCTTGCCGTACTTCAGGTTGGAGAGAACCAGAGTAATCTGTCTACATTAGTAGGTCTGTTCTTTGGAGGAGTTGGGGCTTCTACACTCATCTGGATAATTATAATTGCCTTAATAATACTGTGAGTCTTTATAGCTTTAAATTATTATCTTATTAGAATCACTTGCTAATACAATGTAGGCTAATTTTTAAATTTCGAAAAGATAAGAAGCAAAGTTCAACCATCAGCACCAGTGCTGAAGCTCGTTACAGTTCAGGAGCACAGGTTGTAAAACTGTCCGAAGATTCTCATCCACCATCTTCACGTCCGACTATGGCAAAACCTCGTCTTCCTTCTAAAACAGCTGTGCAAAATGTGTCTTCTTCACCTGTAGCTCCAAAGAAACGTTCCCAAAACCCATCATATGGATATACACAAGGAAAACAAGCTGATTTTGACTCCAACTTATATGAAGCGGTTGATGTACGAATGAGTAATACACAGGAAGAGTATGGCGGGGAGTATGAGTGTTTCTGAGCTGAACTGAAGCAATACTGTTTAACTATCATTTTGTTATGTAGTGTAGTTCCCTATTTTCTTGCACCTGACACTGACACAGTATGGTACTGTAGCAAGTAGAATTGAAGACCTATAATTTGTGATTAGTTCTCCCATTGTGTGTATGTACTTACGACAAAGAATAATAATTATTGATAAGAGAGCTGAAATTAATTGAAGGGCTTTGGTCAAAAACGGTTATTAAATATTGACTAATGTATCACCAGTGCCATGACGATTATTTTTGTAATCATAATCCTGCTACCAGCCTTCACCAAATCAGTTCAAACACACTCTGATTCAAAATCTCACATACACACATTTATAACAACCAATGAACAATAGATTACAACTACAGACACAAAGGAGGGTGTGCAGAACACAGTGACGAACAAACATACACAAGTTTCATTGTCAATCACAAACACAATCAGATGCACAAAAACATCAAGGTCAAGGTTGTAGCACTGTTACTGTTTCATTATTTATAGTTGCGGAGGAAAAACGAGTAAAATAATTCGGTTATTAAACTGTAGTTTCTATGGATTGAGGAATGGTAGATTCAGTAATAGCTGAAGCATCAATCTCATCCTGAGATGAAAATATTGATCAGATAGAATAATGAAAACTTATTGCACAAACCGACAACAGTGTTGGTCTCCTAGTGAACAATAGCTGTCGCTCAAGATTGCTAGCAAACACTTTAGATACTCTTCGAGCATTCTCAATCTTAGGCTGCAGCAAGATACATATAACGATAGACTACTGTAACCAGACTACTCCACTCACGCATTTCTTTCCTTGCTTGACGTAGTCTACAGCTGTGAGTACAGTTGGGAACAGTCTCTCAGCTGAGTACCTCTTGAAGAAACCATAGCGATGGAGTGACTGACAGAGAGGTGTATTTGGCGCAGCCAACAAGACTTGAACATGCAGTTTGTCAAGATCAGCTACAAGCTGCAGTTGGAGAAAGTTGGATGAAATGAGTGATTCTCCAGTCATCTACTTTCTCTAAAGTAGCTAGTCCCATTGAGTCTACAAACACTATAGGACCGCAGTCAATGATGACTGTGTGATAGTAGTCTGTAGCACGAGGCTCGGCTAGGTGAATGACCTCTACAAGACAAGACGAACACTTTGAGTATAGCTCAACACACGACCACTGACCTGATCGAGACATTGATACGTATGATAGTATTCTGTTAATGGATTGTGACTGGTCTGTAGCAAGTTGCGTCCTCATTGCGTCCTCTTCTTCAAGTGAAGTTGAGGGTGAACGACTCACTAATAACTAGTCAAGAACAAGCAAACAATAGATTTAAACATGATATTAATATTCTTTACCACTGGAGAAGACGGCCGCTTGACGGGACTACTAGTTCGTAAACTTTTGCACTAACATGTAGAAAGACAGAAAAATAAAATTCTTACTATAATGTCTTTGCTCACTTTATTGTAGCATTGTTGGAAGCAGCCCTTCTCTTGCTGCTCAAACCGGACTGGGTTCAATCCACAGTCGAGATACAATCTTGACAGAAACACACCAACGTTAGCGAAATACAGCGGAGCATTAAACTGATACACATAGATTCCTGGAATTTTTCTGACCTATGAAGAGAAAAAAAGAATGAAAAGACTAGATGATTTAACCCACCATTAAATCTTCCTCCGAGTAGCTGCCAAACTTGGGATTAGTCTTGTCATGAGGATACAGCCATAACTTAGCCTCACCAAGACTAGATGAGAAGGGACTAGAGAGAAGAGCAGAGATAAACAAATGCACTCATACTGACACCTGTAAAAACTGTCACATTTTACTACAAAACACACTCAGTCATACAGCATTGTCATACAGTATTGTTCTAATGGTGATGGTGAGTAGACTGAATATTATCCCAATCCCTAGACCGATGTCTAAACCAATGACGAGAGTTCCAATGAACACAACCAACCACACTGCCTGTGTGTAGAGAGAAGAGATAATTTAAAAATTGATATTAGGTTCTCACCATGTCCCATAGTGATAGGAGGTAATATTTACGAATGTCCCGGACTTGAAAAATTAGGCCCTTCAGAGCGATGACAACAATAGCAGCTACACAAGCCTGAGTACAGTATATTTGATTTTGATTTTGTTTTTTGTTTTTTCTTACACTCGGAAGAGTAGCAAATAGTCCACCAAGAAATAGAATAACCATCAATACAATAACAGAGGATATTAGACCAACCAACTGCAATACACATATCACACCATCACAGACACATTATACTAACATACCTGTGTATTACCACCTGTCGCATCCTGTAGAATGGACCTACTCAATGCTCCTGCAGTTGGAAAACTGCCCAGGAATGCACCGCCAAAGTTAGTAGCACCATAAGCAAACAGTTCCTATCATATGCATGAAAGACGGAATGAACACTTGCTAACCCTCGGCACATGGGCGAGGGTTACGGTACTTGCTCTTTGCAAATCAAGTGGTCTTAAGAAGTAATTGTACCTGGTCAGCATTGATGTTGTAGTTATTCTTCTGAGCAAGCAGTTTAGCCTGACTGATGTTAATGACAAAGATAATGATAACGATGATGAATGCGTCCTGAAGGATCGTCAATATCAGGTCACCTCTAGGGATAGTGAGTGTGAAACTGAAATATTATGAATCTATACAATGACTATCATCTCAGTTTTGTTTTTTACCATTCTCCAGGAGGGATTCCACCAAGGTCTGATATAACAGTCAAGTTGAATCTCGTATTCAACTGACCGCCATAAGCTATACCAGTAGACAGTACCACCTTAGAAAAGGCTGAATTATAAGAAAGTGAGAATTTGTGCATACCACAATCAGCTGTGCTGGTATGTAGATGGGAATCTTTGGAACATACTTCTTGAGCAGTTTATTGACAATATCAATCACAATGAGTATTATGATGCAGATGATTGAGGTTACTATGGCAGCAGGAGTCACCTGACCAGTGAATATCAGCTCCACATATTTAATCAACCGCTGGGGAAGAAAAACAAGGATTTTGTTTCATATCATAGAATAGTTGAAAGTAAAGTAAAAAAGCTTTAATAAAAAAACTGGAAAGTGTAGGGATGACTCTTAAAAAAGGAAAGGAACAAGATGGGATGATGCTTGCAAAAGTAAAGGAACAAGATGGAATAATGCTAAGCTTGCAAATGTAAAAGTCCCAAGTATCCCTACATCAGCGGCTTGCTGCGACGCAACTGACAAATACGGAATCCTATACCTTTACAATCGTCGATTACTTCATCGGACTGGAAGGAAGGAAGGAAGGAAGGAAGGAAGGAAGGAAGGAAGGAAGGAAGGAAGGAAGGAAGGAAGGAAGGAAGGAAGGAAGGAAGGAAGGAAGGAAGGAAGGAAGGAAGGAAGGAAGGAAGGAAGGAAGGAAGGAAGGAAGGAAGGAAGGAAGGAAGGAAGGAAGGAAGGAAGGAAGGAAGGAAGGAAAGAAAGAAAGAAAGAAAGAAGATGAACAATTCGCGTGGGCGGCGATTTTAGTTTACCACTTTAGAAACGTCTGTCAGCTTCGCCAAAGGTATTTCCATGCTCAGAACAATCGTCTGATCAATCCTAGATGTCTGGAATCTCGAGAAACGCTAAAACAGCGAAGATCTGCGACGGCTCTCTGAGAGTCGCCATCTTGATTTTCGTCGTCAAGCAAGCAGTCCCGGCGACTTTCATAGACTTCCTACAAGCGCTTACACCTCAGATTCACTTAGAGATAGTTAAAATGCAGCAGAAATGTATAACAATAGAGATATGTGCGAAAACTCATTTTCACACATGAGTAGCCGCCATCTTAGTTCGAGGTCATCCCTACATATTATTGCCGATCGGCAATGATAATATGGCAAGATCTACGTCAATGAAATGAACAAGATTAACTGTAGAATAGATTTAGAAATGATTATTAATGATTTGTACCAGCCGATTTGTACATTATTGATTACGCAAAATTCGTTGACAGAATGCATGGTCAAGTACTAGGTATAGATATGCATCTGGACCTTGGATTGGATGAGCTTAGTCCATCCAGATTAAATGGGTGTGCCGCATAATTATGTCCGGAACATAGGGAATATGTATTTGACCATGCGGCCAAATACATATAGAATTCATGTGGGACTGTGGGACGTTGTGAGTGGGACGTTGTCATGATCAATGTGGGACTTGCTCAGGCTCACTCCAATTAGCACAACCAAATTTTGCATGTTGGGAGCTGGTTGTAGAATGCAACTTACTCTAGGTGTTATAAATAGCCCAGAGGGAACAGCTGCATCAGATGAGTTCAGACCAAACAGAAACAGCATTTGAGTGACAATAATGGAGAAGGCAGCAGCAGCTGTGTAGCCGCTGATGAGAGCATCAGAGAGCAGCACAGTGACCACACCCAACTTGAACAAGCTCATTACTACCTGTGGTAGAAGGAATAGTGCAATTATTGCTAAGAGATTAATAATTGAAAGAGGCATGCTGTAGTCCAATGCTCACCATTATGATCCCAACCGTGAGACTGAGTGTGACAGCAATTTCAACACTATAATCATTGCACAGCGACCGAGTACACACACTGGTGTTGCTATTCATCATGTCGTTAGCATCAGTTATCATTGAGACATTGCAGGAAGGATACTCTGATGTTAATCTGATGACAGCATTACCAGTCAACAGAGCTACCACTGGGAAAGTTCCTGAAAACAGAAAAATTCTAGTAATGGACATATCCTTTCAGTGTATCGATCCGTACTATGTATGCAAAAACATTAGGAAGTAACCACTATAGATTTGGTCAGACATCTTTCAACTGGTTTTCTGGAGAAACTAATTGAGCTGGGGTTGTTTGAAAGATAGATTTTAAATGTAGCCAAGGTTCAGTTGGTTATATATCCAGCTGCCTTTGTGAGCAGCCATATATCCACCACTTGTGGCTGTATGGGAGTTTGTAGAGACTAAAAATGTGCTGGTCTGTGTTCAAAATCGTCGCGGAAGCTAGCAAATGTCGACAAAACACTGTCTTGACTACCACTGCAGCGACGGCGCGCGCCAGTTTTACGGCAAATTACGGAAAGGTAACAAGATGTAACGATTATTCACGACATACTTCCTACAAATCTCGTCTGATCACTATCAAGCTACTTCCACTGATGTATTGGTTAGAATTACAAGATGTGTTATTTCTTGTGAAGTGCCTCCAAGGCACCACGAACAATTTCAACATTCACGATTTTATCCCAGCTCCCTCAAGTTCTCACCGCCCTACAAGAGCATCCGAATCTGGAAAATTTAAACACAAACTTTGTCGCACTGTAACTGGTCACCATTTCTATTTAAACAGAATTATTAGACTATGCGAACGCCCTTCCCACAATTGACTTATCTCTTTCATTTCAAAGCATAAAACATTTTTTATTTGAGTTTCTCTGGAATCATTTCATCATAGACTTTGATTTCATCAATCATTTTCAATCTGACATGTCGTGTACTTATCATTTTATTTGTCCCTGCTCGTCATGCTCTTTTCTTCCTCATTAGTTTAATTTTATTGTAGTAGGCTGCTCCAGTAGTTGGAGTTTGTCCTTCGGCACAATCTATTAATGTGTCGATAAGTTTCAATAATATGTAGGGATGACCTCGAATTAAGATGGCGGCTACTCATGTGTAAAATGAGTTTTCGCACATATCTCTACTGTTATACATTTCTACTGCATTTTAGCTATTTCTGAGGGAATCTGAAGTGTAAGCGCTTGTAGGAAGTCCATGAAAGTCGCCGGGACTGCTTGCTCGACGACGAAAATCAAGATGGCGACTCTCAGGGAGCAAGTCAGTTGCAGATCTTCGCTGTTTTAGCGTTTCTCGAGAATCCAGACATCTAGAATATAGTTTTCCATTTTGTAGTTGAGTTATGAAAGAACGTCAGGTAGTTATGAAAGAACGTGCAATCCCGGGGCCTCGACGATTCGCCTTAATTCCCATCTCGCTTTCCATGCACCGCCCTCATCAGCGATACTGTGACTGATGCTACAGCAAGAACCAGGGCTTTGGCGCTGGAGAGAAAGCGCTGACAGCGTGAACTTGAAGAGAGACACCACTGCTACTCGGTATAAACATTACATAATCCCGCGCTGTATTTATTCTCCATAGATTGTCTACAGAAACTGAAGAACATAGGTTATAGTTCTTGACTCAATGCTATACATGTCTTGCTTATGACTCCTCCTTTTCCCCGGACACTGTTAAACTATGGAACAAATTACCTGCTGAGATTGTCTCCGCTCCATTCCTCTCTGTTTTCAAGAAAGATATTCATGGTTATCTATCAAATTTAATCTAGTAGCTTATGTTGTTTGTCTTTTATTTTGGTTGGTACCCTTGTAGCTTTTTGCTACTGGTACAGCCATGCAAAATTGTCATAGAAAAAAAAGTGGTATTATAAAATTATTTTAGAGAGAGAGCAGAATTAATTTCAATACTAGCAGCAACTTCTGACTCCAATGGATTCAGGAAGAATTCAAGGAAAAGTCGTGAAGTTTTCGGTTATTATCAATGAAAGAACACAACAGAAGATCTAGATATTATTATTAATGAATTGTATTTCTGTGCGAAGCAAATTCATGCTGTAAGTATACCCAGTAATAATTAGCTGCCGAAGTGGTCTATAATACTAGCAGCACTAGTTAAACAGATAGTCAAGTCAGCATACTAGCCGCTACATTGCTCTTCAGACTGCATTTCATGTTTCGTCACTGCACCTGCGTAATAAAAAAACAAGTTTAGCTAATCATGCATGCACGTGCATGCAGCACTACGTCTATACTTACCTCTGCGGTGTTGCCTTTTAAGCTTCTCAACAACCACCTTCAGCAGCTCGCCATTTTTGTCACCACCCAATTCCCATGCAATTGCTCCAGCGACATCCATCTGAATGACATAATTGCATTTTGCAGCGATGGACTGGGCGTTATCAAAAGTCGTCAGTTGCTCGTTTTCGTATATAGAGACGGATTGTGCTTCAGCATTGTAGACAGTGCCTACACTAGGAATATTCTTGAAATCAATGCGCTGGCCTTTTTCAAAGGGCTTGTATAATCCATCAGTTCCGCTAAATTGCTGGCCATAGAAAGCAAGACCCAGGATGACTTTGTTTTTCGGAACTCCCCTCATTGATAAGAAAACGTTGGTGGAATCTTCGATATCCAGATGACAAGGTTCACCTTTAACGTGGCCCAAGGGAGTGTTGAATCCAGTCACCTTACTCCACGGTCCATAGTATTCGTAAGTAAGAACATTATAGTGATCCACCAAAGGTGATAGTTGTGTGTAGTCGATGCAAGCCATTCTCCCTGGCCTGCGAAATACTGACACGGTCAGCAATTTGCTAGGGTTGATAAATCGCATGTCCTTCACAAGGTCCACATAGTTTGTCGTTTGAGAACACTCAGTAAATTCCCAGTCAATGTCTACACCATCAAAGCCATATTCTTCCATGAAACTTTTAGTAGTTGTGGCAAAAATTAGGCGCTTGACAGCATTATTTGCTACTTTTGGGAAAACTGGAGAATTATCGTAACCTCCAACAGTGATAAGTGTCTTAAGATCAGGTCTTTGCTTTTTCAAAATTTTCATAACTGGTAGATTTTTCTCTAACTTTTCACGATTGCTTTCGTCAAGATAAATACTGCCATCAGGATTGACATAAGCGAATGCAAAGTTAAGGTAATCAACACCATCTGTGTACAAGTCACCCAGAAAGCCGGAATTGAAGTATGCAACTACCTTTTTTTCCTCAAGGAGGAGACCTAAGGGAATATGCAGCAAAAGTTAATTTGGCAAAACAATACAATTCAAGCTAGGTATAGTCACTTGTATCTGCGATGATATCCTTCAGTGAATGCAGGTTTTCTTCAATGCTCGTGAGTGCGTCGTGCGCGCGCTCTCGTGCAGCCCGTGATGAAACGGTCTCCATCAGAAGAATGATCCCAAACAGTAACGTTATGGCGAACTTCATCTTCAGCGTTATAGAAGACAAAGTCATAAAACTTTCAAATGATTGTGGAGTGAAGCCTAAACAGAAGATACTTCCTTTTATCGAGGGAAAAATGGAGGTCACGTGCACTACAATGCGTCGATCGCCGGAAATTTGAGACTGAGATCATGATTTAAGGCTGAAACTTTTGCATAATTATTTACTTCATTTACTTTGGGTTGTATAATGATGATTAATACCTTCTGAGGAAAACAAAAGAGGAAGATGAAAAATAAGTGCACCAAAATAAATTCAGAAGGGGTCTGGCCAGTCTCAAACACACATACAAAATATTATTCATGCAGCTGTTTGCAAAGAGGCATATGATCAAGGAAGAACGGCCACTGGCCCACATTGTTCTCTGGTACCCGCAAGTTATAATTCCAATTATGCATGCGTGCGTCATTGTGTGACAGCGGCGCTGCTTTGCGCTGTTAGCTTGCCGGCCGTACAATTGTACCGGTTTCCTTGAGTTGTTATAGTAAATTGTTTTTGATTGTGCAAAAGAACCCTTTTATCTTGTATGATTACTTATCCATACATCAAAGAAACCACAGCTTGTATATAATACTATAAATTAGATTATAGTATGAACACAAGATTAAAAGCATCACCTGTGCTACAAATTCCATGTATACTACACACGGGCACCAACCCTGCCCATTAAAGCGTTTCTATAGTTTTGCCGTCTCGTGAGAGAGCCAGGGTTCAATTGATTAAAGAGGTCAAGTTTAAATTGATTAGAGAGGTCAGGGTTGATATTTCGCATGTCCTTCACAAGGTCCACATAGTTTGTCGTTTGAGAACACTCAGTAAATTCCTAGTCAATACACCTGTTAGTTGAGCACAGAATACTATTATCATTGTGCAGACTGCGTACATTGAGTGGTACATACGTATAGGTTAGAGACCAAGGCCAAGGGATCTACGCGGTATAGAAACCCGAGAGGAAGCCATATAGAACACGAGCGCGTAGCGCGAGGGTTCTATGGCGATGCGAGGGTTTCTATACCGCGTAGATCCCGTTGGCCGAGGTCTCTAACCGGCTTAGAGTATAGCAACCGTTGCTAACCAACTAAGGGATTTCGACTCCACGCATTCTTTTATGCAGCAGGCGGCCATACCTTTGCATTGAAAAAATACGGCGATTTTAGTTCGAGTACGTCGTTGAATGGGCTTCCGCGCCCTACTACACCTTGCTGACACCGTGTCTCATCTTCTACTATCCAACCGACGGCGGTTCCGTGTCTGTTCGTGGCTTTCTGACGCTACAAGACAGCCAGTTCCTCGAACACGCTCGGCGTGCACATGCATAGCCTGTTCTTGTAATCGCTTGTTTTTATTACAAGTTATGATCGAGTTGTGCTAAAAAAAACTGTGGTCTCTATCAGTTCGCGGATGGTCTCTACAGCAAATAGACTAGCCGATAGAGACAGTACGTTAGCCATTAGTAAAACTCCGAAAATTAGCATATACGGGTTGAGCAATCACGTGATAACTATGGATGAATACTGACAACTAAACCCAAAACCCTAAAAACCTTCTCCTAACAGTGCAAAGTCGGGAGGGAACTCCTAACACGGGCCTTCGGCTCTTGGTAAGCCTAAGGATCGTCGGGAGGACGTCCTAAACCGGGCCTTCGGCCCTTGGTAAGCCTAAGGATCGTCGGGAGGGTCGTCCTAAACAGGGCCTTCGGCCCTAGCTAAGGATCGTCGAGAGGGTCGTTCTAAACAGGGCCTCCGGCCCTAGCTAAGGATCGTCGAGCAATTGACTAAATACTTAAGTTTTGTACTTTAAAAAAATAAAAAAAAAACATGCATGCAACGAGAACCGAACACTGGGCGATTATTGCATTACAAGCTAATGTCCTAAACCGCTGAGCCACCGGAACCTGCTGACCGGTTAATGCTACAAACAAGCCTTTATAGTGATTTTGTACGCGCACACGTATTCCGTGTTATGTCAAGGGTAGCGCTAGGTACAGTCCAGGGGGGTACGACAAGCTAATTTAATATGACGTATTGCTGACATACGACACGCCCACTAACGAATGGAATGTATGCAGGGTAGTTTAAACAGTTTGCCATCGCGCTATAGTACATGATATCGAGCTCAGGTGTGCATTGTTTACACTCCAGATCAAGGCAAGTAATATTCCAGAACAATCTACTGAAAATAGCTGAAACAAGTTTTATACTGTTACAGTGATTGGACAACATTGATGCGTATTGCAGCCAGAGTTTGTGCGCCACAGTCGCAATTTCTTTACATTATTAACTGAATGATGCTCAAGAATGATAGCGATGCTGTTTTGATCACGTTGGTGCTTTCTTGGGTGAATAGTTTTGCCAACCAATTCTCCATCTTTATCTCTCTGTACTGCAAAAACTAAAAAAGGTAAGGGTGGGGTAAGGTAGCTTAAACGAAAGCTCTTGGGTAGTAGTATCTATTCCGCAACACACTTACCGTTGAAATTGTCCTCTACAGACGAAGCTGACCAGGAAAGTCGCAACGTATTTTGATTTACCCTACGAGCAGTAACGTCAGCATTACGTCAGAATAAATTAGCTTGTCGTACCCCCTGGGTACAGTCATAGATACAGTATACCAACAGGGATTAGCAACGCCAATACATTTTGTATTACGAGCTGATTTACATCCTCGTTACGGGTTAAATATTAACCGTTGCCTTGCAACGAGCTCGTTGCTAAGCTAGCTCTTGACGACCGTGCTAAAAAGAGTCACAGGCTCGGCACGTTGTCGAGCTCTGGTGATCGACTAGTACGTTCTGCCTACACTTTGATAGTAAAGGCGACTTGAGTACTGTTTCGTTTTGATCGCTAACCGGCGAAGCGGTTGTTGGTTGCAGGACGAGCGTTGTAAAACGCTAACAAACAGTTTGTTTACTCTGCTGAAAAGTGGTTCTGTACCCGTTACTAGTTTTTAGTTGTGCTTCAGTCTATTCTTTGCTGATAACATGTTAGTTCGTACATGTCCTCGTGAGAATAGCGCATTTTCTATTCTCGATCTCACACAGTGTAGCGCTGTCGCACTAGACAAACTAAGGCGTTCAGCCCTACGGTACGGGTCTTTCTGTACCTCTTCTGACAATAGAAACACTCTGGCTGATCTTGTTTTCAGTTTATCCTCGAGAAGAAAGGCCGTTCTATGAGAATAACTGTGCTGAAAGAAGATCTTGCTTTTAACATTGGTTTTCTCGTGCTTTGAATCCTTCGTTGTACTGACAATTTTCCTGCCTTCGCGTTACTGCAGTCCTACCCACACACGCGATTTGTCAAGCCATGCTATTTGGCGGGCACTACTCTTCGCACGCTGTGCTCTAACACGTTGGAAATTTAACCCGTAACACGGATGTAGTTGAAATTCGCTAATCCCTGTGAGTATATTGTATCTATGGTACAGTCATAGATACAGTATACTCACATACTGTGAGTATATTGTATCTATGATGGTACAGTCTATATGTCGCATCCGTCATAATGACATCATCGCAATTTTTAATATTTAACCCTACGTGTACACGCGCGTACAGAATCACTATAAAGGCTTGTTTGTACTGTTGATTTCGCGTTTGTTCGAACAGCGTGGAATTTTCCGTTGTCGCGTTGTTGGCTAAGTGTGCTGGTTATTCGAATTCTGACATCACTAAAGCTTTCCCTAGAATCTGGGCAATTATATCGTGGTGTTATCTATAAAATAAAAAAGAAATGTTGCTCTCTACATGTATGCGACCACGGAAAATTCCACGCTGTTCGAACAAACGCGAAATCAACAGTAGCACTAACCGGTCCGTTGGTTTCGGTGGCACAGTGATTTAGTATGGTGGCTTGTAATGCAATCGGTTAGGGATCGATTCTCGCTGAATGCATGTTTTTTTGTTTTTTTTTTCAGTAAAAATTAAGTTTTTAGCTCTATCCTTAGTGAGGCCTGTTTAGGACGACCCTCCGGACGATCCTTAGGCTTACCAAGGGCCGAAGGCCCGGTTTAGGACGACCCTCCCGACGATCCTTAGGCTTACCAAGGGCCGAAGGCCCGGGTTAGGATGACCCTCCCGACTTTACGCAGTTAGGAGGTTTTTAGGGTTTAGGGTTTAGTTGTAGTGGGATTCCTATAATACGGTGCACGGTATGTGGACGATCGACGTCGTGACTGGAGTGTCCCTGGCTTACTGGGTGTCTGTAGTGCAGTGTCCATGGTGAAAATTGCGATGATGTCATTATGACGGATGCGACATCTACCTAGCGCTGCCCTTATGTCAATTTCCGGTCTTTTACTATTGGCTAACGTACTGGCTCTATCGGCTAGTGCAAATAGACAGGGGCGTAACTAGGCTCTGGAAAAAAAGGAGGCGCGCGCGCGCGCGCGCGCGCCGATTTTTGAAATATCTAATTAATATTCATTGCAATTGACGTCATTTCCGCTAATCGATCACTCTCAATGTGGGCGTGTTATGTATACAGATTGCAATAAATAGAACTCTGACAGTGAGAGCGAGCTTTTCTGCTTCTGCTAGGACTCTACTGAGACCGTGCGCCTGTTTTGAAAGGTTTGTTTACCTAGCACCTGCCTAAAATCGAGGAGGCAAGTGCCTCTCCTGCCTCTATGGTAGTTACGCCCCTGATAGAGCCTCGGAACTAGTCATTTTTTGACTCACTACCCCCTGTGCAAATCAGCAATATCCCTCTTGACAGAGTCTACTCCTACAAATACCTTGGGCTAACCTTTCAGCCCAATTTGTCATGGTCTTCTCACATTCATAACAATTTTAGAATGAAAGCAAGGAAACGCCTTGGGCTAATCTACAGGCATTTTTATCACCACTGCCCCTCATCTACTCTACTTACTCTATACAAAATGTTGGTTCGCCCAATCTTGGAGTACGGTGCTGCTATTATTTTGGGATCCACCTTCACTAACTGCAATCTCATCTCTTGAATCTGTTCAACATTTTGCTTTAAAAATGGCATCTAAATCGTGGGCTTACAGCTATCCATCTCTTCTTTCCCAATTTGCTATAAAGCCTCTTGAACAGAGAAAAAAATTTGCAAAGCTTCCTCTCTTTTCAAACTCAAATTTGGTTTTTCTCATTCAATCAATTGTCCTCTCATATCACCTTCCCCACCTCAGCATTTCTCTCGCAATTATATATAGACATGATTTTGCCCCCATCTTCTGCAAATCAGCTATACTTATGAATTCATTTTATCCCACCTCTATCAAGCTCTGGAACTCTCTTCCCTCTTGTATCAAATCTACTGATTCTTTTTCTCTATTTAAGTCCAAGCTATTTACTATCTTTTAGATCACTAACACCTTCATCCATTAGCATTATTGCTATTTCACATTTCTTTTTGAAATGATATGGCCTCTATTGTTCCATGTTTACACGGGCACTGCATAATAGTTAACTATCCTCACTGCTGCATTATATTATATCACATGACCATGCTGAAGGCAACTCTTCTTTCGGTGACTCTCTTGTTTGTCATTGCGGCAGCTGCTGACTTGAGAAGGGGACTGAAGAATAACGCATGCTGCAGTTGCATGACTACATTCAAGGATAAAGAGTGTGATATCACTGCTAAACCAGGCAAAGTAGTCGAGGTCAAATGCACACCATTGAAGAATGACTGTACCGGACCCAATGTAGCTCAAGATTACCAGTAAGTGCAATATCGCACTTTGCACGTGATAATAATAATCTATATCTCTATTTGCAGTGCAGGCATTTATTGGGGCGATGAGCATTACACTCTTGCCAACTACACAAAGGTTGAGGAGTTTACACTGAGCCGCACGTTTGCTGACACAGGCTGTACCGATGTGCTGGTCATGTATGGCAACTACTATCCGTATCGCGGTGAATACTATCGTGAGATTGTCACTATAATAGCCTGATTGTGAGAACAGATCATATAGTGACTGCTATAGCTGCAAAATTAAAATTATGCATGTATAATTCAAAATAAAAATCATTCATCATTGTCATAATAATAATTATGGCTACAATTTCATCACCCAGTAGTATAGTACAGTACAACCTTTGATTTACCTCGGTTCAAAGGTCACTTTTTGTGGTCCCCAATGCTTGTTTATGCATAATTTTGTAACCTCTAATTAAAAGTGGACAACCTATCTTAAAAGGACCAAAAACCTGGTCCCAATGTGTAGTGGTACCACTGACTATACTTAGATTCAGTTCACAGTATACAAGACCACAGAACGGAGTAATCGTTTGTGGGCTAATATCTATCCACCAAACTACCAGGTCACTCTGCAGGAACCTATATAGAGAATAGCGTCAAGAGAGTTAAAACAACACAAGTATGCAGCAAGTATGTTGTTTTAGCACAAGTGTGCTATTTCAAGCGTGTTGTTTTGCATCATCTACAACTGCACACTCAAATATTACACACCGTGTGTGACACTCGCAAATAACACTTTTTCTCTGAGCACTGCATACCCACGTATAGTATTCTAGATTACAGCGGCAATGTTAAGCCGGACCTATCTCCTAGAAAAGTAGCTAGCATTGCAAGCTCGATCGAAGACATGCTGAACTAAGCTCCGCTGAACTAAGCACGGTACTAGGTGGTTAAAAATTATCTGTCCAATCAGATTTCAGCAACTATTGCTGCATCATTATGACATCATAGCTGTCAGTAGCCTAACGGTAAGATGCTCCAACCATTGCTACTTCTTACTCATTGCTGGTTTGACTGTCTTACTTACAAGTCAGCTGTGGGTTTGATGTTCTGACTATTTTAGTTTCATACTTTAAGTCGGTCAGACTATCTTACCCAAAGAGTATGATCTTCTGACCACTGTTTTAGCAGTGTATTATTTGGAAAATGATCTCAATAACTCAGAGCATCTTAATTGGTTATACTATTGTGTTTAGATAGTTATATGATAGGGTTATGGTAGCTTATATCCTGTCACTGTGTGGGTGTACAAACATGATTTCCATGAATTAGTGCACTGACCTAATGTTGTGGCATACAGAAAGCTGCGTGAACCTTATATCCGTCCTGATTATTTTATCAGATAATTATGTCAACCCAGGCATAATGGTTCTCCTTCATCCTTTGAGAAGCTCTTACTGTAGCCTTCAAAATATATACTCCAGCTTTTGACATAATTATAAACCGTCTGAACCCATCCACTACATGTATAGTATACAAAATAATGATAGATCTAGTTATTTAATTTTTATTGATAAATCATCAACTATAGGTAGTTGATAAAGGCATCTAAACTTTTTCTGGCTTTCAATTTTTCTTTAGTGAACTGTCCTGGTGTATCCACTTACCTTATATCCGTAAGAGGATATAAGGTAAGTGGATATACTTACCTTATATCCATAAGTATAGAGGGCCTGGTGGCTAGGTGAAGATGTCAAATAGATGCACTGTCATTACAGGAGTAATTGGCACTAGCTTTTAAGTATTATGAGTTTCCACAATGTTTTAACAGGTGCAATCACTCTGTAGCAAAGTCTAACATTATTATGGTCTAACCCATTAGCTGTGGTTAGACTCTGCAGCTTAGTTTCCCAATTCCAACTTATAAACATGTTACAAAGTATCATTACTATGGTCTAACCCATTAGCTGTGGTTAGATTCTGCAGCTTAGTTTCCCAATTCGAGTCCAACTTTATAAACATGTTTACAAAGTATATCTAATTAAGCTTTAAGCTACTTCAATTACAAGGACGTCATGGTCAGTCACTCATGGCATGATCGTACTTATGCTCATTCGTATTATTTTTGTAGTGTATCTTATGCGCTCCTGGGTTCACCGAAATGTAGACATCATCTTGAATCACAGTCATTTCTACACATCCACATGTGAGCACCTATCAGCCTCGTACCAACCTCTTAATTTAGGTACGAGACTAGAGCGGCTATCAGCAATACGTATTGTTGAACTACAGTAGAACCTCTCTAATCTGGACATCATTGGGACATCAACTTTTGTCCTGATTAACGGGATGTCCTCCTTTAGGGATTATGCATTCGTCATCAATATTGGTGCCCAAATTTGTTGTCCTTTAACCCTTTAACCCCTAATGACACCATTTGGCGTGATAATTGACTCCCCTAGACGTCATAACTAGTGTGAAAAGTGCTCTAGAAAGGTCAAATCAAGTTTAATCGCCAATAATTATCTGAAATAACCACTGTTTTTCGTCACGCCCTCCCCACTAAACCATATATACGGGGGACGGGGGATTTTTAAGGGGGTGTCCCTCCTTTAACCCGAAGTTTGAAGGGGCAGAGCCCCTCGCCGCTCTTGGCATTTTTGGCGCTTCAGGATGCCCGGAAATGCATACCTTGGCATAGAACTTACGGTCTAAAACAGTGCTAGTTTGGAACAGCTAGCGTACTTAATAAGGGCTAAACAGGGTGTCCGCAATTCAGAGGCTCTGATTAGCAGGGTCCCACTGTATAAACATTCACTTTACATTATTATAATTTTTTTGGCAAAGATCGAGTAAACCAGGTATTTTTCACAATACATGTATATCGGAAACTAAACATACAAAATGCAAGCAACTCAAACTCACGTCAGAGCCCAAGCAATGCGGCAGCTTGAGCCTTCACAAGAGAGTGAGATTAAAATCAGATAATTCATAGGCGCATCATCTATAAAACGTGTCATAAATTCATCATCCTGGATCAAACTCCGCCTATTATTTATGGTGGGAGAGTGATCTGTGAGACTGAAGAGCTGTTTCTATACTACTCTGCAGCCCTGATCGCTGTTCAGTATTATCAGTCCTCAAACAATAATTCCCAACGCTGCAGTATCGTTGGGCTCAGTGCATGCTATAATACTTTTTCAACTGTAATTATAAACTGAACTATTAGGGAGGCACGGTAGTGCCTCCCTATGTAGGGATGGCCAAGAAAACAAAATGGCGGCTACATACAATGTATTAGCGTTCAAAGGCTGATATTTCGTCTGGCGATGAATTTTATACGTCCAAAGATACTTAGATCTGCTTTCTGGCGTTGCCCCATCTTACAACAGCAAGGAGATTGCTCGATATGGTCACTAAAGTGACGAACCTGGAAATCGTGTTTCGTCATCTTCGTTTTCAAAGGTTCAAAGGTTCTTGGTTTGTCATTCGTATGGCGCGCCGTTAGTAACAAAAATTATAATTGTTAGCAGATGTACCAGAAGCGCATGCGCATAAAATTATATGCAGCCACTCCCCCATGGCCCACTCGTGACGTTACTGTCTTGCTGTACATGTGTTGCCTGTCAGATCGGAGTTGTCTACAGTATTATATCCTCTCATCTCCACGAGCTCTTTCAAGCGCTCACTCTGGCAATACGTTACTAAAACTGCTTGAACCTTGTTTTTATTTTTTTTATTTTCTGGCTCTGTAGGTTTTATTCTTGTGTATCTGTCTTGTTTTGCTGTTGTTTATTTATTAGGCTGGCCTTTATAATAGCTTTTGCTAGTTGGTTTTCGCCTGTATGCTCTTGTCTTAGCATCAAACATAAAAAAAAAAAATGATACCTGAGACTGAGTCGTCTACACTATGATACCTAGTCGTCTACACTGTGATGCCTGAGACTGAGTCGTCTACTCTTTTTACTACTGCAGCTCATTCTTCTTGTGTAATTCAAGACTGCGGAAGGTGTATAGGCGATCCTATCGAACTTATGTTGTCAGCTAGGGTGGCATGGATAGTGGTTAGAGTACTTGTCATCATGGAATCCGTAGCCATCAAAGAGTTAAATTATCCCTCTCCTCTCTCCTCTCTCTCTCTCTCTAATTGTCTTTGTTTCAATGTTTCTATCTCTGTATTTTCATCTGTCTCTTACTCTATACATGTAGCTCTCTCCAAATCTGTCTGCTTTCACTCTCTATCTTACACACATTATAAGCAAAAGCAAAATCTGTGTATGCATGTGCATGAGTGCGTATGTGTGCATGAGTGCATGTGTGTGTGTGTGTGTGTAAAAATTCACCTCCTAAAAATAATTTTTACAAATAAAACAAGCTCTACTAGAAAAACAAAAATATGATATTACAAGGGTGTAGGCAAGGTAGGGGCTGGGGGGCTTCAGCCCCCCCAGATTTTGGGATTAGGAAAAATTTTTGAACAACAATGTATTTAAGTTACATACAGCCAAATAAACATAATCCAGGCTACTATCATTACGAGACACAAATTCATTAGCTATAGTAGTCATTGGTAAATTGTCTGTTCTAGATCTGTTTTTGTGTACATGAAGTAACATACACCAGTTAAGTCGAGCTTGTAGCATAGTTGTACGTAGCCAAGTTTTTAATCTCCGCAGTGCACTAAAGCTTCTCTCGCTGACAGCATTGGTTGCGGGCATTACCAAGATTAGATTTACTACTTTAAAGACTTCAGAGTAAAATACCAGTTCCACATCATTCAGTGACTTGAGATATGTTACACCTGACTCTATGTCCTTCAATCAACGCAAGATCTACATGGACGACATGTTGAAAACGTCATAAAACGTCATCTCATGAATAATAAATTAGCAAAATTTTTGGGCCGCGATTCGCGCCTTTTTAGCCCCCCCAGTTATCAAAAGTTGTCTACGCCTTTGTATTATGTGAGATGATGGAATAGTTATAAATGAGCTTCTGCTGATTGAAGGTCAATTATGAAACCTGAATGAAAGTCAGGTTTCATAATGCGTGCAAGTTTTCCTGCACGCACATTCTCAATCACTTACATAATTTGTGCTCATACTCTCTCTCTCACACTAAGTCTTCATCTCTCAAACTATGTCTGATTGACTGCACTGATGAGATCCGATAGATCGAAACAGTCTGATAACTCATGTTGTCGACTGTCTGCAGTTTCAGATTCTATGTTTCTGTTCTCTCTTTTCAATTATTATTTTTGTTCAGCAAAAATTAATGTGTTCACATTGTTAAAATGTAGATCTAATCATACGATTGTTTCAGCTGTGTTCTATCAATAATGTATTTCACATGTACTAGCCACACCCTCCTTCCTCGTTCATCCCCTCAGCAGGGGAGTGGCCTGGAGGCGAGGCTAGTACTATGCATGAGATAAATGTAGTACAGGTGTATCACATTATTATCGCATGTGAGACATTGCTTTGAGTTTGACAAACATGAATCAAACGACTTGTATGTGAACTCTGTGATGCAGTATAATGAGTTTCGTACTGTGTAGCTGGTCAGCTTTGAGTTAGTGCATAGTGCAACGAATATTCCTGTCTCAAGACAATAAGGTTGGAGAATCAGTCTATGGTAAGTTAAGCATATCAAGAAGCCAATTGAACACCACTTTAATGTAGTCATTTTTCATGTTATATTTTGTTTTTGTAACCTTAAAACACACTCCACCTTCGACCTCTTGTCAGGCAGACCACACTGGCGACACAGACTACACACTACTTCAACCTGCATAGACTTGTTCCATTAGCTACAAACAATCATACTACTAGACAATGCATAACATTGTGTGCTATGTAGAAAAGTTACACCAACTGCAGTAGTAACTATGTTAGACCAACTGCAGTAGTAATGAAGCACCAAAGGTGTGAAGCCTCGGTCGAGATGCATGTAAGCAGCAGATGCATCAGGGATCGAACAGAACAATTGAAGCATGCAAGTAGCATAATCAGTAGCATTGAACCATGGAAGCATAATCAGTAAAACTATACGGTGGAAGCATGTAACTGCATGAGCAACATATTCATGGAAGGACAGCAGAACTATGCAAGCAGCAGAACCATCACAGTATGCAAGCAGCAAAACTATGGAAGCATGCAAGCCATTCTCTCGCACCAAACAAGTGCTACTGGATTGGTACTGAGGTAGTGACCAGTGTAAAGATAGTTGAGTGCTGTTTTAAGCATTCATGTATTCTGTTACTAGAAATGCAGAATGAAACATTACTATCTAGACTGCTGTGATTCAATTTTGCACTGCAGCAGTGCAGCAGCTAGTACAACAGCAGTGAGGCAGCTAGTACAACAGCAGTGCAGCAGCTAGTACAACAGCAGTGCAGCAGTGCAACAGCAGCTAGTATTGTCAGGGGACGCCAGCAATGTTCATTCCTTGATATTAGGATTTTTTATCCAAACGTGCAGAGCTATCGTCAATCCAGTATTTCAAGCCTGTATCGTCATCATGAACTATCAAAGAAAAGAGAATATGTTGACAGAGTCAAACAAGTCAAAAATTGGTCTTTTACCCCTCTTGTTTTCTCCACTACTGGTGGCATGGGAAGAGAGGCAACACAATTTTATCAACATTTAGCAGATCAAATATCCATGAAAGAGAATTCTCACTACAGTATACCCTGGCTTGGTTAAGATGCTCATTATCCTTCTCTCTCCTACATTCAGCCATAACTTGTATCCGTGGCAGCCGTGCAACATGTCATCATGTCTCTGACAGACCACTTGGAATTGCAGAATGCTGCCATTCCCAGGCTGGCTAATTTACTATTCGTTCCGTTTTAGTTATTCATTTCTAGCTATTATTTCACCCTTATTATAACCATTGCTCTCTTGTATTGTGTATGATCTAAACAAATTGTGTGATGGATTGAGTTCAGTTCTTTTCCCTTGTATATTGTTATTGTTCACGAAACAGAATTAAACAAGAATAATTACTATAATGAAAAGTTAGCTTTTTACACAGAAAATTAATTTTATTGTTAATGCTATCAATCCCAAAGAGCGCTTAGCGCTAGAAAGATGTGACCGAACGCAACTAAAGCTAGGATTTGGAAATAACTGGAGCAAAAGCAGTGGTAAAGGATAGAGGCATGAGTGATCATACAAGACCAGATGTACCTGTATTGATGGAAACACTAATTTTATTTCTGATCTGGGACTTGGATCATCGCCTAATCACACACACCACAGGAACATACGGAAAGGGCCTTCTCCTGGCGGTAATAATATGGATGCTAATTTCAGTCTGGTTCAGTCTGATTGGTACGTAGTGCAAAACATCACTGAACTATACCAGTGCGGCACTGTAGTAGTACGTAGACTAGTGATGGTATGTTTAGTGAGAGATAGTTAGTGATACTCCTTGTGCTGCTATCAGTCACCAAAACACTGTGACTACTACTAATGATTTGCATGCTGCATCTTATGATGTATTAACTTTAGTAATAAATTTAAGCGCTGACTTTTTACCGTAAAATTATCCGAACCAATGCTGGAATACATAGTTGTGAGCATGTAACATATTATTATGTTCAGTATTATTATGTTCAGTGCTGCTTTACTCTCAGATGTACATGTAGCTATAGGTGAATTGTTTATTCTACTTGAAAATTTTATTGTTGATAAGACAAGCGAAAAAGTTGTGCATGCACATACATAAGTTCATTAAGCCGTGGTAATTCAAAAATACCGAGTGAATCGGAAGTATTAACCTTAGCTATACTGCAAAAACTACAGATCGCCTGGATAAACTATTTCGCCATGAGGTACTGAGGTGCATCTGTTGGGTCTACGGTGATCATTCTCTTGATTGCATTCTAGTTAACTGGTGAAACTTTGCTGTCTACTGGGAACGCTGGCATCTCCTGAAGTTAGACAAAAATTGTGTGAATATTTGTGTCATTATAATCTTCATAGCAGTACCGTGAGTTAAAACACAAATTAAATAGCTCTATATTCTGGCTATATTTTATTTTAGGTTAAAGCATTGCTGGAAGAAGACTAGAACTACCAGCACTGATTACCAATCCTGGACACGAGCTGTACCGGTATCAATGCCTAAGCCTCCTGTTAAACCAAAGCCAAAGCAGCGGTCATCTGCTTTAGATCAAGCTCTTCTACTAAGAGAATACCAATTGCAAGAAAATCCATCTTACGAGATTCATCACACCCATGTGTATGAGGAAATGAATAACAAGGAAAGCACACCATAAAATTAATGAGCTAAAACTGTGTGTACTGAGTACAAATAACTATAATAGTTTCACCTTAATTTTACCACGAGTATACTCTTGATTTTACTATGCTAAACAAACATGCTGCATGTCTGTAGCATTGTGTGCAATAAATTAATCATCAAGCTGACTTTGAGTTGTTATTATCATTGCCGCTCGGCAATGATACATAGTCGTAGGGATGACCGCGAATTAATAGACATGGCAAGATTTAAGGTAAAAAGTATGTTTTTTTTAACGAGAACCTGTTCTCATGGTTCCCAAGTTCTCAACTGCCTTTCCATGGTTCTTTCTGGATCTCATCTCTCTTGGTTCTCACTGTGTGTCAACTAGTCCTACACCACCATCATCAGCTCTGATCAGTCTATTCTCTGGAAGAGTGGGTTCAGCAACATTCACGTTGGCGATTGTGATCATAGCAATATTACTGTGAGTTAAGCATTGATTATTTTATTACACAATTGTCTTGAAAAATAGGTTAATTCCGAAGTGTCATCGACCAAAGAAGGATGGCAGTAATGCTGCCCACTACTTTATCAGCACTGAAGCTGTAGCAGTCTCGATAGCTAACAATGCTAAACAACAAGAGCAGAATTATGACATTGATTGCAACACTAATCCTGCCTATGAACAAGTAGTTTATGAGCAGCCCAATTAACAAAAAGCAAGCACATTATTATACCAGTTTTGTCTTGAGCAACCTGTAGTGTTAGTGAGTTGTGTGTTGCTTTAGAGTAACTGTACACATAGAATGTTGACAGTTATCAGTACTTGTTACCCTGTCAGTTAAAATTTTCAATGTATGAATGTTATAGAGTGATTTATAATTGAAAGATAATTGTTATTTCTACAGTTCACTAGCTGAAATAAACAACATACTTACTGACATTAATAATGTGGTGTTTTCTCAAGTTGCATGAAATTTGATAAAAATTAGTGAGACATTTTTAATGTCACATTAGCTCACCGAGGGAGAGTAGTAAACTGCCCAGTTTGTGAAACATTAGTGATGAATATAGAAAAATTAAAAAGATTTCTATCGAAATCAAAAGGACGTAGGGTTGTGAAATCTACCACTGGTCAACAATGTAAACTAACAAGGAACAAGCATGGAATGGTAACACGATTGACTTGCTAACAGACCATAGATCCCTACATCAGTGGCTGCTGTAGTTGACTATAGCTAGTTCAGCTTGTTGCTGTTGACTGACACCTGACGTGCATTCAGCTTGTGACAGCTTATGTACAGCCACTGATGTAGGGATCTATGGTCTGTTAGCAAGTCAATCGTGTTACCATTCCATGCTTGTTCCTTGTTAGTTTACATTGTTGACCAGTGGTAGATTTCACAACCCTACATCCTTTTGATTTCGATAGAAATCTTTTTAATTTTCTTGTTTGTGTCCTTTTTTCTTTTTCAGTGAAGTACAGTTCAATATCATGCAATTACTGTGCCATCTTTGTTTCCACCATTGGTTTGGTTTTCCTGTTGTTGATGGCTTTTCTTTATTATTAACAATTTTAAATTTGTAGCTAAATAATTCTTATGCTGTAGATATCAGCTCGCCTACGCATGCATGAATACAGTGCATACGAGCCCCGCCCACACTTGTTTACGACGGTTATAATTATCAGGCAAGGCAGAATGGTGATTCTGCGCTTGCTAGCTTACCGTTCTTCGAAGACTCCAGACAAATAATTTATGTGTTCTCCGTGAGCTATACGGCGTGGCGATACTCAAGCTCGTGCTTGGTCACGTGCGCTAACCACAGCTTGGTCACGTGCGCATTGCGCAATCACTATAATTAGGGAGACACGGTAGTGTCTCCCTATGTAGGGATGAACGAGAAAACAAGATGGCGGCTACATACAATGTATTAGCGTTCAAACGCTGATATTTCGCCTGGTGTTGAATTTTATACGTCTTTAGACACTTAGATCTGCTCTCTGGCGTTGCCCCATCTTACAGTAGCAAGGAGATTGCTCGAAATTGTTACTAAAGTGACGAACCTGGAAACGGTGAAAATCGAGTTTCGTCATCTTTGTTTTCTTCTTTCTTCTTTCTTCTTTCTTCTTTCTTTCTTCAACTCGCCTAGCGCCTTTACGCGAGCAGTGCCGAGACCAAAACATCCACGAACAGTCGTGAAATTCTCCTGGCATGTGCCTTTTGAGCTTTGTTTTTAGCGTAACGGTGATCTAAGTTCCGCGATTTCTCGATCGTGATCCATTGTCAGCTTAGTGTTAGACGCCATTATTGTGATTGCGCAATACGCACGTGACCAAGCAATGGGTAGCGCACGTGACCAAGCAGCTAAAGTATCGCTGCGCCGTGTGGATCACTATCACGGAGAACACACCCCCGGCATTTGTCTGGAGTCTTCGAAGAACGGTAAGCTCGTGTAGGATCGCCATTCTGCACTTGCCAGATAATTATAACCGCCGTATAGGTCTACAAACAAGTGTGGGCGGGGCTCGTATGCACTGCATGCATGCGTAGGCGACAAGGCAGACCTGATACGTACAGCTTAACAATTTAGCTACAAGTTTAAGAAAAGCCATCAACAACAGGAATACTAAACTAATGGTGGAAACAAAGACTTCTCCGTACATGCATGATATTGAACTGCACTTCACTAAAAAGAAAAAAGGACACAAACAAGAAATTAAAAAGATTTCTATCGAAATCAAAAGGATGTAGTGATGAAGAAATCTACCACTGGTTCACAATGTAAACCAACAAGGAACAAACATAGAATGGTAACACGATTGACTTGCTAACAGACCATAGATCCCTACATCAGTGGCTGTACATAAGATCAATATTTTGTCACAAGCTGAATTCTATTCAAAGTGTCAGTCAACAGTAAATAACTTAACTAGCCATAGTCTGGCCACAGCAGCCACTGATGTAGGGATCTATGGTCTGTTAGCAAGTCAATCGTGTTACCATTCTATGTTTGTTCCTTGTTGGTTTACATTGTGAAGCAGTGGTAGATTTCTTCATCACTACATCCTTTTGATTTCGATAGAAATCTTTTTAATTTCTTTTATTAATGGCGTCTAACACTTAGCTGACAATGGATCACGATCGAGAAATCGCGGAATTTATATCGCCGTTTCGCTAAAAACTAAGTTCAAAAGGCACATGCCAGGAGAATTTCACGATTGTTCGTGGGTGTTTTGGTCTCGGCACTGCTCACGTAAAGGTGCTAGGCGAGTGGAAGAAAGAAAGAAGAAGAAGAAAGAAAGAAAGAAGAAAACGAAGATGACGAAACTCGATTTTCACCGTTTCCACGTTCGTCACTTTAGTAAAAAATCTCGAGCAATCTCCTTGCTACTGTAAGATGGGGCAACGCCAGATAGCAGATTTAAGTGTCTATGGACGTATAAAATTCATCACCAGGCGAAATATCAGCGTTTGAACGCTAATACATTGTATGTAGCCGCCATCTTGTTTTCTCGTTCAACCCTACATAGGGAGACACTACCGTGTCTCCCTAATTAAGGCTACACTTACTATCAGTACTGCTAAGACTACAATGTTACACTTCAAATGCTTAAGTTATAAAATTGCTCATCTTTATGCTCTCTATCAAAACTTCATGTACTCTTCTCTGTCAAAATTGTGTCGTTGTGGTTCCTGAGAAGTTTGCCTCGAATACATCATTATTAATGAACACAAGGAAGTACCGATTGTTATGACATTAATGTGAACTGATGGTGGAGAGTAAGTACAACTATGGCTGAAATGACTAACTACTACTACTGTTTGCTTGACTACGGGAATGCTTTTGTGACTAGGTTAATACTGTCACTATGCATTTAGATTGAGAACTTGTCACACAATAAATTTATGATTTTCTCATCATGTTGTACTCAATACTTAACGCTCACATGCATTAGTTCAGTATTGTGTGATAATGTTTGACGTGTGGTCTGTGTACTTGAAGGCATGTTAATTGAGTATGATAGTTTACAAAAAATCTCAATCTTTATCTAAACTTTATCATGTTAGCTACCGAGCAAAATATTTCAGTCATGTGGAACTTATATTCAAAAATTTCTCTTAAAATTAATCTTTACCTAATATGCACATTGAATTTTGTAACATTTTTTCAATTAAGCGATGAAGAAGGAAACAGTGATATATACAACATCTTACAACTAACAACTTTAGCTGCTATTATTTACTTTTGCAAATTGATTGTTTATTGTTATTTTAAGAGAAGTATGGGAAGTGCCAAAAGGTGTAAACAGACAGCAAGTTTCAGGAAAACACACAGAATTAATGCTAAAGTACAATGCTATTATACACTTAACTTTCTACTATACTTGTATTACTCCTATATTATAAGCATACTTATAAAAATAAACAAATTATTTTTAGCTCGCATGACTTCTCATGATAGTATATGAACAGATATAGCTAGTAAGTCATAGTGCAGCTGCTGGTCTTGTCCAGTGCATGAAAGATGAGGAATTGTACAGCAAAATGTGCTTTGCTTCTCATGTGTAAGTTATTAATGCTGATGCTACTTTTCAGTTGTTTAGCATGCATGATAATATAGAAATTATTTATGTAACAGGTATCACTACTGCATATGGTAGCTGCACTCATGGAGAAGTACGACGTGTGGATGGTGGTACTACTAACCAGGGGAGAGTGGAAGTGTGTGTAGGACACACATGGGGAACTGTGTGTGATCGTGGCTTCTACTCTAATGATGCCAGAGTGGTGTGTCGTCAACTGGGATACAATGTGGACCAGTCTGGGACTTGTATGTTACATTTTATATGACTAAGTTTTAATATTTACTTTTGAATCTACAGATACATTCAGACACAATGCTTACTATGGACAAGGCAATGGATCTATTTGGTTGGATGATCTGGGTTGTACTGGTAATGAACAAAGGTTATTGGATTGTAGAGCTAGACCAATTGGTAGTCATAATTGTGGACACAATGATGATGTTGGAGTAGTGTGTTCAGGTACTTTGCTGCCTAAACTCAAAATTAACTGCTTTAATGTATATTCCAGGTACTTGTATTGCTGGTAATGTTCGTCTCATTGGTGGACTGGTACCAACAGAGGGAACTGTACAGATGTGTGTGGGAGGGAGATGGAGAGAACTGTGCCGTCATAACTGGGACTACCAAGAGGCATTTGTTGTATGCAGACAGCTAGGACTACCTGCTACTGGTGAGTGTGAGTATGTATTAAAGCAAATGACCGTCTTACAATTTTTATTATCAAATTGCAGCTGCAACAGGTAAGAATTGTACAAACAAATTATAATGCGTTTAAAATTAATTATCACAGCTACTAGCAATTCAAATTTTAGTCCAAGATCTTTTCAATCATTGTACTCAAGCTTCCATTGCTATGGCAATGAATCTTCACTAATGAACTGCTTGCACTCCTCCTCATCATGTACATCAAGTTATCGTAGTGATGCTGCTGTGAGATGTGGTGGAGACATTGCAGGTATTAAATTTTGTATGCTCTATTGTTGCTACTTTTTACACAGCTAGTTGTTCTCACAATGGTAATATCCGTCTGGTTGGTCCCAGTGGTCCCAACACAGTTGAAGGGAGAGTAGAGTACTGCAGTAACAATCTGTGGGGGACTGTCAGTAGCCCAGGGTTTGATACAAAAGATGGTGAAGTGGTGTGTAGACAACTTGGATACCAGAATCCACGTAATTTTGATCAGTAAAATCACTCATGTTGATCTTATCATTAAATCATGACCAGGTGTGAAACTATTCAGTAGCAACAAGTTTGGGAGAGGAACTGGTCCAGTTGTCTTTACTGGCTTGTCCTGTACTGGAAATGAACAGTCAATAAAAAACTGCCCTCACTCGTCAAACTCTTACTACTATTCTCACTACGGTGACATTGGAATACGCTGTTTGCTAAAAGGTTAACTATAATGTGTTCACACTACTATCTACAGCTCATGAGGATCGGTTAAAAAAATGATCACTTAGTGAAACAATTGATGTCATTTAAGGCTATAATAAAGTTTTTACATTCTATAGTATTGTCATCATGTACTAATGGAGCAGTTCGACTGATGAATGGGTCCACATCAGATGAGGGAAGAGTTGAAGTGTGTGTTAATGGAGAGTGGGGAACAGTGTGTGATAGTGGTTGGGATCGAAGAGAAGCTGAAGTTGTTTGTAGACAACTAGGATACAATCCTTCATGTGAGTGATCATATGATACTAACATGCTATTATAATCTATTTTAGGGGCTCTATACTATCACTCCTCAAGATTTGGTGATGGCTCACTACCTATTCTAGCTCAGTCATACAGTTGTACAGGAACTGAGAGTAGTCTGACCAGCTGCAGTGGAGGGACAACAGGATACTCAACCTGCTACTATGGTAGAGTGGCTGGTGTACGCTGCTCCAGTAGGTTACACTATCATGTTGTATCAATGATATTACTCTAGTATTGTAGGAAGCATAGGTTGTGTGAATGGAACAGTTCGTCTGGTCAATGGAAGAAGAGCCAGTGAAGGATCAGTTCAGATATGTGTTAATGGAGTCTGGGGACATGTGTGTGGAGGTCAATGGTCTTCCAATAATGCAAGAGTTGTGTGTCGTCAACTGGGATACTCTACAACAGGTGTGAAACCATATAATTATCATAATAATGTACCTTTTCCTCAACTCCAGTGTATAGTTACAGCCGTACTCTGTTCACTGGAGTAGCTCCTCAACCAATAATATATGACAGTATATCATGTACTGGTAGTGAACAAACACTGTCAGCTTGTAGTAAGATTGTGTACTACTACAGCAGTTGCTCTATCACTTATATTGGCGGAGCAGTTTGTGAAGGTTATTTTCAGTGTCAATCATAGTTTATGTTTGCTAATTATGTAGTACCCATAAATTGCACTTCTGGTGATGTTCGACTGGTGAATGGTAGCAGTGATAGTGAGGGAATAGTAGAGGTGTGTTACCAGGGAGTGTGGACTACTGTGGATGGATATAGATATTATTGGGATTATAGTGATGCTCGTGTGCTGTGTCGTCAACTAGGATACCATGATAAGTGTAAGCAGCAGAACAATGAAGTATATATGTTGTGCGCAAACTATGGATCGGGACAATCCATGGATTGCGCTGCCCAAAGTATGGATCCGTGCTTTGCGCAACAATCCATGGATTGTCTGCTCAATCCATCGATCGCGCGAACGAGGGAATCGAAGCACGGATCTCAGCCAAACCACTGATGCATGGACGCTCATGGGAAGCGGCAAACTCTGGCTACAAAACCACTGACGTTCGTCACTGAAGCACCTCTGGCAGCAATGTTGTTCAACATGATTGCCTATAGTATTCTAGCTAGTGAATATGTTTGCTGAGGCAGCAAGGTTGAGATACATGAGATGAATATTGTTGTATGAGTCTTGAGTCAGGCTGTAATAGCTGGGCAGAGCATGCAGTGATGACACTAGCAATGGAAGGCCTCAGTAGCACATGATCTTCTACAGATATCCCTGGTTTCTTCTCAGTTCGATATCGCTAGTATTACAGCCTGCAATATTAGCAGAGATAGTTCATAACTTGCTCGCCTTTGTTATCGCCAGCCGAAAGGTAAGCAACGATTTCCTTTCCTTTCTCTCGACTGATCACCTTGGTCCCTTTCTTCTTTTGCACGAACGCTTGACACATGTGTGGTTGCGCGATCCATGGATCGCGCAAGTGCTGCGCAATCCATGGATTGCCCGCGCAAAGCACGGATCCATACTTTGAGCAGCGCAATCCATGGATTGTCCCGATCCATAGTTTGCGCATAACATATATTTGTCAGAATAAAATCATACAGGGGCTGTTGCAATCAGAAAATCATACTTTAAAATAATTAAGTACAGATACTACTGTATTGGGAATGAAGAATCACTTCAGACATGTCCTAAGTATATTTACTCTTCAAGTAACAGAGCTGAATATTGGTACAACAGACCAAGAGCTGCAGTGGAGTGCCAACAAATGAACATAAACCTTACAAGTAAGATTCTGCATTGCATTAGTTCATGAATAATTCGTACATACAGTCACATGTACAATGGAGGGTGCTACTCGTCTAATGAATGGTTCCACTGAGAGAGAAGGAAGAGTGGAGGTGTGTCAGGATGGATACTGGGGGACTGTCTGTAGTGACTCATGGACTGAGGAGGATGCTTATGTGGTGTGCAGACAAACTGGACCGAAGACAATAAGTGAGCACAAGCTTGAAGCAGAAATTGATTTGAATACTGCTGATAATCCTGATATCTGTTCATAGGAGCTATTGCTATCACTGATGGTCGTTATGGTAAGGGAGTGGGACCAGTTCACATGAGCAGTGTTAGATGTGATGGACATGAGATGAGGTTGGAAAATTGTAGTCACAGTAATGGAGTGGGAATGACCAACTGCCATCATGAGAGAGATGCTGGAGTACTGTGTGAAGGTAATGTATTTTTGTTTTTTTTCCTGATGTTACTTGTTATTAATTTTTGTGACAGCTGAACCTCAAACTCACTACGATGTTTCTATTGAGGCATCTGATGAACCATATTCCATTGGTAGTAAGAACACTATGCACTGTAATGTGTCTCCTAGGCCACACCAACCAGTCACCTACCAGTGGAGAACCACTGCAGCTACTGGAGTCATCCTATCAGATACTAGTGCAGTCTCACCTAATGCTACTGTAGTGATTCAATCATCAGTCACTAAGTATGTATACTGTTACTGTATTGTCAAACAGACTGGAACCACTATTGGGACTGGAGTCATCAGGATAGTAGTAAACAGTGAGAACTATCATCATTGTTAAAATTGATGTTGTTGATTGGTCACTATAGACATCCTCCAGCCAGCAGTTCCTGTACCATTGATGGCTACTACTGGCTCTGATATCACTCTGAGAGTGAATGTGACTGAGACAGACAGAAACACTTACCTGCGAGAGCTGACCTGGTATCACAATGGAGTGAAGATCAACCCAACTAGTAACACTAGACTCAACCTCACCAGTGACAATACATCACTGAGCATCAGTAGTGTTACTGATAGTGATAGTGGCCAGTACTCTGTGCAGTATGATGGTCTGAGAATATACCCTTATGATAGTGGCTGTGAGAGACAAGCACTTGATCTGTTTAGACACTATCCACTACTAGCACCAGCTGTACTATACCTATCAACTGATGGTAAGAAATAAACTAAACTGCAATGATTTGTACTCTTATGCTACTATATAGGAATCTTTTCTGATAATATGGCATCAATGTTATTGGTGTCACAGAAAAATCTTTTTAACAGTACCTCCTCCAAGGTCGATATTTCAGTAAATATTACTACTGATGACTACTTAGGTGTATCATATCGCTGGTTTCACAATGGTATCCCACTTCCTACATCTTCTAAGACAACATTTCAACCACAGAAAGTGAAACTGACTCTAGATAATCCCTCTTTACTCAATGATGCTGGTGTGTATGAGACACAACTGAGAACAAGTACAAATTCAAAGCTGACCTGTGACAACCCATCACCATACACTGGGTTCATGGGAACAAGTACTGTGATCATTAGAAGTGACATTCAGCAGCTACTGTACTATGGTAATATTATCTAATTGAGTTGATAAAATCTGTAAAACTTTTCTCCTAAACAGAAACTCCATTGACTGAGTTCACAGCTGAGAGCAGCTCTCTCCCAGCTACCCACACCACTACACTAACCTGCACTGCTACAGGAGGATACCCATCAGTGGACAGTATAACACTGTACAAGAACAATGAGCTCATCATGAGGACCTCATCTGGTGTACTACAATACAACACTACCACATCATCTCAGTATGGAAGATATCAATGTGTTGTTGAAAAGAAAGTAAGTAATGTCGAAAAGAATTTATTACTACAAGAAGAAGGTAATTCTTCAGCATTAATATTCTTAGTCATTTTTGTATATTTTAAAGCAACCTTCAACATCAAGCTACAAGTGGATGACTGTTCCATGTGGACTGTGAGTACTTCAATGCGAAATTGTGTTAAAATTAAAGTTAATTCTCATCTAGAGTTCAGATGTACCAAAAGTCGAAGAAAGTCTTTCAAAGTTATTTTCCAGCATTACTTCAGGAAAAATCTCTTTCAGGAACTCTTTACTGACCTGTTCATCTTCCATTATATTCAAATCAAAATTGATCTACTCATCGGACGATGGTGCAGTCACTGCATCAGATCTGATAAACTATCTGAAGTCACGAGTAGCAACAGACCCTACTACTGCTCTTACTGTTGATGGAATGCAGCTTGCTGTGCTTCAGGTTGGAGAGGAGCAGAGTAATTTGTCTACATTAGTAGGTCTGTTCTTTGGAGGAGTTGGGGCTTCTACCCTCATCTGGATAATTATAATTGTCCTGATAATCCTGTGAGTCTTTATAGTTTAAAATTGTTATCTTATTAGAATCACTTGCTAATAGGCTGATTTTTAAATTTCGAAAAGATAAGAAGCAAAGTTCAACCATCAGCACCAGTGCTGAAGCTCGTTACAGTTCAGGAGCACAGGTTGTAAAACTGTCTGAAGATTCTCAACCACCATCTTCACGTCCGGCTATGGCAAAACCTCGTCTTCCTTCTAAAACAGCTGTGCAAAATGTGTCTTCTCCACCTGTAGCTCCAAAGAAGTGTTCCCAAAACCCATCATATGGATA